>CM077645.1:19828349-20350849 GCA_039707465.1 Rhabdophis nuchalis
TTGGTGTTGATCATGCTGTCCAACAAGAGTTCTTAAACCTCACCTCCTCTCTCCTCTCTGACCTTTTTCCTGGCGGTGGTGGCCATCTTAAGGTGATCTTTGAAAATGGTCCGTTACTCGACCCAGAGAACCCCACAAAATCCTGCAAGTCCAGGGGTTCCAACCTTTGCGTCCACTTCAAGAACGTGCGTGAGACTGCCCAAGCTATCAAGGGGATGCACATTCGGAAGGCCACCAAATATTTAAAGGGCGTGACTCTGAAGAAGCAGTGCGTTTCATTCCAGCGTTACAACTGGGGTGTACACAGATATTACACTAAAATCTGTAATTGCTGAAAACAAGGATGTTGAACTGCAAATCTTAGCCATCTTCACTATCATCTGGGAATTACTGTTCTGCAATAATCTGTGGGTGCCTTATAGATTCTCAATCCTGTTGTACGGAAAAAATCCCTAAACAACAGACTCACCCGAGCATCTGTATCAACATCCTGTGAATTGTAGTGTGATCTATCAGAATTCTGCTCTGTATCGCCACTAGAATTTTAACACAATTTTCGATGAGCTAAAGAATAGCAGCGCCACATCTATTATCCATAAACTGTGTGTTAATACATAATTTATAAACAGGAACTCTTTATTTTAAAATGTTACCAATTAGCTAAACAACCACTGCATTTGCAATTAAAGAAGAGTTGCCACAAAATTGCCAGGCGCAAATTACCAACGCGGTAACCTTTAACGAAGTGCGATGTAGATGAAGAGCAAAGAAAGGAAAGAATTAGCAACACAAAAGGGAGGGCGACAAGCCCTTAATGGAATAACTTTACTATGACATCAATATTCCATGGATTTGCGAACATATTCCATAAGAAAAGCTATTTTAAAGGCCTTTCTGTAAAATATATACACTTTTGCTGGGTTTTTTTGCAACCTGTTCTTTTTAAAGAAAATAAAATCCACATGATATATAAACACTATAAAACTGTAAATGAATTGAGTTATTGGATTTCTTGGTAGGACTTAAAGTGAAAGGCACCTTAAACAGCATGGAGAAGGGGTGTCAAACTCACGTCGTCATGGCGCTGTCACGTGATGTATTAGGACTCCCTCCCCCCCTTCGCTAAACCAGGTATGGGTGTAGCCAGCACATGACGTATGTGGCCTGCGGGTTGGGAGTTTGACAGCCCCGGCCTAGAAATGGCTCACATTCCTTCCACTGATTTAGCCATTCTTTGGAGCAAAGCAAATATCCACACGCCGACAGACTCCAAAGCTCACAAAGCTGCTAGGTGGAAAGATTGCTTCTGATCCCATTTATAGGATATAAATGAATTTTTAAATACGATTTTTTATTAATTTTAATGTGGGATTTTTTTGGTTTTTTTTTATTTTAAGAGAGGCCAAATTGTTTAATATGCTTTTAAAACTGTTGTTTAACTTTTATATATCTGTTTTACTTTGGCTGTACACCGCCCTGAGTCCTTCGGGAGTAGGGCGGTATAAAAAACTAATAAACCTAAACCATAATAATAAACCTATAGGGAAATGGCCATGGAGCTGGGAGTCAGACTTTCCATTCCTGTGAGCATCATTACAACTGTCAAGAGTCAAGATATGCAGAGCTGGTTTATAATGATGCAAAAAATTTTTTTCCTTATCTCTAGATTAAAAGACAGGTACAGAAGGATGCTGGGTGGCTGCCCAGTGCTCAAATTGTTGTGATGTGGGTTCTTTTCTCATCCAAATTTTGAAATATGGCTAGCCTGGTCACTGGAATATCACTTAGTGTCTCATCTCTAATGGCATGTTTTATTTCCATCTCTCTCATAATTCAAGTAGTCAGTATTAACAGTAGTATTCTACCCTCAGTTGATAGATATTAGTATCTGTATATTTTATAGATTCTCATACCAAGACAATAAACTGGATTATTCAGCTATCAGGATTATTGCAGGCTGATTGGCTGCACCAGTATCATTCACAGAAACAGATTGTCTTGGTTAGAAGGAAGCCAAAGCAAAGGCTAAATCATGTTTAGAGAGAAGTACTTGACCTTGTGGAACAGAGACATTTTGGCAATGTCAACAAATAAAGGGATGTCAATGATCAAAGCAAGCCTTGTGTTAGCAATCAACATCTTGAATTGAAAGCTCTGGTGATATAGGAGTCTAAAGCTGTGATGGAGAACCTATGGCACCCGTGCTAGAGGTGGCATGCAGAGCCCTCTCTGTGGGGACGTGCACCATTGCCAACTGCTCTTCTGGTTTCCGGTGCACATATGCGCACCGGCCAGTTGGTCTTTGCATGTGCTGGAGCACTGGAAACACAAAGACCAGCTGGCCAGTGTGTGCGCAAGCACGTTGGAAACTGGAACAGCCTGCTGCATGCATGCACACCGGCCAGCTGATTTTTGGGTTCCAGTGCTCCAGGGCATGCACACATGCATGTTCCAGTTTGGGCACTCAGTGCCGAGAAGGTCTAAAGACTCAGTTGCCGACAATCAGTTTGTAGTCTAGTGGTTCTAGTGGGAAGGCTTTGTACAGATGTACTCCAATACTCAGAAGGAGCTTTCTCAAGTAGGTAGCAACCTGCCCCCTGATTCTTAAATTTATACATCTTCTGACCTTCCTACACTTCCTAGGAAATAGTTCCATGTGTGATGCTTGTGAAGCCGGAGCTCTATATAACCTAAGGAAGCAAGTAGAAAGCACACAACCCAGAACTGGCAAAGATATCCCAGCCCTAATTCAGTATCCAAGTTTGACCCATTTC
Organism: Rhabdophis nuchalis; assembly: GCA_039707465.1. Lineage (NCBI taxonomy): Eukaryota > Metazoa > Chordata > Lepidosauria > Squamata > Natricidae > Rhabdophis > Rhabdophis nuchalis. Next base: position 19,831,124 of record CM077645.1, read on the forward strand.
AAAAGTTTGGAAAAAGTGTGATCATGGACCTCATGTTGTTGCAACACCTCTCAACCATTTATTAAAGTATCTACAATTGTTAGACTTCCGTGTTGAGTCTGAGAGAAGCTGTTGAATTTTAAAGAATCGGGTTAAATTTCAACGAATGGATTCTTTAAGTCATTCTCCAAGCTTTTCCAGACCACTCTATTGAAAAGCAGAGAGGTCCCGCCCTCTGTAACACTTTTTCAAAATCATTTTTAACAATGCATGACATTATACAATAGTACCTTTCTACTCGTAGCCTTTTATTTCAGGAGGACTCTGAGGTAAATATATTGTTCCAGACGAAGAAGGCATGTTAAGTGGTTAAACTATTATTAAGATCAGAAACGCTGAGCTTCAAAAAAAAAAAAAAATTGCCAGTATGAAGAAAACAAAAGATGAAAGCCAAAGCAAGATTCATAAATAGGACTAGACAACCCATGACCCCCTGGGTCATCCTTGCAAAGATATTTCCTTGTCAGATTCCTCCATACCCTCAACAATGACAGAGCTTCTAATGTATTTGAAAAGTTCTTAAAAAATACAGGGATCTATCTGCCATGGAAGTAGCCCACGTTGAACTAAACAGCACCATCAAACATCAGGAGTTGACCAGAGGAAATGTTTTATGACATGATGTAGTATGTCATAAATGCTTTATGATCACTTTTATGTTGTGAAATGTTTTATAAATTTGGCCAAATTTAAATGCCACAGGAATCACAGGGTCCTGGATTTTGGACGCATTTTGTAAAATAGCCCCTTTGAAGTGTTTTGGTTCGAAATATTTTGCCCTGTGATGCACCATTTCACCCAGTTAAATGCTACAGACTGGACAGTTTCCATAGTATATAGATTTGAATGGTGTTTACGATATCAAATAAAATTCTGTCCAGCCACTATGCTTCTGCATGATACACTTAAATATGACTTACTCAACCTGATTTTCTGGATCCACATGGCACACTGAACTGTAAACTAACCCCATGGACTTTTTCCAATTTACTAGGTTAAAATGTGTCATTATGTCTGGGATACACAAAGTTTCAGATGGTCAACTGAAATTCTCACGTATGGTCATAACTGCCGGAAAAATATCTAGTGGGTCTACCAACACATGAAGCTGATGTTTTGTGAATGTATTTTGGAAATCTAGTTTCTGGCGTTCATACAAAGCAAATAATGTGACTCAGTAAACTATGCCTTCAACATTGCTCAACACATTAGGCAATACAACCATTGCATTAAACAATGAAAACATTTCTTATAATTGATAAGGCTAAAGCTCCAAGGCTGACCAGATATGTGCTGTTGGACAATATGAAAATATTTTTCCTCATGAGTGGATCTTACTGTGTAAGCAGAGGTGGGTTTTACATAATTTTACCACCAGTTTGCTGAGAGCGTCTCTGTGGTCATGTGGCCAAAGCCTCATGGAACACTTGTTACCTTCCCATCAAAGGTGGTCCCTATTTTTCTACTTGCATTTTTGCATGCTTTCAAATTACTAGGTTGTGTTCTGACTTAGGCTTCCTGAGACAGTAAAAAGCAGACACTTAGTCCCCAAAACCCTTTTTTAATTTCAGCGGCTGTGAATTATATTCATTCACAGCCCGTAATGAGTCACAAATAGTTTGTAAAGAGGCCGACAGAAGTCTGCCACAATCTTTCGGGATAAAGCTGAGAAGCACCCACCTTTATCTCCCTTGAAATGTTGCCAAACGTTGCTAATTGGCAATTAGCTTTGCAAGGCCACATGGAGCACAGAGTCAAAACGGAGCTTCAGAGTTTAAACTGACCAGAGCGAACAAAGTTGCTTCCTGCAAAGGCTCACATCCATTTGCTCCTCTTTTATACCACAAGGTATACCCATGTAACACCGCTCTTGCGCGAGCTGCACTGGCTGCCTGTTGTCTTCCGGGTGCGCTTCAAGGTATTAATTATCATCTTTAAAGCGCTCCATGGCTCGGGACCTAGCTATCTGCGGGATCGGATCCTGCCTCATACATCCTCACGGCCGATTCGCTCCCACAGAGAGGGATTTCTCCGGGTGCCGTCCACTAGACTCTGTCAGCGGGCGACACCCAGGGGAAGGGCTCTCTCTGTGGCGGGCCCAGCCCTCTGGAACGACCTCCCCCCCGACATTAGGACCACCACGGACCTCCGCTCCTTCCGTCTTAAACTAAAAACACACTTCTTCTGCCTTGCCGGCCTGGGATAGTTACTCCTCTGTTTTTGGGTTTATTGGGGATTTTTAGTTTAGTTAGTTTTAATGGGTATTTTAGCACAGGTATTGTTTAATTTATTTTTAATATGAAATGTTGTATATAGTTATTGTTTTTATTCTCCCTGTGCACCGCCCCGAGTCCCTGTGGGGAGAGGGTGCGGTTTATAAGTATTAAAATTATTATTATTATTATTATTATTATTATTATTATTATTATTATTATTATTATTATTATTATTATTATTATTATTTTATGTCTTACGGGAGGGGCCAATCATCTCCAAGCTTTACTCCCAAGTCATCCCTTTCGTCTTAATTGTTCTTGCCTTCTGGCAGCTCTGCACATGTGCGCACTGGGAACAGGCTCTCCCTGTTCTTCTGCCTCACTGATGTCCAACTCTGGAGGCTCTGGAGGCAGCACATAACTCCCAGATAGCCCTGGCCCCCTCTCTGCCTCTAATGCAGAGCCCTCGTCCAAGCCTTCCCCAGACTCCAGGACTCGCCCATGTTCCTCCCCAACCTCCTCACTTTCCGACCCTGCTGCGAGCTCTGCAGGCTACCAGCGGATTACAACAAGTTGGTAGAAGCTGGGACAAGTAACGGGAGCTCACTCTGTTACTCGGTGCTAGGGATTCGAACCGCTGAACTGCCAACCTTTCTGATCGACAACCTCAGTGTCTTATATTTTGCTTTTTTTTTTAAAAAAAAAAAAGCTACCTTTTAGCGTATCTTCCAGGGCTTGCTTTTTTCTGTTGCACAAGAAAACAACACAACATTTCTCTAGTCATGACCTCTTTTGGAGTTTGATCATATCTGAGTTCCACTCACACCTAATTACGCTTTCACTGGATGAATTTGAACAGCATGTAAATGGTTGATATGAAGATCAGTTTGTTGTGTGAATTCAGCCTCTAGGGATGTTGACTAAATCTCCTAATAATCTACAGCAAATGTTAAGACAGTTTTATGAGGCAACCAAGAGTGTGAATATGAAAATCAATGTACCAAAGACCAAATACAATATCTGACAGGAAAATGGAAGTAAATGATTGCAAGTTATACATAAAAAAAGAAAAAAGTAAAGCAATTTGATACATTTGCGTAGCTGGCTAGGATGTTTACTGAAGATTGAAAAATGTTGAATAAGTACAAATACCTGTAAAAAGGTGGTAGATAGCACTTGGCCTGCTGCAAAAATAAAAATAAAAATCAGCGTTTGTCGAAAGAAATAAAACTGGCTGTGAATAAGTCTGCCTTTGCCAATTTCACTGGATGGATATAAGCCGAGTCTGCTAGGAGAAATATAAAAGTATAGTATAGTGTTTCTCAACATTAGCAGCTTTAAGGCAGGTAGACTTAGCTCTTTGAGAGTTGAAGTCTGCCTATCTTAAAGCTGCCAAGGTTGAGAAAGTTTGGAATAATGCATTTATGTGTGAGATATTATTTAGCTATTATTAGCTATGTGTGAGATATTATTTAGGAATAATGCATTTATGTGCGATAAAACAAGAGGAAGGCTCAGGGATGCTGAATGAACATGAACTCAATCACTGAAGTTTGAGATTAAGAAAGAAGTTCATTCAAGTTGTTTGGTGATGCAGTGAGGAAGAAATCAGGAAAAAATGTTAATGAGCAATTAGGATAAAAAAAATGGTCAGGAAAGTTGTGTCGGAAGGGAGCTAATGAGATCCTCAAATAGAAAGCAGTGAGAAATTGAAACAAATAATAGACATACTGTATTGTATGGTACAGGTAATCCTCGATTTATGCCCCAAATTTTCATTGCTAAGTTAGACAATTGTTAAGTGAATTTTGGGACGCAGTGGCTCAGTGGCTAAAACGCTGAGCTTGTTAATCAGAAAGGTCAGCAGTTCAACGGTTCAAATCCCTAGTCCTATTGCACCATGTGAATTTATTGCACACCGTGCCGGCCCTGCAAGTCAATCGTACTACCCTGTTTCCCCAAAAATAAGACCTCCTTGGATAATAAGCCCAATCAGGCTTTTATGTGCATGCACTAAAATGAGCCTCCCCCCTAAAATAAGCCCTCCTGGAAAATATTGCAATACAGCAGTAGCCATAAAGTGATCATGCTCACAACCTCCTGAACCTCAAAAATAATAAGACCTCCCTGAAAATAAGGCCAAGTGCTTATTTGGGGGGGGGGGCAAAAGAAAATAAGACCCTGTCTTATTTTGGGGAAAACACAGTACATTGTGCTGTACATAATAACGAATTATGTTTCGTTCAGCAGTCTGACAACCCACAGGTTCTTCAGCCTATTTGTGGGCTGCCTATGCTTCCATATCTCCTTCCAGATGGTATGAGAATAAAGAAGGGCTGACTGGAGTGTGAGTCATCCTGAGTGTGTTACTTGGGGTGTTACTTGCCAGGTCCTAGTGAAGGTGGCCCCCATTCCTTTCCCAAAGTGAGCTTGGCTTCAATCCCTTTTAACTCTCTGGAAGTTCCTCAAGACCTGGTTATGTCATTTCACCCCAGGTGAAATATTAAGATCCTCCTAGAGGCAATTACAACTGCCTCACATGTAATACTTCCCTGGTTCGAATCCCAGTAAGGGTATGGCTAGCTGATGAGAGCTAAATAGCTCAAAATAGATCTATCCTAGTCTCCCTGATTTATTTATTTATCAGCTCAAAAACCTAACACACACATAAAAAAAAGTACACAACGAAACTAATAGCTTTCTGTCTAGATGGTCTCTGGTGATGAGCCGAAAGGCAGAAAAGGAAAGCAGTATGCTTCCTCCCTTAACACGCTTAACAGGGTGTTGTGACACAAGCATGTGTGTGTGTGTGTGTCACCCCATTCTTAAGAGGTCCGTAAAGGGGGCATGTATAAGCGTACCTACCATCCCTGTCTTACTGTCCCCATTTATCTGTATTTACTTCCTTTGTTCATTTTTATGTTCATGTTATCTTCTACATGTATGACAAACAAACAAATAAATAAGTCAAGCTCGACTATCTTTTTATACTAGAGATTAATTGATATCTATGTATAGAATATAAACCTGGATATTAATCTGTTCCTGCACAGGGATTATGGGTTTTATATATCTGGGGCACTTTTCCAAACAGTGAGTTTTGTGCTGTTGTTGTTTTTGAGAGAGGAGAAGTACCGTAGGTATCACAGCCTTTAATATTTCAAACCAGATCTTTCTATTCCCATCCAACTCTATCATTGCAAAACATTAAAAACAAATGTACTTCAACCAAAGTTTTCTCTCTTTCTCTAGTTCTCTTGCTGGATATTTGCATACCACAGCCACAAACCGTGTATCACCCATATGTGAATCCCAATGAAAAGCAGTTCTGAATTCTCTTTGACATCCGGTATACTGTGGAATCTTTTTTTTTTAATCGAATGTCTCTGTCTCTTAAGAAGATTCAGATTTAGTGAAATTCCATATTGGATTAAACATACATATTTAAAAAGTGGGGGATTTTACAGTTTTGTCTTTTTTCCTCTATGTGCTCTGCGTTCTCGAATCACTGCGAGGGTTTGTAGATGTGCATTTGTTTACACCAAGTCTGCAGTACACAAGGGAAATGCTTCCCTACAACATCCAGGCCCAAACAAACTCTCATTATAATTAAAGAGAGGGGAAGGAAAAAAAGTTTAATTCCTCTAAAGCAACTTTCTCTAACCTGGGGTGCCTTCCAGATACATGGGGACTTCAACTCCCAGAATTTTCAACAGGGACCTGGCAATTTAGCAGTTTGGGAGGGTATCAAACCGAGGTTGTGATAAAGAAATAATGCCTAAAACTAATTGTCATTCATTCCCCCAAAGGCAAAAGGCTTGTGAAAGTTGGGGAAAACTCTTGAGGGGATTTAGGAATTTTAAAGGGCTGCAATGGGAAGATATAGAAAAAGGTACCTCGTGGGCAATTTTGGATTTGCTCATTGTCAGCAGGAAAGAATTAAAAAAGAAGAAGAAGAAGAAGAATTGCACACTTGACATTTTATCTTTTATTGAACTGGGCTGCAAATAATTCATTAAACCACGGGAGCTATGTCCTATTCTCCCACACTATTGTACAGCTACTGAGGTTCTTCTTTTAGTAATTTTATTGAGCAACATTCAAAGAGAACTGAAAATCCTATATTGGCCACTGCTGCCTTGAAAGAAAGCAAGACAGAGAGACGAAGTGTACATGAAATGGTAGAAAGAGAAAGGGGCTCTTTTGAGAGCAGTGGCACAATGTGTGTGAGATGTCAGGAGCTGCTAATTGCTATTAGGATTTGAAATGGAGAAACCATAAGGTAGGTCAACAAAAGGCTAAATGCAGGTAAGACTACAAAACCCAATTCTTTCTCACAAAGCCAGCCATTCCACTTGAAAATAAAGCTCTGAGCTTGACTTTTGGGATTGGAAGATCACATTGTATCCGACTAGAGACAAACTGTAGGTTTTTTAATGTATGTATGTATGTATGTATGTATGTATGTATGTATGTATGTATGTATGTATGTTAGGTTTTTGAACTGATAAATAAATAAATAAGGGAGACTAGGATAGATCTATTTCGAGCTTTTTAGCTCTCATCAGCTAGCCATACCCTTACTGGGATTTGAAAGCTCAAAATAGATCTATCCTAGTCTCCCTTATTTATTTATCAGCTCAAAAACCTAACACACATGTAAAAAAAGACACAACGAAACGAAAGGCAGAAAAGGAAAGCAGTATGCTTCCTCCCTTAATTGGGGCTTACCAGGGTGTTGTGACACACACACACACACACACACACACACACACACACACACACACACACACACACACCACACACACACACACACATATATATATATATATATATATATATATATATATATATATATATATATATATATATATGTTATATATATATATGTTAGATTTTTAAGGGCTGAAAATAAAGAGACCAGGATGGATCCATTTCAGGCTTATTAGCCTTCTTCAGCTGGCCATACTCCTTCTACTGGGATTTGAACCGGTGCTTTCCAGCATTTGAGGCAAGCCTCTCTATGCCTTGAGCTATCCGGTATCCCTGATACATCAACCAATTTACAGGACTCTTAAATGAGAGAATATTATCACAGCTCCTGTTCAGAGGTCCCTTTAAGGGGAGGAGTCTTACTGCTGTGTGACATTTTTTAGATATGTGTTAGATTTTTTAAGGGCTGAAAATAAAGAGACCAGGATGGATCCATTTCAGGTTTATTAGCCTTCTTCAGCTGGCCATACTCCTTCTACTGGGGTTTGAACTTTATTTTCAGCCCTTAAAAAATCTAACACATATCTAAAAAATGTCACACAGCAGTAATCTAATTTGGTTCTCTGTCTGGATGACTCTGGGTTGAGTCGAAGGGCAGAGAGGGATGACGTTGAGTCTCCTCCCCTTAAAGGGACCTCTTCACAGGAGCTGTGATAATTATTCTTCATTTAAGAGTCCTGTAAATTGGCTGATATATCAGGGATACCAGATAGCTCAAGGCATAGAGAGCTTGCCTCAAATGCTGGAAAGCCCTGGTTCAAATCCCAGTAGAAGGAGTATGGCCAGCTGAAGAAGGCTAATAAGCCTGAAATGGATCCATCCTGGTCTCTTTATTTTCAGCCCTTAAAAAATCTAACATATATAGATTTATACATACAGTTCAAATCCCTGTAGGGAAGTATGGCCAGCTGACGAAGGCTAAGGAGCCCGAAATGGATCCATCCTGGTCTCTTAATTAATTATTATTAATCATCCCTTAAAGAAATTTAACACATATCTAAAAAGACAGCAGCAATTTAATAGGTCTCTGTCTGGATGGTCTCTAGGTTGAGTCGAAGGACAGAGAAGGATGACAAGTTTGTCTCCTCCCTTAATTGGGACAACCATTTGTCTAAAATAGTATAGGGTTTCCTCCCTAAGAAGAAGACCTCCAAGGTCCCTTCCAATTCAGTTCTTCCCTTCCCTTTCATTCTATGAATATAGTTTTTTTTAGTATGTTGATTAGTAGTATTTTGATATATTTTATGGTTGGTGTTATTTGTTTAAACTTAGAGAGAGGTGCTTTTATTGTTATTATCTCTGTACTAAAAATGTTGGAGGTCATTATTGTAATATTTGTTTGATATATAATTTTGACACTTTTAATCTGTTTTTGTTATTTCCTTTTCCCTTTATGTTTGTTTGTATTTTAATATTTGGTATTGAAATTCAATAAAGATATAAAAAATAAAAAAACATAGCTGTGAGCAACATGACCATGCCAGTAGCAATTCTTCTTCTGCACAGATTATTTCTCTTTTGCAAAAAAGAAAGCAACCTGTAAATTTAATTACAAAATCCATAATGATTATGCGGGGAAAGAATCTTCCACATAGTTGGTTATAAAAATGACAGCCATCTCTATAGATTCACTGTTAGCACTTAACATTTGATCTTAGGTCTCTGGAGGGTAATCCTACTTGGGAAGTATTGACATTCAAGGCTTTTTGCCAGTGCTGTCCAACCTTCAGATCAACAGAAGGATTCTGATATTGATGTTCCACCAGCTCTTTGAGAGTAAAGATCTCAGGTTAATAGATATGTTACAAGATGCCTGGTTAATAGACATGTTACAAGATGCAATAGCACTTAGGCTTCTATACTGCCCCATAGGACTTAACAGCACTCTTTGGATGGTTTAGCAATAGCAATAAGTTAGACTTATATACCACCACTTTTAAGAAGTTTACAAAGTCAGCCTATTGCCCCCAACAATCTGGGTCCTCATTATGCCCATCTCAGAAGAATGGAAGGCTGAGTCAACCTTTATTTATTTGTTCATATTTATTTGTTTATCAAATAAACCTTGAGCCTGGTGAGAGTTGATCTGGAAGTCAGTCAGCTGGAAGTCAGCAGAGGTATCCTGCAGTACTGTATTCTAACCACTGAGCCACCGTGGCATTTACAATGTAGAAGCATTATTTGCATATTGCCCTCAACCATCTGGATCCTCATTTTACCAACCTCTAGGGCTGCTGAGATTATTGTTAAGCCCTGGAACAAGACTAATATGGGCCCCCTCACTTACACATGGACACATAAATCAATAATGTCATAACTGTACTGCAGGGAGGCCAACTAGGCCCAAGATGGGATGCAAGGGGGTTGTGGGAACACCAATGGCCCATTTTGCTCCCAGGGAGGCCTACTAGGCCCAAAACGGGATGCAGGGTATGTGTGCAACATTCCCTCCCATGGCCCATTTTTGCTCCCAGGAGGCTGCAGGGAGGCCTACTAGGCCCAAAACAGGGCATGGGGGCCCCTGCACCCATAAAGGTTGTGTCAAACAAGTCTGGAAGGCAGTTTTGCTATACACACCAAGTATAGAGCATGAAGTATATATCCAATATTATTTTTCTTTTTTAAAAAAATGGTTTTGTAAATATTTTTTAAAAAGTTCCCCTTCATGGGCCCCCTTTGACCTCCATGGAACCTGAAAAAATGTACCAACTGCACCCCCCTCTCCTCAGGCCTGCCAACTAATTTGAAAGGATAGAAGGCTGAGTCAACCATGAGCCCTGCCAGGATTGAACTCCAGGCTTTGGGCAGAGTTTGCCTGTAATTCTGCACTTTAGCCACAGCACTGACAAAACGATCTGTCGGTAAAAGGTGATGAGGAAGGGGGAATCATATGGGGAGGTGACAAAGTTGAGAAATGAGCAATTATTCAAACAGGTGCAACCAAAATGGCCGTCTTTCCAGTCAGAGCCTAAACCCTGCATTATGGCAGTGGGTGCTGTTCCAAACAGGTCGAGACTCCAGTTTTCAGTTTTTGTACATGCAATGAATCATTAAGAAAAACAGCCAAGCCAAATTTGGATAATTCCTTCCTTCCCTTTGAAGTGGTTCCTGTTTTCTCTTTGCGAGGTCCCCAGGGTAACCTTTTCTCTATTAAGGCTGTTGAATTTCTAATTAAAAGGCAAAAACCGGCTAAAGATCTCTTGCTAAAATTCATGTTTTTATAATTTAAACTCACTCAGTCAAAAGTAAATGACTGGATCCAACTGGATTTATTGCCAGGTTCGGTTTATTTCACTTATTCATTTACAAAGTAATTTATTATTTATCACTATGTGAACCATTTATTATTTTTTCTTCCATTTGGAATATTTCAATCATTTGAGAAACGGAGGCTATATCACAGAATAGCCCAGATGTGCGTTAGCTTCCAGATGACCTTCCAGATTTATTATTGCAGCAACTGCAGCATTAAGAAAGGCCCTTTTCTAAGACTTTTAGAGAACTGCTACTCGTGAATACAGATAGCACTCAGCTGAAGAAAAAAAAAATCTGCCATTTTTCCTACATCCAGAACTATATGGAGGCATATCCAACACCTCATTTACAATCCACATCACCATTAGTAGGGCAATGCTCAGGCAAAAAAGAGGAATCGTTTAGATGTTCTAGATCGGGGATGTCAAGCTCAATTTTATTGATGGCTGCAACAGGGTTGTGTTTGACCTTGGGGAGGCATTGGTGGCCATTGCCAGCTCAACATCACTCGTTTCGGGGGGCATCTGTGGAGAAGCATGCTGGAGGAGTGTGGTGTGAGGTACAACTATGAGTTTAAGACCTTGAAGTTCTTGGCAGGTTTTTTTTTTAGAAATACTTTGCCATTGTCTCCTTCCTAGAACTGAGAGAGAGAGAATGACACAACATTTTCCATCTAGCTTCAGGCCCAAGGCAGCACTAGAATTCCAAAATTCTAGCTTCTAGACTGATGCACAAACCGCACAAACTGCTTCGTGCCCATGCACTGATAGCATTGTGAAAAGAATATAAATTAACAATGAATCAATTATGTTGATTTGCATAGAGGGAGTGATTTTTTTTAAAAAAAATCATAGGGTAAAAGAAGATAATCATAACAAACTCCATGAATACTTAGCTACAGCTAGGGGACATGGTTTGCACTCTTACAGAACTAACCCTTTATTTTTAGAGTATATTATTATTATTATTATTATTATTATTATTATTATTATTATTATTATTATTATTATTATTATTATTATTATTATTATTATTATTATTCACATTTGTAACCCGCACCCATCTCACCACAAAGGGACTCGGGGCGGCATTATAATTGCTGGGATGCTTTATGCAATAATGTATATTTCTATCCCTTTTTGTTGTCAGTTGTGAAGTTGTGTCCGACTCATCGCGACCCCATGGACAACGTTCCTCCAGGCCTTCCTGCCCTCCATCCTAAATGGAGTCTATTTAAGCTCACGCCTACTGCTTTGGTGACTCCCTCCAGCCATCTCATTCTCTGTCATCTCGTTCTTCTTTTGCCCTCAATCTTTCCCAGCATGAGGCTCTTCTCCAGTGAGTCCTTCCTTCTCATTAGGTGGCCAAAGTATTTGAGTTTCCTCTTCAGGATATGGCCTTGAGCAGTCAGGGTTGATCTCCTCTAGGACTGACCAGTTGGATCGTTTTGCAGTTCAAGGGATTCACAGGTATCTTCTCCAGCACCATTGTTCAAAGGGCCCAATTCTTGGACACTCAGCCTTTCTTATGGTCCAACTTTCACAGCCACACATTGCAACTGGGAAAACCCTAACTATCTCTAAAACATTACAAAGTTCTAAAAATTGCTCTGCTACCTAAACGTGCAGAAAGGGAAGGAGGGAGGATTAAAGCAGATTAGGGAAGCAAGACCTGACCAGTTTCAATCCCACCTCTGCTGTGAATATTGAAGGTGATTTGAAGCAAACATCAAATGATGACACCTGTTTATGGATCTATTGTAAAGTTTATAAAGTCAAGTACTTTGATGATAGACATATTCTAGTCAAGTGGAAATGGTGGTGGACATAACAGAATAACAGAGCTGGAGGGGACCTTGGAACCCCCACTTCAAGCAGGAAACATTTCAGACAAATGTTGTCCAATCTCTTCCTACAAATCTCTACTGTTAGAGCATCCACAACCTCTGGAGGTAAATCCTTCCACTAATTAATTGTTCTCCTTTCTACATCCATTTGCACTACTCAGTGACAGTGATAATGATACACACAAACATTCATAACCAATTTCATTGTAATTTTATTACAATTTATTACAATGACAATAAAGATGATGATGATGATGATGATGATGATGATGATGATGATGATGATGATGATGATGATTATTATTATTATTATTATTATTATTATTATTATTACGGTGTCCTTAACGATTCGCTAAAAGAATGCAAATGACTCGCTCTCTGCAAGGGGTATAAACCCTTCCATTCCCCACCATCTAATCAGAACTGAAGAAGATTCTTTGATGAGAAGTGAAATGTCTTCAAAGAAAAACCAGAAAAAAACAGTTGCCTCTTGAAAAAAGCACCTTTGGAACAACCTGGATGTCTGAGAATCTTCATAGGCTGTCAGGATATTTTTCTGTAGTTCTAGGTTAGCTCTCTCATTGATTAGTTTCCATCCAGTGTTTCCTGTCCTGCCTTCAGGCACTTTGGAGAGAATAATAATCATTATCTCAATATAGAGTAAGTGCAGTTAGAGCTCAAATCTGACACTTTTTTTCTTCTTTCTGAAGCACATGCAACTATTTCATATGAATGACCATTTGGGTGAGGGAGATTAACATTTTCTGTACAACAAATATAATGTGAAAGCTATTATCCATACAATGCTTTCTGATTTTCACCCCCCTAACTAGGAAAATGTTGTCCAGCATGACCTACATTCTTGACCTGATATTTCTTGCTCTCAGCTGCCAAATAGCGCAGACAGATGCCCTGCTTTATTTTTATCAGGATTTTGTTGCCTGAGTGGTTTATGAGCATGGTGAAAAATTGCAAGAATGCACAATCCCTCTTCTCCAGGAAGTCATTGGAAAGAGCATATTACCCACCAATAAAGCATTTGAGCATAGAAAGCTATGTATTCATATTGAAGGAAGGCATTACAGTATAATTTGTAAGTGAGAAGGAAAGGAAGGGAGGGAAAGGAAGGGAAAAGGAGGGAAGGGAAGAGAAAGGAAGGGAAGGGAAGGGAAAAGGAAAGGAAGAACAGGGAGAGGAGAGAGAAAAGGAAAAAGGAAAGGAAAATGAAGACAACAGAGTTTCGAATAAGGTCCTAATAAGGCAATAGAGCTTTCACTGGAATAAATTAAGTCATTGAAAGTCTCTTTCCATAGATTACATGTACAATAATAGTGAATCTGTGAACCACAATCTGAACAGTGAATGCTGAATCTACTTAGAATTCAGCTCTATTCTGTTAATAGGCTCTTGTCTCTAGGAAATGGATAAGCCTGGAATTTTGGATATAGTCCTGTAGTACGTACTTGAGATAAATCCCACTGAACTTGATCGTTTTTGTATTTTATTTTATTTTTCAAAATAGGAAGGGGGAGTGGGAGAGCAATCAAAAGAAATACCATCGCTCACAAAAGCCTTCTCTTTCCTCCTTGTCCCCAGGATTCGTATCGTTTCCAGTCAGTTCCACCACCCATCTCTGAACATACCATTTGTTTTATTGTAGAGTTTCCTGTTGTGTTTTGTCACATCAGTCAGATGCAATGGAACATTTTGCAGCTTTACAGAGATTTGAAATAAACGACTGTGAAGTAGTTAAACTGGCCAGAAGAAATGGGAAGCAGAAGGTACTCTGGGATTTAAGAGAACCCAGTCAAATGAAAGTGAGAAACATTGATTAGGAGAAGATGATGCTTTGAAAGGTCTATAATCATTTCTCTAAAAAATCAATGCACAGCTATTACAGAGGAAACAGTGCAACTACCCGAAATCAGTTTTGTTTAAAGCGGCGATGTCCAGTCCATCAACCAAGGGGCCACAGTGCTCCAATACATAAAGCCCCGAGGTGGTTTTAGAAGTCATGCAAATCTTTTTTGCTAATTGTTCATTTTTAAGATGACAGAAGGGGGGGAAAAACAATTAAATGGTTGAGCAAACGACTAAATTTTAAAATGAATTTAACTAAATTAATTAGTTTAATAAGCATGGCTATATTCATTGAAAATGCATGTGTTTGTATATCCTTGTGTGTGCGTGTGTGTGTGTGTGTGTTTGGCTACCTTTCAAGATTCCACCTTGGGAAAAGCATTTGCTGAAATTCAATGAAAGCAAACTAAGAGATGGAGAGAAATCCCCTGGAGTGTTTTCCCTAGGATTCTGTATTCTGGTGCAGACCTAATGAACGTATGATCACTGCACATCTCCAAATGTTAAAAAATAGAGCTCTCTTCGATTTACATGGAAGGGACGTGGCTCAGTGGCTAAGACACTGAGCTTGTTCATCAGAAAGGTCGGCAGTTCGGCGGTTCAAATCCCTAGTGCCACATAACGGAGTGAGCTTCCATTACTAATCCCAGCTTCTGCCAACCTAGCAGTTCGAAAGCATGCAAAAATGCAAGTAGAAAAATGGGGACCACTTTGGTAAGAAGGTAACAGCGTTCGGTGCATCTTTGGCATTTAGTCATGCCAGTCACATGACCATGGAGACGTCTTCGGACAGCGCTGGCTCTTCGACTTTGAAATGGAGAGGAGCACACCCCCTAGAGTCGGGAATGACTAGCACATATGTGCGAGGGGAAGCTTTATCTTTGAATTTATATACACTTCACAGGACTTTACAGCTCTCTCTTAGCAGTTTACAGAGTCAGCATACTATGTATGTTTCGTTGTATCAATGTAATGTACCAATTTTGTTGTATTTAAGTACAATGACAATAAAGATTATATTCATGTACGTATGCATGCATGTATATGCATGTATGTATTTATTTTATAAAAATTATTGGCCCCCCATCTCATTCAGGGCAGCTTACAGTTACATCTAAACTAAAATATAAAAAGTTTAAAAAACCCATCAGAACTAAAGACCCATGGGGAGGGTGAGGCAGAGTTGAGGGAGGCGGGTTCTGATTATAACTCAATCAACCACATCCATTGTATTGTTCTCCCACTGGGGTCTCAGGCTAATTGGCAGAACCAGATCTTGACAATGTTATGAAATGATAGGAGGGTTGGGGCCAACCTCACATCAGGGGCCAAGATGTTTCATCAGAGTGGGCCCTTCTCCTGGACCCTGCCAGCTGGAATACTTGGGTTGATGGGATCCACAGCAGGTCTCCTCTGCTGGCACAAGTGGTATGGGTCAATCCCAGTGGGGTGAGACTGTCCTGGACCCATCCCATGAAGGGCTTTAAAGGTGATCACTGAACCGTGAGTTGCACCAAGAAATAAACTGGTAACCAATGCAGTTTGTGGAGCAGTGGTTTACAAGTCTTGGGGGCCCCAAAACTACCTGCTCTGCTGTAACTTCCAAATACTCTTCAAGGGTAGCCTTCCGTAGAGTGTGTTAAAATATTCATGACTGGGAGAGACATGGGAACAAGGTTAGTCAATGAATAGGCATAGCAATTAAGTCAGCCAATGGGAGCTTAAACAGATCTGAGTCTGTGTACAGAATTGAAACTTAAGCAATCTGCTGCTCTGAGAAGTAACACTAGCAGTCTGTCTGGGCTTGTCTGCTAAAATAAAACTAACTGGTTGTGTTTGCCCCTCTTGCATTGTGTTTACTTAGAAGAACCACCTGTTGTTATTGTACATTTATTCATCTATTCTTATGCATATAAAGAAGTTAATGAATCCAACTGAATCAGTTATCAGTGCATGCTTTCTGGATCTGATTTTTCTGTGACAAACTCTGACAGAGTGCATTTAAGTAATCCAGTCGTGAGATGACTAGGGACTGAACAACTGAACGATTGCCCCAAACCATTGGGGTCCTCATTTTATTGATCTTGAAAGGATGGAACACTGAGTCAACCTTGAGCCAGTTAGGTTCGAACTCCTGGCAGTCAGCTGAGTTAGCCTGCAATACTGCATTCTAACCCTTGCGCCACCAGCTTGTCTAGACAAAATTGTAAGGTTTACATTTTGTAATCCTGCTTGGGAGGGAAAAAAATCCACAGGACTTTGAGGGAGGCAATGAGAGCTAGTATAGTTTACCGCAAGTTCATTGTAAACTTCTTGTCAATTCATCAAGAGTTGGGAGGGGAGAGCTGAGAGAGAATGCGATTGTAATTGCTCACTGAGCTTCATTTGCATCCATTTTAATAGTGTGGTTACTATACGTATTTTGAAATTTAAATTCTTTACTGAAGATAATGTTTTCAGAACTCCACAAAATGGAGTCTAGTTGTGTTTTTTATTTCTTTAAACCTACTCTCAGATTACAAACCCTGGTTTGATGTGTTTTGTGGGTATGTATGCGTTCCGTACATGGGTGGTTTTGCATACTGTGCTTGCACAAGGACTGTAGGTTATGATTCAATGTTTTGTGAACATTCAGAAAAAGGATTCGTTCAGTAATCAGGTTAAGCATCTTGTGTGGTGCAATCTGTAAATACACAAAAAGTCTTGCAGTGCACAATACAGCAGGAGTACAGGCTGTTCTGCAGACTTTTTAAAAATGTTATTATTATAATTCCCTTAATCGTTTCGCTGCAAAAGAAAGCCAAGGACTTTCGCTGCAGGTCTTGGTGTTCATTGTATTTATTAGTACTTGACTGTGTGTGTGTGTGTGTGTGTGTGTCTTTGGTGGGACAGCAAGAGTTATTGACACAGTTATCTCGAGTTAATGTGGTAGCAATAACACGAGTCACTGGAAAACAAAACCAGCACTACGGGTACACAGGTCTTCCTGCCTATGGGCTATGGTTATAAATAGCTGTGGCCTTGGCGAGGGAGAACTTGGCTCACACCATCGAGAAAAGAGGTGCATCTGACTTTTCTCTTATTCTGCAAACCTAAGGTGACCAGACGTCCTGCTTTTGGCAGGACAGACCCACATTTCAAGCATCTGTCCCGTGTCCCGCGGCCTCTTTAAAATATCCTGCTTTTTGGCAGCGGGGGCCGGGCAGGCGGCAGGTGCTCTGCACGCACTCAGAGGCACGGGGCATGGGCAGGAAGTGGCGGGCTGGTGGGCAGGTGGAAGGGGAGGGCCGGCGAGGGAGGAGCCAGGCCCATGCAGGCAGCAGGCGGCGGAAGAGGAGGACAGCCTGCTGGAGCCCACGCGGCCCTGAACTTCTTTACACCGCGCCACGATGCGCCACGATGCGCTGAGAGCAGCCCGACAGAAGCCCCACCGCCGCCGCATCCTCGCCCGGCTCGTCCCAGGTGCCCATGGCGGAATGGGCAGGCGGCGGTGGGGCTTCTGGCCCGCCGCTCTCAGCGCATCGTGGCGCAAAAAAGTTCATGGATGCGTGGGCTCCGGCAGGCTGTCCTCCTCTTCCGCCGCCTGCTGCCTGCCTGGGCCTGGCTCCTCCCTCGCTGGCCCTCCCCTTCAGCCTGCCCAGCAGCCCGCAGCTTCCTGCCCCCCTCCCGTGCCTCTGAGCGCATGCAGAGCGCCCGCTGCCCGCCCAGCCCTGCTCCACCACCCCACCAGATGCCTACCTGCAGGTCCCCTGCTCGGGGGGGGGGGGAAGGGAGGGAGGGAGGGGGTAGGCCTGCGCTCCCCGGCCAGCAGGGAAGTGGGTGGCGAGGCTGCAGAGCTGGGAATGGCCGCTGCACATACACACACCCATCGATGGTGTCCCGCTTTAGTCAAGTTGAAATCTGGTCACCTTATGCAAACCCCTAGCAGCCCACTCCTGCATAAGACACGTTTCAGAGGTGGCCCTCCTAGTCTTTCAGTCTTGAAAGATTTTGTTAATGTAACCAAGAATAAAGATATGGCCAGTAACCCTGGTTGAGCTCCTTGACTGGACTATCTTACAGGGCTAATAATTGGGGGACTTTGGGATCATCCTTCTCTCATACATGTGAGGGGAGAAAATATTCATTGGAAAGTTGCAGGTAATAGGCCTAGGAGTGAGCTTGCGGGCTTCACTGAACCATAGTTTAATTATATTAAACTAATGGGGCTTCCGGTTCCGGCTCCAGCGGCGACGGGCGAGCCTAGCGCTCGCTCGCCGTTTTGTTTCTTTTTCTGCTCCCCCACGGGGGCGAGACGCCTCTTGTTTGGGGGTCTCCCGTAAAGCCGGCTTGCCTGGGATGCTCCCCCCCACGGCGGTGGGGGAAGCGACCCTTGTCTTCGGCTTAGGTGAAGGAGAACATGCTGCGGGGGGTTCTCCCTTCGCCAAAGGACGACGGCGCCATTCGCAATCATGAAGAGGGTTAAACGGCTGAGTCGGAAGGCTTCCCGAGGCTTCAGCTGCGAGGGGAGAGTGAGTGTTTAAAAACTTTTTTTTTCTGCTGTCAGCCGGGCTGAAAGGACTGGGAGGGGGGTGTTTGTTCTTAAAAAAAAACCCTCGGACTTAAGCGGCACTCGGAAATGGCTTCTCGTGGCGAGAAAGCGGAAATCTTTAATCCTGACTGTTTGCAGCAAGGGAAAGTGATCTGCGGTTGTTTGCAACAATGTTTCTAGGTCTGGCTGAAACAATTTATTTTACCACTCTCTCCTCTGGGCTCTGAGCTTGGGCGGTGGATGATGGCTTCTCTTTGTCCCTGCCTGACTATTTCACTTATGGAAAATTCCCAGCGTCTCTTTGCAATTTGGACTTCCTCTGGATATTAATGAAGATTTTTTTTTCTTTTTGGATTTGTGATTTCTTTTCTGGAGTACCTTCACTATTATATTTATTGAGTTGGAAAAATTTTTCTCTCTGGGTTCCTGAACTTTACAACTTTACAACCCTGAACTGAACTTTTGGCTCCTGAATTGCCTCACCGGCCCCACCCAAAAAACGCCATTTTAGTGGCATTGATTTTAACAACTAATCATGGCACAAGAAACAGCACTGGCAAGTTTAGAACAAAGGATGGCTTCTCTTGAATCTGTTATACAAACTTTGGTACAAGAAATTAAGGCCCAGAGGGCAGAAAATATTAACTTTAAGAAGGAGTTATTGGATACACGGAAACAACTGCTGGAAAACACACAGAGGAATGAAGAATTGGAAGGGGGGCTGGTGGGGGCTAAGGGAGAGATTAAAAATGTTACTAATGAAGTTGTGGAAATAAATGGGCATGTGTCTAGGATTGATATGGAAAGAATGACATATTTTTTGAGATTTCAGAATGTTTTTGAGGAATCTGGTGAATGCCTCCCTGATCTTATGAGCACAATTTTAGCAGACTATTTACATAAACCTAAGGATGAGATCAGGGGGGACATTGACCTAGCCTACAGAATTAACTCAGCATATGCCAGGATAAATGAAGTACCTAGAGAGATACATGTGAAATTTGTTAGAAGGTCAACCAGAGAAGAAATCCTGAAAGTGCAGAGAGGTAGTCCATTAATCTACCAACAAAAAGAGGTTGCTATCTTGAAGCAGATCCCAAGAAAGATTAGAGATGCAAGAAGGAAATTTTCCTTCTTGTCTAAAACATTGTTTGATCACGGGATTTGGTTCAAGTGGGTGACACCCGAAGGGATGCTGGTGTTCTGGGAAGGAGGAAGAGTGAGGATTAAAACAGTTGCTGAGGCGGAAGCCTTTCTTAAAAAACATTCCTCTATCCTGGGGGAAGATCCAGGGGGACGGAGGGGGCCACGGCCCTGCCCACTCGGGGCCAGGGAAGAGAAAAAGAAGATACAATTGCCAAGAGACTTAGATCGAAAAAATAACTTTGCCTTGATTTTTTTTTGATTAATTTTGCATAATATTTGTATTTGGATTTTTTGTAAATGTCTGACAGCATAGAACTGAGAATTTAGGTATATGTACTTGCTCTCACTTTGTAGTGTTATGAAAAATGTTTTTTTTTTATTGTTATCAATGTATTTTGAGGTCCCGGAAGGGCCGACGACTTTGACGTGAATGCTCTCAAAATTTCTTTGTATCCCTTACCCCACCCTACAGAAAAAATGTAAAACCAATAAAACTTTTTCAATATAAAAAAATATATATATATTAAACTAATATAATTGCAAAATGTACCATACATATTCCAAATGTGCTGACTTGTGTCTGCATTTTCTGCAAAGTTTGTACTTGATGTGGGTATATTTAGAGCAGGAAGAATGAGTGGTGGGAAATGTGGAACTGAAAGTAACAAGTGTCTGAGAACTTCAAAAGTACACGGGTGTTTGCAGAGAGTGACGGTCAATGATAGTCAGTAAGACAGAACAAGGAAGTAAGCTATGAAATGCGTGCAGACAAGTATAAAAAGAATGTCTTGGGAAGAGTTCAGGGCCACTGGCCGTAGCTAATCCTTGCTGGATTCAGCTACGACAGTGGAAACTTATTGCAATAAGTTGCTAATCTAAATAATGCTATGTTTGTATTCATGTTCAAAATTGTTCATGAAACAATAAACCTCTGATCTTAAAGTAAGATTTATCGCTTGTGGTTTTGTGGTTTCCCCTTATTTTTGATATAGGGAAATTTTTATGACACACAGGATAGAAATTGGTGGGAGGAAAAAGAGGGGAAAGTGCACTTTGTGTACTACCAGATGGGGGTTCCTAATCTTAATTTTGAGCATTTTAATACCAATTTAATGAATACCTTTGAATAAAAATGTGCATATTAATGAAATGTTGCATTAAGTGAAATGGCTTGTGAAATTGGGCAATATTACAAATTGGTAAGGAAAATGTCCCTCAAAGTCCAAATTGTATGAATATTTGTGGTAAAAATATCTGGGGTCTATCATAAAAGATTACAAATTTTATTTTTATTTATTTTATTAAATTTATACCCCACCCTTCTCCTTGTTAGGACCTAGGGCGGCGCACAGGCATTATTTAAAACCACAAAATACAATATATACATCAATTAAAATATATTAAATTAATTAAACCCGTGCTAAAACCCATGTTAAAACCTTACCAAATTATAATTTATTTTTTTTTAAAGTCAGAAACGGGGGGCTATCCTAGACCGGCTTGTTGGAATAAATACGTCTTAAGACGTTGGCGGAAGAGGCGGAGGTCCGAGATAGTGCGAAGGTCGGGGGGTAGGTCGTTCCAGAGGTCCGGGCCCGCCACAGAGAAGGCCCTTCCCCTGGGTGTCACCAACCGGCATTGCCCAGCCGACGGCACCCGGAGAAGACCCTCTCTGTGGGAGCGGATCGGACGAAGGGATGTATGTTCAAAGATGTTCATAATAAATTTAACTGATGTGTTTGAAGCATTTTATAGTAATTTTACTAGCTGTATTCTGGGCATGATGTCCTAAAGGAATAGATCTTTCTGAATGATTCCTATAGTAATTGTAATTGTAAAAATGAATATGCTTCCTAAAACAAGCAAGTAAATATATACGAATGAACCCTTCTGGCAAAGTAAGAGACCACCACATCCTAAATTTTAAATGTAGTAATTAATTTCAAGGTGCTTTTTTTTTTTTTTTTACTTTCCTATCATGTAAACATACATCCTCCCATGGATATGCAAATTTTGCAGTGACATGGTTTGGTATGAATCTAGCATCTTTTTGCACAGGAGAATTGCAATTAAGCGCATTGTATCATTCAGCCATTATTTCTGCCCTCTACTGCAACCCATTGAAATGCAATTCTCTTCTTTTCACCATTATCCCAAAGAAATGTACATGCTAAGATAGTCAGATCTATTTTGCGTTGGGAAAACACCATGATTGAGCTGAAAGTCACAGATCTTCTTATCAAATCAAATTACCATAGACGTTTACAGCTGTTATATATTTTTCCTTCATTTATTTTTGGATTCAGAGAACAGCTGTATTCACGATCTTCCCTTTCTAACAAATATTCTCCTGCTTGGAACCAAACACTCAAGTGACGAGCCAAGCAAACGACTTTTTTCTTGTAAGATGTCTGACTACAACTCTCTTCTTTAACCTTGTGCTCTCCAGACGACTACAACTCCCAGACATCTTAGCCAATACCTGAAGGAACAAAGCGGACAAAAACCTATTTACATGATGGCCACTGGTGAGCTGTTTTTTTCCATGTACTTAGTGCAATTGTAATGCAGCTCCTATCCAGGCCATCTGTAATACAAGAAACCCTTGTAAGAGAGTCTCTGGAGCTCGGAAGACACAGGAATATCTCAAAACATAATTAATGATGAGCAAATAGATCTTTCAGATTAATCTTATCTGAGAAAAAGATGGCTAGCCTTGAAGCACAACATTCTAGAAAAAAGGGAAGTTCAAGCAGATCTCCCAACCTTTAACGAAAGATAAAATGCGGGTTTAATTCAGTTTCCAAGATTCGGTATTTTAACCCTTTACCTTGTTGACAATAACCTAACTAACAAGACTTTATTTATTTTATTTATCAAATTTATATACCGCACCTATCTCCTAAATCCCCTAATCCAAGATCACTCATCCACTGGCCGGAGATGAAAACCAAATCCAGTGTGTGTCCCCTGGTATGTGTGAGGTCATGAACTAGTTGGGTCATGTCCATGGCTGTCATGGAAGCCATGAACTCCCGGGCCGTCTCGGATGCTTCACCTACTGATGGCAGGTTGAAATCCCCCATGACTAACAGTCTGGGGGTGTCAACCGCAACCTCGGCTATCACATCGAGAAGCTCGGGCAGGGCTGCTGATACGTAGCGGGGAGCCAGGTACAAAATCAACAAGCCCAACTGCCTCCCGCGACACCACCTCACACATAGGGACTCACAACTGGCCGTCTGCGACACAGTGGACTCATTATGAATCATTCTTTTTGTATTATACTCTGTTGTTAGAGGCATGGCATCCTTATATTTATAAGAAAGCAGACCTTATCAGATAAAAAAGTTTAACTTCTGGAGATGCTCTGCTGTAGATTCAAGTAAGAAGTGCAAGTAGGCAATGACAGCCTCCCATGGAGCAGGAGGTTGCAAATGCATTTCACTTGAATGTGTTCAAAAATCTGTCTGTTTTGGAAATCTTCCTAAAGTTGGAAAAAGTTGCAAAGATGGCTTCTCCTCTCAGTGTCCTGATATTCACAGGGGTGGGATTCAGCCGGTTCGGGCAAACCAGTAGCTCCGATGATCAGGTTGGCCCGCCCACCCTTGCACTATATTCTCTCAGCTGATTAGTGTGGCAGGCAGATTGTCCCACCTCAGCTGTGTTACTCCCCAAGAACTAATGTGAAAGGTAAGGTTTGGTAAAACTGTGCACGTACAGGCACTTTTACCAAAAAAACCTGATCGAAACACGCAATCACTGAACCAGTTGTTAAACTGGCAGGATCCTATCACTGTATTAAAAGTATAAAAATATGTGGAAATATCACTCGTCACAATGTTACCATTCCCATGTACAAAGCTTAATGTCTTCCAAAATATTCTTTTATCAATGTATGCCAGTATTATCTATTCATAGTTGCTGAAACCTCAGGGTTTATAAAAGCATAAGCCTACCGTATCGTGTGCAATATTTGTTTCTCTAAATAAGGAGACTCCAGACTTGGCAACTTTAAGACTTGTGGCTGAGGAATTCTGGGAATTGAAGTCCACAAGTCTTAAAGTTGCCACATTTGGAAAAGCCTGTTCTAAATAATGAGATTGTGCAGTTTTCTTTTTTAAAATATGTGCAAAGCATTTGAAAAAAATAAGTATGGAAGGGGATATGGGAATGTTAGAAAATGAGATTGTACATTTAGGCTGGTCTACGATCTGCAATAAAAATTTGATTGTTTGGTTTGAAGTTGTACATAAATATGCATGCAGAGGCTAAAATCACAAAATCAGTTATATGTTCCTATGAAAGATTCATGTGCTTTCAGGATGTTAAGCAGAGATACTTCATACAAACTCCAACTTCCTGATGAAGAATCTCTTTCAAATGTTTGGCAGACCTCTGCTAAACACCTATGAAATTTCTAGCTGCATTTATGAAGCTAGAGCGATCCGGTCCCTCTGGATATTTTTTTTTCTCTGCAATTCTCATTGGTTTCAATGAAAGACAACTTGATTTTGATTTTTTTAGGGAACAAAATGCATGATTTTTCATGGCAGAATTGCTTTTATTAATCCCAAGTATGTTTTGTAGGATTGAATGTATAATGATTCCAACTCAAACTTTCCAAATTCAAAACATCCTGTTTTGCATTCCAGATGCCCTGTGGTAAGTTTAGCATGGTTGTTTTGAGTGCAAAATAACTGTTTTTGAGCCTAAAATGGGTTGCTCCAATCATTATGGAAGTATGTTGAGCTCAAAGCAGCTCTTGTTCAATCTTAATGTATTTCTAAGACATGCAAGAGATCCTGCTAAGCATTCAGGTCAATTGTTTAAATGCTACATGAAGGTGGCCCATCTCAGTGGTATCTCCTAGAACAGTGGTTCTCAACCTGTGGGTCAGGACTCCTTTGGAGGTCGAATGACTCTTTCCCAGGGGTTGCCTAAGACCATCAGAAAACACATATTTTTGATAGTCTTAGGAACTGAGACACCAATTTTATGGTTGGGGTCACCACAACATGAGGAACTGTATTAAAGGGTCACAGCATTGGGAAGGTTGAGAACCACTGTCCTAGAACTTACATTTGGTGCTAATACTGCTATTGTATTCTGAAATGTCCTTCAGATGACTCTGCTTCAATGGCCATTGAGTTTTGTATGGATTACTATATTTGTTTTTGTTTTATTTTTTTGCTGTGCATGGCTCAGATTGGAGCACTATAAACTATCATTAATTAAACTCTAAGGGACTTCTTCCCCTGGGAATGTTTCCGATTTGAGAGCACAGGCAGCTGGGAAGCTTTTAAAATTATAATAACTCATGGAAGAGAAACAACCAACAATACTGACCTATAGCTAAGGGCAGCCTTGGGCAAGAGGAAACCAGAGTGCTGCATGCAAAGTAACAGCCGAGACTAAAAGAGTCTGCTCCTGATACCATCAGATAATATGCATCTCTTCTATGGACTTCAATTAGATCCATATTCCAACGGTAATTTCCTGGAATCAGTTTAATCATTACGCTTTGTACTTTTGCACAAGGGCTAAGATGCTGAGCTTGTCGATGAGAAGGTCAGCAGTTCAGTGGTTCGAATCCCCAGTGCCACGTAACGGAGTAAGCTCCCGTTGCTTCTCCTAGCTTCTGCCAGCCTAGCAGTTCGAAAGTATGTAAGAAATGCAAGTAGAAAAATAGGGACCACTTTGGTGGGAAGGTAACAGTGCTCCATGTGCCTTCTGCATTTAGTCATGCCAGCCACATGACCAGAGATGTCTTCGGACAGTGCTGGCTCTTCAGCTTCGAAACAGAGATGAGCACCGCCCCTAGAGCTGGAAACAACTGAATTCAAAGAACCCCAGAGTTCAATCCTGAGCTACAAATATTCTACTGCTGCTAAATATAGTATATTTGATGATAAATATAGTATATTTGGTGCTTTCAGCAGGAACTTTAACTAAGCTGGTGATCTACCAATTTTGCTAAACTTCTACCCAGTTGGCTTGGCCCTCCTAATAATCCTTGATCAATATCACAGTCTGGAACAAAAAAGCCTCATTGGAAAAACTGTTCCAGTATGATCTTTTATTATAGCCATGGTGGCACAATGGTTAGAATAGAGTAGTGCAGGCTAACTCACTGCTCACTCCAGCAGTTCGATTGTCACCGGCTGAAAGCTGACTCAGCCTTCCATCCTTCCATCCTTCTGAGGTCAGTAAAATGAGGACCCTGACTCTTGTGGGCAATATGCTGATATTTTTAAACTGCATAGAGTGTGCTGTAAGTACTATTGGGCAGGATATATACGTCTCAGTCTTCCTGCTATGAAGCAGTAGGTAAGTCTAAGTGCTACTGCTACTGCTATAAATACAATCACATTATAGAGCTGTGATGGTGAACCTATGGCGCATGGGCATGCGCAGAATTTCCAACTGCTCTTCTGGTTTTTTGGCAAACACATGCGCTCCAACCAGCCGGAGTGCTGGAAAACAGGCCAAAAATGGTCAAAAACTGTTTTTCTGGCCATTTTTCAGACTGTTTTCAGGAGCATTTTATGAGCCGTTTTCAGGCCCCAAAACGGCCACAAAATGGCCCGGAAAATGTCCCCCAAAACCAGCTTGAAAATGGTCCCAAAAACAGACATGCGAGTGATGGCCAGCTGGCACACGCACATGCACACACACGGGCGCACATGCACACACATGGGTGCACAGTTTGGTTTGGGCACTCAGTGCCGAAAAGGTTTGTCATCATTGTAATAGAGCAGGGATGTCCAAACTTGGGAACTTTAAGACTTGTGGACTTTAACTCCCAGAATTCCCCAGACAGCATAGCTGGCTGGGGAATTCTGGGAGTTGAAGTCCACAAGTCTTAAAGTTCCCAAGTTTGGACATCCCTGTAATAGAGCTTCCAAAAGGATGAGTTATGGATGTATAAATGCCCGAGGATCTGAGTGCGGCTTCCAATGACTTCCAATGACTTAAGATATTAATATGAACCTGGCTAACAATGTCCTTATTTGGAATTACCTAGCAATATTGAGGACGCTTGTCTCTGGATTACGTTAATATATTGTCATTTAACCTAATGAGGGACCAGTTTAATAAAGTTAATGGGAAAAGCAACATGTTCAAAGGGTCAGAGGGACCCTGAAATAGCTAGCAGTGTTTTACTTCATTGAACACACTTGAGGGACAATGGAGAAAGCTCCTGTTACCCTTTTTAACCCAAAATGTCTAGGTCACCCAGCCAATTATGTCTCCTATCAGATAATTACCCAAACATGACATACAATGCAGCTAAATTCTGTGCCACAGCATATAAATCCAAACGTAAGATAACAAGGGGCTTTTCCCCCCCAATATTCCTATAAAATCCATGAGTCCGGTCGCACATAAATTTAGCACAATTACAGGGCACAAGTGGTGTCTGTTTTTCATCTATCCTATTTTTAATGTTGCTGGGGTTTGAACATAGTACAGTTTGCCATTTCATTTCAACAGTAGCAGCAACCAAGTAGCTGTGCCAAGAAAAAACAATAAGTTCTTAAGAAGTTCTAGACTGCATAGAGGGATAGAATCTAGATCACGTGAAGTGTTAATGCCACTGTATAGTGCCTTGGTAAGGCCACACTTGGAATACTGCATACAGTTTTGGTCGCCATGATGTAGAAAAGACGTGGAGACTCTGGAAAGAGTGCAGAGAAGAGCAACCAAGATGATTAGGGGACTGGAGACTAAAACATATGAAGAACGGTTGCAGGAACTGGGTATGTCTAGTTTGATGAAGAGAAGGACCAGGGGAGACATGATAGCAGTGTTCCGATATCTCAGAGGGTGCCACAAAGAAGAGGGAGTCAAACTATTCTCCAAGGCACCTGGGGCCAGGACAAGAAGCAATGGGTGGAAACTAATCAAGGAGAGAAGCAACTTAGAACTAAGGAGAAATTTCCTGACAGTTAGAACAATTAACCTCTGGAACAGCTTGCCTCCAGAAGTTGTGAATGCCCCAACCCTGGAAGTCTTTAAAAAGATGTTAGATAGCCATTTGTCTGAAATGGTATAAGGTTCCTGCCCACGCAGGGGGTTGGACTAGAAGACCTACAAGATCCCTTCCAACTCTGCTATTGTATTGTATTGTATTGTAAGTGTGTGTGTGTGTGTGGGGGGGGGAGGGTAGATAAAAAGATGTTACTTTCATAACGGAGGAAAACTTTTGAGAAATCGTGGAGCAGGTTTTGACAGATCACTCAAATAATATACGCTTTGAACTTGTCAGTGTGAGAGAGTTCATGACTGGGAAGACATGGTAACAAGGTTAGCTAATGAGGGCTGTTTGGAAACTGAAACAGTATTTGGTGGAGACAGCTAGGAGCCTGGGGGTGGCTTAGCTCTGCAGCTCTGAGTCTGCTGAGCTCAAAACTGGTCTGCTGCTCAGACCTGAATCTGTTTTCTCCTCTGCCTGTGTTTGTACCTACTTACAATCTCTCCTCTCTACCCCATTGGAAAAACCAGTATGGTGCTTTCTGGATGTGATTGCTGCTGGAAACTCTGACAGAACTGAATACTCTCATCTCTCTTTTCATGATAAACAGTCTCATTTTCAGTTTCTGTGCTGTGATTTGTATACTCGGAAATGATAGAGGTAGATATACTAGGCCAGTGTTTCCCAACCTTGGGACATTTAAGATGTGTGGACTTTAACATGGACTTTTAGTGTGCTAGTTGGGGAATTCTAGGAGTTAAAATTCCCAAATTGAGAAACACTGAGCTGGTCCCTGCTTTGTTTCCAGCAAAGCGCATGCCATTCAGTAATGTCTTGTTCTGCCTTTCCTGAAAACATTAAAAGACAAAAAGCAATTGCACTTAGACTTATATACTGCTTCGTAGTTTTTTACAGCCAACTCTAAGCAGTTTAACAGAGTCATCATATTGAATGCTTAGAATAACAGAGTTGGAAGGGACCTTGGAGGTCTTCTAGTCCAACCCCCGGCTTAGAGGAAACCCTACACCACTTCAGACAAATAGTTATTCAACATCTTCTTAAAAACTTCCAGTGTTGGAGCATTCACAACTTCTGGAGGCAAGTTGTTCCACTGATTAATTGTTCTAACTGTCAGGAAATTTCTCCTTAGTTTTAAGTTGCTTCTCTCTTTGGTTTGCTTCCACCTATTGCTTCTTGTCCTACCCTCAGGTGCTTTGGAGAATAGTTTGACTCCCTCTTCTTTGTGGCAGCCCCTAAGATATTAGAAGTCTACTATCATGTTACCCCTAGTCCTTCTTTTCATAAGATTAAAGATAAAGCTTCCCTCGCACAAATGTGCTAGCCATTCCCAACTAGACATATTCAATTCCAGCAACTGTTCTTCATATGTTCAGATGCTTCATATTGCCCCCAACAATTTGGGGGACATTTTACCAACCTCAGAGGGATGGAAAGTTGAATCAACCTTGAGCTGATCAGGATCGAACTGCTAGCAGTCAGCAGAATTAGCATGCAATACAGCTGTCAGGCATGTAGCCATCTTTTCTTTTGGATCTTTCGCCTGCCACGCTTTCTATTATTCTACTATGCCTTTTTCTATTGTGGGAAAATGGGAGGGAGGATTGTAGGAGTGAGATGCGAGGAAGCCATAACAAAATTCTTTCTAGAAAGCCAAGGTCATCATTTGTTTTTGAACCTCTGCACCTGACCAGAACTGGATGGGTGGAACTGCCAGCATGGCAGTGGAAGATTGGACCATGTGAAGGACTTGTGGGTGTGGGGGCAAGATCTTGAACTTTCAACTGGGTGGGGAGAACTGGGAAGCTTTCATTCATTTCATTCATTTCATTTATTTAGATTTATAAAACCGCGCCTCTCTCCCCGAAGGGACTCGGGGCGGTGCACAGGAAGTTGAAAAACATATACAACACAACCATTAATAAATATTAAAACCAAATTAAATAATGCTCACCCTGTGCTAAAAATGGTAAAATCTTAAAAACTATTTGTGGCGGGCCCAGCCCTCTGGAACGACCTTCCCCCCGACATTAGAACGATCACGGACCTCCGCTCCTTCCGTCTAAAATTAAAAACACATCTTTTCTGATTGGCCGGCCTAGGGTAGTCTCTCTTCTATAGGGTTTTTAATATATTAATTTATGGGGAATCTTAGTATTTTAATGGGGAATTTTTAGCACAGGAATATTGTTTAATCTGTTTTTAAATATGTTTGTATATTTATTGTTTTTTATCCTCCCTGTGCACCGCTCCGAGTCCCTATGGGGAGAGGGAGCGGTCTACAAATTAAATTTTTTTTATTATTATTATTTATTATTATTTCCCCCTAAAATCCAAATTAAAACAGTTTAAGCTTCAGACTACAGGCTAGATGAAGTGGATTAGGCCAGGCCGACCAGATGGAAAAAGTAGGTCTTCAACTTTTGGCGGAAGGAGTGGAGGTCCGTGGTAGTTCTAAGTTTGGGGGGGTAGGTCGTTCCAGATTTGGGTTTTCCCAGACGTGCCAATATGTCTCGCTTAATAAATTGGAACTTTGAGCAATACTTTGTCTTGGACTCCGATTTACTTTTGGATGCTATTTGGAACCCTGACAACAGCATTCTAACAGTGCACCTCCATGGCTCTTAGATCCTGTCCCCTTCTGATAACAGCCTTTTGTCTCATCACAAACTCAGGTTTCACTAAAGTGGACTACTTTTAAGTTCAGAAGATGAGTTCTAATGGGTTCCATTATCCATTCTGGTACTGCATCTTTATACTGACCCATTTTCCTTGCAACTTTCTCCTTTTATTGTACCAGAACAAAGTTGCAATTCTAAAGTGGTTAAGCATCCCGCTTCCATTTCTGTTTAATGGACAAGATGAGGATCTCGGTGGAATTCCTTGTTGTAAAAATTAAGTGCAGAGGAGGTTTTTTTTTAAAAAAAGAATAGATGGAAACATTGACCCATGGTCAACATAGTGACTGAAGAAGTTTGCTCCTTTTTTTTCATACCAGGAATGGCTTATCAAGCATTGAAAATTGCTGGTCAATTCACCTTCATGGTTCGGTGGAATCAGGAACTGATGCTTTTTGTGCAGTAAAAGAGTTTTAAGTCCACATTACTGAGGGGTTTACTCATTTCATTTCAGGCCTCTTTCTTGTATCATCACCGTTTCCATTAATGCAGAATGCGGAGGGTGAGTCAAAGCTCCCTGTTAAATCACATGCTTTGCTTCACAAAGTCCCGAGTTCAGTCCCTGTCAGATCGAAATTGCTGTCTACCCTGTGACCTTAGAGAGCTGTTCCCTGTCAGAGGAGAAGCTACCGAGCTTGATGGATCTACGGGATGAAAGGAATGTTTTCCAAAGAGAATGCCTCTGCAGTGTTTTTGTTTCTGTGGTATTTAAGAAACTGTCTGATGTAGCTCACTTGATGCTCCATCTATTGTGTTACACACTGCAATTTCGGCATTGATTTTCTGTTGAGAAAAAGAGTTTGCAAGCCCATTGTTAGCTTATTATATAATCATCTTTCGAGCAGAAATGACCCATTGGAGCAGTTGTGAGATGTTGTTTATGACTATCTACTGTCTCCCTAAGAGGGTAGCAGATTTGAAATTCTCTTTAAATTTATATATGTACTGTAGCTACTTGGCTGGGCTTCCCACCCCCCCATGTCCCCCCAATTACGGAGCCAACGGGAATTCATGCTCCCCCCTAAATATTGCTGCTCCATGTATGAAGAACAGGCCTGTACTCAGAACGGGCTTCAAAAATTTTAGCAAGGGGTTCTCTGCCATGGTGCATGTGGCCTAGTCACCTTTCTGCACTATGGGGAGGGTGTTTTTGCCCTCCCCAAGCTCTGGAGGCTTTCCTCGAGCTTCTGGGAGGGTGAAAATGGCCTCCCCGGGCTTTGGAGGCCCTCTGGAGGCCCATTTCCAGCCATCCCAAACTTCCAGTAGGCCCATTTTTTGCCCTCTCCGAGTCTCCATGTACACCCTGTGTTCACCTGCATCCAAAATTGGCTGTGTGGGAACTCCTGGAAGGGGCGGGGTGGGCGGGGCAGGGCCAGCCAGGAGTGGGATTTGGGGGTTCTCCAAACAGCACAGAATCTTAGGTAGAAGTTCTGCTGAACCCCTGTGATCCTCAGCAGCCCACCCCTGTCTGTATTGTGTGCTCATCCATCCTACTTTTACACATAGCATTCTAAGGACCTGATTAGTGGTTTGAAATCCAAGCCTACCCCGTCCCATTCAACGCATCAAAAACTTGCACCAATTGGCAGGTCAAACGCTTTGATTAATCCAATAATTTTTCTTTCCTGAAAAACTTCATTCCCAACGTAGGATCAATCATTTGGTTGCATGTTCTACTGCTCACTGGGTAGCAGCAAAGAGTTAGTGGTTTCATAACTCTGGGTTGCCATCTAACTGTGTTGTGCATTTGTGCTGCCAAGAAGCAGATAATGGATAAATGATTAAGTGACCAGGAGGCTATCAGTATATATTTGAGGAAAGGACTTAGCTGTAGAGATCACTGTGGAAACTGTAATCAATTCTCAGGCCATAATGTGAGGAGAAGAAGCAAGGCTTCTTTGGGTACAGTGGCAACTAAAAAGGGAATTTCTTTCAAATATACTGTCAAATAAAGGAGAAATCAGTACATTTAGACAGTTCAAAGGAGTATAAAGATTTATTGCAAGCTTAAGCTCTCTACAAGAATCTGAGCTACCTATAGTCAAGGGGAATTAGCGGGAGTGAAGAAAGGCATTCAAGATGGGCTGGACTTAGATCTCTTATGGACACTCTGGGACTCATGACTGATGGCGTGTTTGACCCCTCCCTCAGTCAGTCTGGTCATCTCTTACATATATTTTCAATTACATGTATTCAATTTGAAATCGGCTTCAAAATGTTAGCACAATGCTGGCCAATCTGATAGCAAAGAGACAGATTTCGGCTGTCTCTCCATCCATATATATATCAATGTACCTTACATTGCTTGCACATAGAATCTTAAGGTAGGATATTAGGGAAAACATACTAGAATGCAGTGCCTTAAGTCTTCCTTAGGCTGTTTTATATGTGGAAAGATACAGACAGAGGGATGCAGACATATCCTGATAAAGAGTAGGCTTTAGAAGATAGTATGGATCATTCCAGAATGTAATAGCTGGAATGGTGAAGAACCATAGGAAAACACTGATTCAAGTCTACCCCACAGCCATGGAAACTTATTCTGAGATTTTGGGTAACTCATTTCACCTCACACGAATGTTCCATGAAAATCGATCAATATTGGTCTCCTTAACTGGGTACTGTAAGCATTTACAAAATAAAATCTATAAAATCAGAATCTGCAGAATATAATCTGTAAGGAATTCTAAATATTAATAAAGAAATTCCCTGATGATAAAGCTTGATGATGAAGGCTTTTGTGGCTACAAGGGGATATAAAAGAAAATTTACAATGGTATAAAAAGAATAAGAAATGGCTAATGGATCCATGAGGAAAGTGAAGGGCAGTAGTGGAACACAGAGATAAAGTTAGATGTTTAGTTTTATGTTTGGTGTTTTTATGCCTATTTTATGTGTAGAATTTTAATAAAGTTTATATGCAAAGCAATTTCTAGTAACATCAAAGTACGTCTGCATACTGAAACAACAAAAATATAAGGATATAGTGTCCTATATTATATAAAGAAGTAAAAAGAGACGCTAAAACAACAAAAAATAAGAATACCAGAGGTTGTATCAATTTTATCAGTCAATCAATCAATACCAAGCTATGCCCAAAAGGACTAACGAAAAAATATCACCCAATGATTTTGCCAGTAAAAAAAGCTTTTAAATGTAATAGGGACAATAGGGACAATAACGGAAACTCAGTCTAGGCAACAAATGGCTGCATTCACCATTTCAGTGGCTGAAAACCTCTGTACCACCCATTTGAACTTTCCACCGATTTCCAAGACTTCTTACCAGCAACAGTTAGAAAGTCCTGAAGTCCAAATATTACTTACTTATTGATTGATTGATTTAAACTTATTCACCACCAATCTAGCTGTCCTGAGGGTGGCTTAGAACAAAGCAATATTGTAAAAGATTAAAGCACTAAGGTAAAAAATACATTAAAATTAACATAGGAGTAGCTAAGATGGTGGCATTAGAGTATACCATAGAGTGGAGGAGGGATCTTCTAATGCAGGAACTACCTCCAGGAATGCTTGCCCTGGTCCGGGCCCAATCAACAGAGCCAGGTTTTAAAAGCCTTTACAGATGGCCCAAAGGATAGCAGTAGATTTCACCTTGGGGTGGGGGTTACATGGTATTCTAGAGCATGTACATAGTGGCAGAGAAGGGCCCTCTCCTGGACCCTACCAGCAAAATATTCTTGACTGATCGAGTCTGCACAATGCCTCTATTGTCTACACAAATAGGATGAGTCCATCCCATTGGGATGAGGCAGTTCCTCAGGTAGCATGGACCTATGCCAGTGATGGCGAACCTATGGCACGGGTGCCACATGTGTATATGTGCCGAACCTATGGCACGTGCCGAACCTATGGCACGGGTGCCACATGTGGCATGCGGAGTCATTTCCTAGGGCACGCGAGGCGTTGCCCTGTCAGCTCCAGTGTGCATATGTGTGCTGGCCAGCTGATTTAGGCCTTCTTTTGAGACCGTTTTTCGCCCTCTGGAGGCTTCAGGAAAGCTCCTGAAGCCTCTGAAGGTGGTGGGGAGGTTGTTTTCACCCTCCCCAGGCTCCTAGAAAGCCTCTGGAGCCTGGGAGGGCGAAAAAGCGTGCCAAAAGCCGGGGATTGCGAACATAGCATTATGGGTGTGGCACGCCCACGTACAACCCTCTGCGCTCCCCCCGCTTTTGGCACACAAGCCAAAAAAGGTTAGCCATCACTGACCTATGCCATAAAAGACAATAAACAGTGGTGGGATTCAAATAATTAACAACCAGTTCTCTTCCCTAATGACCAGCTGGGTTGGCATGGCTCGGTGGTCAAGTGACTGGGTGGGTGTGACCAACTCAACGTCACTCACATCAATGGGCACTTCACCTTAACTGTTAGAATGTAATAAGGGTTAACTGGAGAGGCAGTTTGTGTAAGCAGGGCAATAAAGATTAGGCTAGAAACAACACCAGAATGTTTGCTTCCTGCCTTCCTTACAGAATTAGCCTTGTAAAGTGAGAAAAATCCAATTAAAAGTTCTTCCAACAACCAATTGTCCGAACTGCTTAGAAAGTTAACAACTGGTTCTCCCAAATAGGTGCGAACTGGCTGAATCCCACCACAGGGTATAAATCCTATATAAACTGTTTTTCCCCCTCTTCCTATTCTACAATAACACTATAGTTCACAGCTCCTGCACCTGGCATCCTACCAAATGCATTAGACAGTAATTGTTCATCATCCAAAATGGCACATAAATGGTATCAGAAAGCCACCAAATTGATGGGGGAAAACCCCTGCCCCATAATCTTTAAAGAAGCCCTAGTGATATGGCTAAAGAGTGAGACTAGGAGCCCGTAGGATTCACATACATCTCTCCCTTCCAGTGACAGGTAGTTCTTAACTTACAATTGTTCATTTAGTGACCGTTGGAAGTTACAACTGCACTGAAAAAAGTGACTTACTGTATAACCATTTCTCACACTTACAACCGTTGCAGCATCCCTGGGGTCACCTGATCAAAATTAAAATGCTTGGCAACTGGTTCATACTTATGATGATTACAGTGTCCTGGGGGGGGGGGGGTAGCTCATGTGATCCCCTTTTGTGACTTTCTGACAAGCAAAGTCAATGGGGAAGTTGGATTCACTTAACTAACTGTGTGTGACTAACTTAATAATTGCAATGATTCTGTTGTGGCCCACCAGCGGCCAGCAGAGCCGGACAGTTAGGAGGCTGGGGAGGAGCAAGGGCCAGTCCTGGAAGTTGGGGAAGGCTCGGACGAGGGCTCTGCGTTGGAGGCAGAAAGGGGACTGAGGCCATCTGACAGTGATCAGGCGCCTATGGAGATAGACAGCAGTGAGGCAGAGGAACAGCTAGAGCTTGTTCCCAGTGTGCGCATGCGCAGAGCTGCCAGAAGAAAAGAACAATTGAGAAATCATGGTAGACTTGAGAGTAAAGGGGGAAGGTGATTGGCCCCTCCCATAGAAAATAAAAGAGGAGTGAAAGAGGAGTGGGCTTTTGCAGGAAACAATGTGTTCGTTCGGTCATTAAATTCATTTCAGGAGTGTGAAGATCTGTCCGTGAATCTCAGAGACTCTGTGCCCAGTCTTTCCTTGCACAGCATCTCATGTGGAAAATATTTACATGGCACCTTTGGAAAGTCGATAAGGTCTGTAGTCATAAATATTCCTTTGAAGGACTGTTTGCCAGGCCTTGCTGAATGTGAATGAGAGGAATTCACATTCATTTTAATAAAAGGGGTTTTGTCAGGACCAGGACTCTGCCTTGTGCTTTTGGGGAAAGCCTAGGTCAGAACAGATTCACCTAACAACTGTAGTCAGAACAGTCACAAAATGGGGCAAAATTCACTTCACACATGTCTCAATTAGCAACAGAAAAGTTGGGCTCTGTTGTGGTCATAAATTGAGGATGAGCCGTAATTTGCCTTAACTTGAAATTTTCCAGAGGTGCTAAGCCAGGGGTGGGCAAACTTTGCAACTTTAAGTCTGAAGGACTTCAGCTCCCAGACCTCTCCAGCCAGCTTTGCTTTGCTGGAGAATTCTGGGAGCTGAAGTCCTTCAGACTTAAAGTTGCAAAGTTTGCCCATCCCTGAGCTAAGCCAACAGTTCCAAAAAGTTCAGGCCAATGTAACTAATGTTTGCCCTGTAATTCTGGGTAGTTTTGTTTTTGTTTTCCTGGAGGGCCCTTAAGTGGAGAAAGTTGGCAGAGCATTGGAAGATCAAGGCAGTAAAAGCCAGCTAAATAATCCCAAAAACAATTCTTTCTGTGATTGCACATTTTTGGAACACGATTTTCAATGACATATTCAATTTTGCCAAGGCGGCGTGGTCTCCTTTGTTTTACCTCCCATTAATATCTTCTATTCCGATGTTTCTTGACATTTAATGCACAACCCGTTCCCATAAATTAAATTCTCATCTGAAGCCTTCATTTTCTTAAACGAGGACAGTGGACAAAGTGGCTGACTTTGCAATCCTATTTCATTGTTCGTTTTACGGGCTTTTCATTAGCATGGAAAAACAAAGCCGTGTGGAATTAAAACAAAAATAATAAAAACTAAAAGAAAGCATTTAGAGCAAATTGTCTTATTTGGTGCTATTTTAAATAACAAAACAAAAAGGTACAAATTGGGATGGGTCCAAAACAAATGTAATGAATAATATCTCATTGTTTAAAATGCTATTACTGCACAATGGTTAAATAATGACTGATGAAAAGGCAATAGCCATAGAACTTAGGCGTATATACCACTTCACAGTGCTTTACAGCCCTCTCTAAGTGATTTACAGAGTCAGTATATTGCCCCCCCCCCCCCCCAAAAAAAATTGGGTCCTCATTTTACTGACCTGGGAAGGATGGAAGGATCACTCAACCTTGAGATGGTGAGAATTTGAACTGTTGAACTGCTGGCAGCCGGCAGTCAGCAGAAGTTGCCTGCAGTACTGCATTCTAACCACTGCGTCACTATGGCTAGCCAAGGCAGCCATCTCTATATATTTAATAGAAAAGCATTAAATTCTTTTATATAACTTTTTATAACTGACTTTTCTTGTGGAAAGCCAGTGAGGAACGACTGAAATTGCCATCATGTGATTGTGGCTTCCTGCAATATCTTAATCATGAGCCAGTTATCAAGTGCCTGGGTCACGACAAAATGGCACAGGGTTACTGCAATGGCCAGAGCTCCAAAAACTGTTCATAACTATCACTCATACACTGCTATTGTAAGTTTGGATAGAACTATGTCAATTCTTCAATATAGCTGCTACCAGTTTAAAGGTACTGTATCTCGAAAGAGTGGAGTGGAGTGGAATGGAATGGAATGGAATTCTTTATTGGCCAAGTGTGATTGGACACACAAGGAATTTGTCTTTAGTGCATAGGCTCTCAGTGTACATAAAAAGGCAAGATACATTCATCAAGAATCATAAGGTACAACACTCAATAATAGTCATAGGGTACAAATAAGCAATCAGGAAACAATCAATATCAATATAAATCATAAGGATATAAGCAACAAAGTTATAGTTCTACAGTCATAAGTGGGAGGAGATAGAGGTTTATGAGTTAATTGGAGTGGCAAACATTTCTTATATCTCAATTTTTGTGGGGAAAACCTAGTCTACTCACTAACTCTCTCAG
The DNA here is from genome assembly GCA_039707465.1 of Rhabdophis nuchalis. Lineage (NCBI taxonomy): Eukaryota > Metazoa > Chordata > Lepidosauria > Squamata > Natricidae > Rhabdophis > Rhabdophis nuchalis. Next base: position 19,869,119 of record CM077645.1, read on the forward strand.
GAAAAATGGTGATTGTCAGATCACTCCTCAAAGTGGCCTGGACACTTGAAGCATATGTACATCAAAGGCTTTATCAATACTGACACAGTGAGAAGTGAAAAGCATCTTCGCAAATATCTTTTTTGTTGGGGCCTGGTAAGTGATAATAGTTCTCACCTTGTTGTTCAGTTGAAACTAAGTAGAAGCTTCAGAATGAAGTTGACCCTAGAGATTCATTTCCCTTTCCTTTTTTTTTAAACAAAATAAAAGAGGACTATTGATAATTAAAATTGGATGCGAGATAAAAAAACATATTTTTTTAAAAAAAGATAATCCAAGCTAAAATACAGACTGTCATCATTTTACTTCGATTTAAAATAAAATTGCTCTTGTACCAATTAATAAAAATGAATCCATGCCACATTCAACCAATAAAATGCTAGTGAGGGATCACTTCTAGCCAACCAACATTTCTTTCATTCATTCACAGGGAGCTATAGCAGTGATGACGAACCTATGGCACGCGTGGCACAGGTGGCACGCGGAGCCATTTGTCAGGGCACACGAAGACTAAAAATGGCCCTATGAGCAAACCGGAAATCACTTCCAGTTTTCCCGTAGGGCCGTTTTTTTGTACTCCGGAGGCTTCAGAGAAAGCCTCTAGAGCCTGGGGAGGGTGAAGAAATCATGCCAAAAAAGAGGGGGAGCGCCTGTTACGCGTGCATGCGCACCGGGGGTCATGCATTGCATTATGGGTGCAGCACGCTGGTGCATGACCTCCCTGCGCTCCCCCTGCTTATGGCACACAACCCCAAAAAGGTTCGCCATCGCTGAGCTATAGTTTCAGGAGGTTGTTCTGATGAAATAATTTATGAGGATACAGTGGGAATAAGCCAGCCACTTTCCAGAGCTGCCAGAGAACCAGGAGTCAACCCTATTGTCAATTGTTGGCTAATGGAGGAGCAGCAATCAGTGTTCATCAATTGCCTGGTAAACTACTGCATTGTCCCACTTGTTGCATTTTATGACAACTCTCTTTTTGTTTGCACAGATTTGTCTTGTGCAAACAATTGTGCAATTTGTGGACTAAGAGTCCTTACTTACAGTCATTCACATCTTGGTCACTTCCCAACTGATATCTGTACATCCTTTATGAGTTCTAATTTCTGGATAGTCTTCAAGAAAACAGAAGGAGGAAGAGAGAGTGAAGGATACCTTGGAATCTGCAGGAAGGAAGCATTGCTTTGGCTCCGTCCATAGATTTTCATGGGCATGTATAAGACATACATCATGAAATCCATGACTTAATTATCTGCATCCAACATCAGGACAATGGTACGTAAACTGGTTTAATCTGTGATGTCATCATGAATGTACAGTATATTTTTCCATCATTATGGCAACTATTTGTACACATCTATGACCTCATTATTGTTAGGAAAATGTCTTCTCAGTTGTGGCACTGATCAAATGTTCCTGTTTTCTTTACTCTTGTGCCCTTTCCTTTGTGAAATGTGTGTTTTAGTTGTATGGCTTCTTGACTATCCTAGGTCCTTTTTGATGATTAGATGGTCACAGGAAAATTTACCATATTTTTCGGAGTACATATATGGGTGAAAATTTGGGTGCATCATATACACTGAATGTAGCCCCACCTACCCGCAACAGAGGCCAAAAAGGCAAGGCATGGAGGCAGCGATGGTCTGTGGCAAGCCCTGCAGCCTGGAACAGCTGATTGGGGGTATTCCGGCAGTCTGATCCACCCGCCAATCAGCTGTGCTAAATCAGGCTGCAATAATTTATTTATTTATTTATTTTATTTCGAATTTATACCCCGCCCTTCTCCTTGTTAGGACCCATGGCGGCGCACAGGCATTATTAAAACCACGATAAGAACAGTATAAATCAATTTAAAACATATTAAATTAATTAAAACCCGTGCTAAAACCATTTAAAACCCTACCAAATAGCAATTAATACATAAAAAGTCAGAAGCGGGGGGCTATGCTAGGCCGGCTTGTTGCAATAAATGTAGTGCGAAGTTTGGGGGGTAGGTCGTTCCAGAGGGCCGGGCCCGCCACAGAGAAGGCCCTTCCCCTGGGTGTCGCCAACCAGCATTGCCCAGCCGACGGCACCCGGAGAAGACCCTCTCTGTGGGAGCGGATTGGACGAAGGGATGTATGGGGCAGGAGACGGTCTCATATATAGTGCTGAAGCTTACCTGGCTGGTCAGAGTTTGCAGCAGCAACCACATTCAGAAAGCACAGTAACCGATTCAGCAGGATTCAAAATAATAATAATATACAATACATTACCAAGAGCAGGTTTTCCAAAGTAGCAGTAAATACAAGCAAAACACAAGCAGTTTCACTTTCAGTTCTCAGCTAAGCCAGGCTCCTTCCTGTCTCCTTCCTGTCTCCTTCTTGCTCACACAGCAAATTTCAGAGTCCAAATAGCCCTCACTGACTGACTTAGTTGTATGCTTATTCATTGGCTGACTTTGTTACCATGTGTCAGCTGAATTCCATGGATGCCTGTAGGCAGAATTTTTCTTATTATTATTTTCCTCCCCAAAAACTAAGGTGCGTCTTATACTCCATAGCATCTTATACTCCAAAAAATACGGTAGCTTGATCATAGAACCCTGTACTCTAAGCCTTTCAATGATGCAAGGGCTAGGTACATTCTAATCCATTTTAGTTCTTCAAACAACCTTGTACAAGGCCTAGAGTGATGTCAGAATTTAATTGTCATGTTTTCTTTCCACGATATTGTGTGAAGAGTCATCTACCACCGAAACGGTGAAACGATTTCATGTAATTGGATATGGTGAAAAACCCAGCATTGTATAAAGAATGCAATCACAGCAAATGTCAATATAAACTGACCTAGTCCACCACTCCCTGAATTAATCAGAACTTAGATGAACCAGCAGCCTTGCCATCTACAAAATACATGAAATAAAATAAAAACCGTATAGGTGAAAATACAGTTATAAAAGAATACAGGAAAAAAAATAGCCCGCTAATATAATTGTTCCTAGAAGAGTTGATTTATAGAAGCCTTTATTTTAAAATAAGTTTGCATCATTTTATATTCCAGGAGTGTCGATAAAGTATGGAAAAATAAGTGAAGCACTTAATAAAAATGGGTGGAATTTCAATTACACCATTGGGACTACCAATTTGATATTTTTACCACACCTTATAAACACTCTGAGTACTGTTTTTCGCTTCTACCCATTGTAAATGGAATACTGAAGAGCTAAGACAAATCAGATGCATTTCTAATTATCTAAGTGCTGTTTGCACACAATGCAATTAAGCAGGTTCATTACAGACCTAAAGGCTGCAACTACAAACAATATACTATGTTTGTTGATTTATTTACGGGTTAGATTTAGATTTCATATTTTCTCCAGAAGCTTGAGGAAGATATCTGTCCATCATATTTGTCCCCTAAGGCAGGTTGAACTGAGAGAAAATGATTGGCTAAATATTATCCATGACTGAGAGTAGATTTGAACCTACTGAAACTTCAGCCCTAGTCCAAGGCATTAATCCAGTGATGGCGAACCTATGGCACGGGTGCCACAGGTGGCACGCGGAACCATTTCTTAGGGCACGCGAGGCGTTGCCCTGTCAGCTCCAGCGCGCTTGTGTGCTCTGGCCAGCTGATTTAGGCCTTCTTTTGAGGCTGTTTTTCTCCTTCTGGAGGCTTCAGGGAAGCTCCTGAAGCCTCTGGAGGTGGGGGAGAGGCTGTTTTCACCCTCCCCGGGCTCCTAGAAAGCCTCTGGAGCCTGGGGAGGGCGAAAAAAGTGCACCAAAAGCAGGGGGTCACGCACATAGCATTATGGGTGTGGCACGCCCACACACGACTCCCCCTGTGCTCCCCCCGCTTTTGGCACGCGAGCCAAAAAAGGTTCGCCATCTCTGCCTTAATCACTATGTTATATTGGCTGATCAAAACCCTAGCTTTGTTAGTTTTAAACTGGAGGCAAGGTCGGTGTGCATATGTGTGTTTTGGGAGGTACTGTATTGTAAAACTCTACCCCAAGATGCATTCTGTGGCTTAGTGTGCTATATGAACCCAATACACTTGTTTATTTTTATGGTCCAATATACCACAGAAGATGAAGAAAAATAAATCTGAAGAATGAAATTAAGGAATCATGTGGTTTAAGTACAGTAGTCCATGATCTGCAGCAGTTCATTTAGTGACCCTTTAATGTTGCAACAGCACTGAAAAAAGTGACTTACAACCATTTTTCACACATACAACCATTGCAGCATTCCCATGGCCATGTGATCAAAATTTGGATGCTGGGCAACTAGTTCCTATTTATGATGGTTGTAGATTCCCGGGATCATGCGATCACATATTGCTACATTCTGATAAGCAAAGTCAATGGGGAAGCCAGATTCACTTAACGACCATGTTACTAACTTAACAACGGCTGTGGTTTAGGATTTAGGATTTATTAAATTTTTAGACCGCCCTTCTCCCTTGCGGGACTCAGGGCGGTGTACAGGCAATAATAAGATCAATAATATAGAGCATAAAATACAATTAAAAATACAATTAAAAATATATTAAATAGATTGGCCTGATCTAAACCCTGTTAAAAAACCCTTACTAAAACAATTTAAAAACCAAAACAATTTAAAAAAACTATGCCAGTTCACTTAAGAACTGTGCCAAGAAAGGTTGTACAAAATTATACAGAACTTACTTTGTTAATGGGGATCCAATCTCCAAAAGATATTGTTTATGCCTACAATATGATGCCTACAATAACACTATTATAAATCTCTTCCTGCATTTTAGAAGATATTTCAAGTTAGGGAGAAGTTAAGTGCCAATTATCCATGAAGGCATCAGTCTTCCTCAATTCTCATCTTAAAACTTGAAAGGAAGGTCATAAAGACATTTTATATCACCTTGCCATGAGCTACTGTCTGCTTCTTTTCATTTATTTTCTTGGCATTTTTCAAAAAACCCAAAAACAAAGCAAAACTCTGGCATATCAAAAAAGAATTTCCTGATCTTTTAGGTTAGAAGGGAGGAAAGAAGCCTATGTGAAATAAAGCTTTTCTAATTCCTTGGGCTAAGTAACTTCTTTGAATCATTAGCTTACAGTTGGGGCAACTGAAAAAAAGTCACTTGCTATTATCAAGTTTAGTGAGTGTAAAGCAATTTGTACACTCAAGTTGTAAGTGTAGTGAGAATAAAGCAACTGTCAACCTTGAAGTGAGCCTAGCTGAGGTCATTTTGGAGGCGTCAGGGTTGCCACAAGAAAGAAGGGACAGGGAGGAGGGAAATAGATAGCTGAGGGGGGGAAATAGATAGCTAGTCAAAACAAAAAGTTTTCCTGTGGGAACCAAGGACACTCCAATAGGTGGCTGGGGAGAGGAGGAGTGAAGTAACCAAGCAACCGGCCAGCACCTTGATTGGATAATATGACTGATGACTTGGGGAAAGGGGGAACTTTTACTTTTAAATTAGGTGAAAATCATGGGAACCTTCAGAGTCAGTTTTCATCAGTTGTGTCAATATGAAGTATCCAATAAATCGTTCCTTCAGGAATATACCTGCCTCGGAGTTCTACCTTCCTTGAGTGCATTAGTTGGAAGGCTGACAGCAACATCTGCTGTTGATGCAGAGTACAAAATACTGATTAGAGCAGGGGTCCCCAATCCCTGGTGCATGGACCAGCACTGATCCATGGCATGACAGCAACTGGGCCTCACAAACAAGCAAAGCTGGGTCCATTGCCTGAGGCATGGCTGGGCAGAAGGCAGAGGAAAGGAGAACAGTGGAAAACCATGGGCCGATCCTCGGGAAGGAAGAGCCACCACTGCTAGTGAGGCCCCACTTTAGCTCTGGGGATAAAAGGGCAGGGGATGGAGATGAATAGATGTGACAGGCAACTATTCCTCTTCCGGCCAGATTGACTTGTTAGCCTGTGAGAGAATAAAGGAATCTTTTAATCAGAGGTTTTGGGAAGCTGGGTCAGAACAGAAAGGTTCGTGCAAACTGGACCACATCTTGTCAACCTATTCTAAATCAATCAATCAACAGCTCAGATTTTTAATATAAAATTGGTTCTCCCCTTTGTCTATCAGCCAACGGAACCATCAATTGGAAATAATCCTGACTTTAATAGTAGGATTATTTTTTTCAAAATTGAGCATTTGCCACCTGCTTCTTTCTAATACTCTTTGGGAGAACCCTGCTCTATAATCTGACAATAGATACTACCTGTATTATCATATTAGTGCATTATCATATCAGTCCAGCTAACACTGGGGCCTAATACAGATGTAGTTCAGACATAGTTCTTCTTTATTTTTCTTTCTAATCAGTTTGCCATTTGAAGGAATTTTGAAACCCCCAAATCTTTCAGAATGGACAAATGCAACTATTACCGCTAGGTATTTTTAGCAGTGTTTTTTTTTTCTGCTTCCCAAGAACCGCTATGGTCTTCCCTTTAAAATTTGTACTGTTTCATTTTTGTCATGCAATAGCTCTGGTAATGGGTCATTCTGTTTTGCACCCGAAGACAGAAGTTAGTTCAGACAGCACAAGACAGGTCATGTGGTACTTATTGACCCTAACTTAATGGTCATCTTTGTAACATTACTCTCCTGAGGCTACTATCATTCTACCTTAATGGTAGACCAGCTCTGAAATAAAGTGTCTATAAATGGAACAGATTCTCCATTGCACAATAATTTCCTCTATAGAAGGAAGACAGTGAGCTGGCACTCTCGTCCCTATGTCCATGACTCACCAAAGGATGCTCCACATTATATAGGTCACGGAATCATGATTTCAATTACAGAACAGCAGATTCCAGTTGAATCTTTTCATCGTTAGCCCGAACACTAAGTGGGACTAATTGTTCAGGGAAGCCATGAATTCCTCCATCGTTGGTTGCATTCAAGCAAAGCCTAGACAGCTATCGCTCAGGGACAGTTGGCTTCAGGCTCTAATCTGATGGAGACAATGATTTAAGCAGGCCCTTCCAATTCTTTGATTTTGAAGGGATCACAACTCCAGGAGGACCAAGGGCCTTTGTCTGGGAGCTGATTTTCCAATGACGGCTGTTACACAGTGGTGGGTTCCGGATTCCGTTCCAACCAGTATGGTTGGAATGGTCTCGGAGTCACCCACATGTGTCGTACTTGCCTGCGATTCTTCCGCAAGCTTCTATGGCGCTCCAGCTGCTCGGAAGAGTGTTGCGCAGGCACCATACGTGCCATGCCCATGCATGGAAGTGCCAAAGGCATAAAGGACAGGTAAGGAGTGAGGGCAGGAAGGCGGGCCCTCTAGAGCACTGTACTGGAATGGTATCCAGTGCTCCGGGCAGGCTCCGGTACACCCGTACCAGGGCGTATCGCCTGCAACCCACCACTGCTGTTACATATTGAGACTGGAGCAATAGGCTCCACCAAGATCCTCCATTACAGCGGGAGAATACTGAAAGCCAATTGGCTAAGCTGTCTGACAGCTCTTTATAAAAGGGCTAGTTGCCAGACAGTAAATAGTTGTCTAATAAAGAGCTGTTGTTTGTCAGGGAAACCTGAGTCCAGTTTCATCCATTCACCCAATCTAACAATGGCAAAGACAGGATAGTCTTATAGTCCCAAAATCTCATGTGATCCTCCAAAGCGTTGGTTGTAGTTCCAGGATCCCTTCTCAAAATGGCCACCAAATATAACTTTTCATATAATGTAGTAGTCTTATAATCCCAAAATCTTTTTCAAAGGGATGCTAGGAGAATTAAAAATAGAGGGCAATAAGGGGAAAAAAGAGACAGCACCTATGACAGTGTTTCTCAACTTTGGGATTTTAAGACGAGTGAACTTCAACTCCTAGAAGTCCACTCGTCTTAAACTCACCAAGGTTGAGAAACACTGACCTATGATGTTCACTACTTTAGGTCCTTGTGAGAAGGCACAATTTCAGCTTGGACTGAATACCACATGTACCAATTTATTTTATTTTATTTATTTTAATCACATTTATATCCCGCCCTCCTCCATGAAGGACCCAAGGCGGCGCACAGGAATTTAAAAACATACAAAACGATAAATACAAAATTTAAAAACATATTAAATTACAATCCTATACTAAAAACCACATTAAAATCCCCCATTTAAAACTATCTAAAATAGCCCCGACGGGAGGTTAGGCTAGGCCGGCTTGCTGAAAAAGGTGTGTCTTTAGACACTGGCGGAAGAGGCGGAGGTCCGAGATGGTACGCAATTCAGGGGGTAGGTCGTTCCAAAGGGCAGGGCCCGCCACAGAGAAGGCTCTTCCCCTGGGTGTCGCCAGTCGGCATTGCCCGGCCAACGGCACCCTGAGAAGGCCCTCTCTGTGGGAGCGGATCGGCCAAAGAGATGTATTCCCACGGCAGATGCAAATGGATTTTAGAGTGCCTGTAGATGCTTCTCCTTATAACAACCAGCGCTTCTTCTGCATTTATTTTCATTTGAAGTAATTTCTGCATTTATTCAGATATATCTAAATGTGTTCAAACTATGGAATTCACCAGAGCTTATATATTATGGTGCACGCTGCAGCCAGCTTTGAAATGTATTATTTCCACTTCAAAGACAACATATCTCTCTCCATTATGTCTACACCCATCCATGTGTTTCTAAATCTGGGAACTAACTCATTAGATATACTTATGCTGCTATATTTCTGTCTACATAAAATGCATATTAGGGCAGAATTTAGCCATAATAGTTATGAAACAATGCCATTACTCTATTGTTTGGAGCTGTTTTGACAATCTCCGTGGGAGCTTCATCTTGTTATTTTAAGACATAAACTAATATTCTATGTGAAGTAGCAGAGATCAAAAGAGATTAGCATTATAAACTCTCCTCACAGGGAGAGAAAAAATGAGGTGGGGTGGGGGGGGCGAGTAAGTCCTCAGCTTTTGTAAGAGAAAAATAAGTCATTTACATCTTAGCAGAAAGTTCAGGCACAAGAAAATCTGTAATAAGGAAATGATGTAGATCAAAGTTGACACTTTTAGATAATAGTCTATTTTCTCTGAGTTTTATAAAATGATGGGAGTTATTGTATGGAATATTATTCATATAGAATGGTAGGTTTCACTTTGAACTGTAATGTTGTTTATATTTAGAGGTGATACAGATCAAAGGCTCTTCTCCCCAGCTTTCAATTTAAACTTTTCAAACTGCAAACTAAACAGATCTGAAGGAGAGGAATGAATATAGGGAGGGAGGGGGGGAGGGAGACACAGAGAGATTTTAAATGTATCACTAAAACACTCCATCACTGGGCTTAGCACTGCATTACCCCAAAATTAAAATGATGGGTTGGAGTGTAAGGTATTATTTTATCAAATCTAGTTTGTTTGCTATAGAAATATTCTTTTTATCATGTTGGTAATTAATCCTAACTACTGCTATTCATTGATGAATGCTTTGAACTAATAGATTTGCTGGAGAGTGAAAATTAAAAGAAAATACCCATGAATTATGTTTTATATAGCTGAGTTTATGTGGTGTCATATTTTGTGTAATAGATTAATTATTCCATTAATTGTTTCAATGGAATATAATTAATCCTTGATGAATAGATTATTTAAAGTAACTTAACCTGGCATAATCCTGGACCTTCCCATTTATTTAAATCTAGGACTTAACAATTTCAGAAATGCACCTCACAACTTTCATTTTGTTTCTTTCTCAACTGGTATCTTTTAAAACCATATTTCCAAACTTGACCTTCTCCAGATGTTTGAGGACTTCGAATTTCTGACTTTGCCGCTAGCATAACTGCTAGTTAACATTCTTCAGATTCTTTTCCCAATTTATCTGGGCATCAAATTATAGAGGGGTTATTACCAATCAATCACTAATAGATATTCATTAAAGTAATTCATCCTAGGCAAAGTTTGATGGTAATAACAACCAGAACTAGGAATTACTTATTATGTTTCTATGAATTCCCTCAAATGAAAATATTATGTTTTCTCTCCTGTTCTCTCCTCATAAGGACTAGGAACATGTGGCTCCAAGGAAGTGTGCTAGATTACTGCCTGGGATGGTTCCTTCCCTTCGCAGAAGGTTTTCAAACAGAGGCTGGATAATTTTCCATTAGACATGGTGGTGTCCAGGGGTAGTTCTGCCATGTGTGCTCGTGCAGTTCAATTGAAATTGTTCTGTGCATGCGCAGAACTAAAAAAAAACAAGATGGCGGTGGCAAGGGAACTGGTTTGGGGACATGGCAGTCCTAGGTTGCTGCCAGTTCCAGCAACCTAGTCTGCCATACCACTACCGGTTCCGCTGAACCAGGCCAAAACGGTAGAAACCCACCTCTGTCATTCATGCAGTGTACAGGGTGCAGAATATAGCAATCTCTTAGATGCCTTCAAACCAGAGGTGGTATTCAGAAGGTTCTGACCAGTTCTGGAGAACCAGTAGCAGAAATTTTGAGTAGTTCGGAGAACCGGTAAATACCACCTCTGAGTGGCCCCCGCCCTCATCTAGTCTCTGCTTCCCGAGTCCCAGCTGATCAGGAGGGAATGGGGACTTTGCAGCTAGCAGGACTGCTAGTTAACATTCTTCAGATTCTTTTCCCAATTTCTCTGGGCAGCAAATTATAGAGGGGTTATTATCAATCAATCAATCAATCAATCAATCAATCAATCAGTAATAGATATTTATTAGAGTAATTCATCCTAGGCAAAGTTTGATGGTAATAATAGCCAGAACTAGTAATTACTTATTATGTAACCTTCCCCTGGAGTGGGGTGTGAATGGAGATTTTACAATATCCTTCCCCTGCCATGCCCATCAAGCCAAGCCAAGCCAAGCCCACCAAGCCATGCCCACAGGTAGTAAAAATTTTGAATCCCACCACTGGTTCAAAACCTCTGATTCCATGAGCAAATTTACAAACATTATACATGAATAAAATGTGTATGATGGTAGTAGCAAAGAGAGCAAGGCCCTGAGTTCTCCTGGCACCATCACCCCCAGTTCAAGAAATATGCATTTCAACTATGAGATTATTTTATACATGGGAGGCATGAAATTCTAAAAGAAAATAATTTTAATCCAATCAACAAAACGTGTTTTGCAACAATGCGTGGCAAAGAGGATAGGGGTGGGTGGGAAACCATGAGTCGGAAAATTTACTTAAGTCCTGACAGCTTTATGCCTTTAGCAATCAAGCCACAGTAGAATTTAATTAACAGAAAGCTGATCATATCTAATTAGGAGAGAAGTAAACCATAATCATATGCTTCTGGCATTTATTATGCCCTTTACTCCAGACAAAACTGGCCACATGCCAATTTCATGTTAACCTTCTCTTACAATCAAGAGCAGAAGTTCAGTACTTCAGGGAAGAAGACCACATCAAGGGAATCATTGCAGCAACTGTTCAGCTTTCCCCCTAATCTTTAATCATCCGTAGCAATGTCTGTGGAGATTCTCAGTCATCCAGGTCACAGTTGTCTCAAAGATGTTCTTTCATAAGGCAACTGGACTGTTTTTTTCCCTTGAGGAAAGAGCACAAAACGTTTTGTTTCTCATCCAAGAAACTCCATCACTGGATGAAATTGGATAAGAACAACTGATGAAGTTTCTTGGATGAGGAACAAAATGTTTTGTGCTTCTTCCTCAAAGGCAGGAGTCAGCAACCTTAAACACTCAAAGAGCCACAATGGTCCTAACCGGAAGTCCCTGTTGAATTCTGGAGACGACAGGAAGTCTGGTTTCCCTACCATAGAGTCTCCTCCTAGGCTGGCACCCTTTTTCCTCTACCTGTCCTAACCGAAAACCCTATCAAATTTGGAGCTGACCGGCAACAGGGAGGAGCAGCAGAGGGATCAAAGAGCCACATGTGGCTCCAGAGCAGTGCTTCTCAAATAGTGGGGCGCGCCCCCCAGGGGGGGCGCGAGGCTCCGTAAAGGGGGGCGCGTTTGACCCGATTGGATAGACATGATGCTCTATCCTGATTAGCCAAACCCGCCCGTGTGACTTTTAGACCCGGATGATACTATTTACAGTCGCGCGGGGGGCGCGAAATGTTTTCTTCTTCCTAGGGGGGCATGACAGAAAATAATTGAGAAGCACTGTTCCAGAGCCATAGGTTGCCGACCCCTGCTCAAGGGAGGGGGGGAAATCAGTCTAGTTGTCTTTTGGAGAAGCACTTTGGAGACATCCAAACATTTGTGATTTTAAGATATTGGGGTTGCAATTCAAAATTCTGCATGTTGAAGTCCACATATCTTGAAATTGCTGTACTAAACTATAGATCCCTGATGACGAACCTATGGCACGCGTGCCACAGGTGGCACGTAGAGCCATTTGTTATGGCACGCAAGGCGTTGTCCTGACAGCTGGCCAGCGCGCATATGCACGCTTGCCAGCTGACTTCGGCCTTCTTTTGAGGCCATTTTTTGCCCTCTAGGGGCTTTCCTGGAGCCTCCAAAATCCAAAATGCAAAAAACTGGCCCTACAGGCAAACCAGAAATTCGGGAAGAGACTTCTGGTTTGCTCGTAGGACTATTTTTCGCCCTCCGCAGCCTTCAGGAGGCTTCCCTGAAGGCTCTGGAGGTCAAAGGTTGGCCCTATAGGGAACCTGGAAGTGATGACTTCCCGTTTGACCGTATGGCTGATTTTCGACCTCTGGAGCCTTTAGGGGCCTTCAGGAGGCATCCTTGAAGGCTCCAGAGGGCAAAAACCGGCCCTACGAGCAAACTTGAAGTGACTTCTGAGTTCATGCATGGTGACTTCTGGTTTGTCCGTAGGTCCGTTTTTCGCCCTCTGGAGCCTTCAGGGAAGCCTCCTGAATGCTCCAGAGTCAAAAATCAGTGCTACAGACAAACCAGAAGTCACCATTCACGAACTTCCGGGTTCTCCGTAGGTCCAATTTTTTGCCCTCCGGAGGCTTCAGGGAAGCTCCCGAGGCCTCCGGAGGGCATCCAGGGGCCCCGGGGAGGCTGTTTTTGCTCTCCCCAGGCTCCTAGAAAGCCTCTGGAGTCTGGGGAAGGTGAAAAAAATGTGGCAAAAGTGGGGAGGGTGAGGGTGTCACTGATCGCATGTATATGCGTGTGCTGGGGGACGCGTTCATTATGGGTGTGGCATGCTGGCGCATGACCCCCTGTGCTCCCCCCACTTTTGGCATGGCAGCCAAAAAAGTTTTCCCATCACTGCTATAGATGTATAATTGTTATGACAATGTGCATCTCTCAGAAGACATAGATTCAAATGAAAGAGAAGTATTGAATCCAGATCACGATATCAATGAACTTCCAATAGTGAACAGCAAAGTGCCATTTGAGGAAAATTATTAAAAGAGTGACATACTCTTTGGATAATAGATAGGTGTTCTGGATAATTATATTAGTTCTTTCAAATCCGGCTCTTACGCACTTTCTACTATTATGAAAGGATTACCTTCCTGTACTTATCTGTGTCAGAGGGGAGTGCATGATATTATTTTCCCCAGCTCACACATTTAATTCTAGATAGTTGTAGCTGATTATCATCTGAACAGAGGTTGCAGGTAGAGATGGGACAAGTTTCAGCCCTTCAAAGTAGAACCAGACTAAGATACCAAAGTCATCCAGGCTTCGCCTATTTTTATTAACAGATTTTAACAGCTTCTTGCAAGTCAGAATGCTCTTTTCTCCTTCTTCCTTTTATTTATCTTTGTGAGAACTAACAATAGCCATAGCATTTAGACTTATATACACTCCAAATTACTTTACAGTATTCTCTACGTCCCTTATGGTGAACCTATGTCACAGGTGGCGCATGGTGCTGTATCTGTGGGCACACCAGCATTGGCCTAGCTTGCTCCAGTGCACTTGGGCGCCCTGGTCAGCTGATATTTAATTGGCCAGCCCATGCTGCCCTTCTCTTCCCAGAAGTCTTCACGCGATGCCAAGTAAGTACAGAGTTTGCACGGAGGCTCCGTGAGGGCATTTCTGGCCTCCAGGGAGTGAAGGAGGATGTTTCTACCCTCCCCAGGTTCTTAGAAAGCCTCTGGATCCTGCGAAGAGCAAAAAACAGGCCTACCGAGCCCACCGGAAGTTGGAAATGGGCTGTTTCCGGCCTCTGGGGTTTTCAATGAGGCCTGTTAGGCCCAAAAAGGGGGCCGTGTGTGTGTGTGTGTGTGTCACACACACATGTGCAGGGTGGTGGGGGATGAGGGACACATGCGTAAACAGGATTGCACGCACACACACGCTTTTGGCGCCCGAGGGGAAAAAAGGTTCGTCATCACTGCTCTAAGTAGTTTACAGAGGCAGCATATTGCCCTCCAACACTCTGGGTCTTCATTTTCCTGACCTCAGAAGAATGGAAAGTTGTGGAAACCTTGAGCCCATTAAGATTGAACTCCTGGCTGTGGCAGAGTCAGTCTGCAGTACTGCACTGTAACCACTATGCTACCACCGCCACTCCACAGAACTACAGAACGTCTTGCTTGAAATACTTTTTTAGATTACGGCTCTGTTCTGGACTCGAGTTTCTTTATCTGGCTGTGGTTTTGGCATAAGCTCTTCCTCCTGTTCCTCAAAGTCATTCCTTCTATCCATTACACAGCAGGAGCAATGCTGCATACTTTCATTGCCCTATGTCAGAGATGGCTAACCTTTTTCCCATCGCGTACCAAAAGCGGGGGGAGCGGATTCATGCGTGAATTCTATTTGTGTGCCCCCCACAGGGCTGTGCACATGAACCCCCCTTCCACCTTGCTTTTGGTGTGATGGTTTTTTGTCCTCCCCAGGCTCCAGAGGCTCCAAACTTGATTGCAGAAAATTCGACTTCAGTAGCAGAGTGGTCAATGCCTGGAATGCATGACAATGCGGTTTCATCCCCAAACCCCCAAAACTTTAACCTTAGACTGTCTACTGTCGACCTCACCCCATTCCTAAGAGGTCTGTAAGGGGTGTGCATAAGCGCACCAGCGTGCCTACCGCCCCTGTCCAAATATTCCCTTGCATTTGTATCCATTTCATGTATTCAGAATCATGTTTATACATATATCTGTTATCTAATTCAGGGGTCCCCAACCTTTGCAACTTTAAGTCTGAAGGACTTCAGCTCCCAGACTTCTCCAGCCAGCTTTGCTGGCTGGAGAATTCTGGGAGCTGAAGTCCGTCAGACTTAAAGTTGCAAAGGTTGGGGACCCCTGATCTAATTCATATTTGACAAAATAAATAAAATGAATAAATAAATAAAAACGCAAACAAGGGAAGCCCCATTGGCGGAATGCATGCAGCACATGCAACCATGCCCCCTCTGACCCATAGAAAAACCTCACTCCAACGAACCGATCCCTGGTGCCCAAAAGGTTGGGTGCCTTTGGTTTAGACTACTGGACTAGATAGGCAAGTGGTCCAATTCAGCAGGATTGGTTAAGTTCTTAATATGTCTAAATAATCATAGAGAGCTGCCTTCGAGTCTTTATTTATAGTACTGATTGTTACCATGATTATTAAAATGGCTTTTACCCTCACATTTTGAACATATACTGTAATACTCTGTAAGTGCAGTATTTCAACATTCAAATAAAATTCGTAAAGTGGAATGAATGATCCTTATATAAAATCAACAGGGTACTCGTCTCTAGCTTCTAGGCTCTGGAAACTAGGACTCTTATCATCAATCGAGTTAATCTATTTAGCTGCTGGACCAAAAGAAATAAATTAGGATTATCACCCCAACAGGTCTTCTTCCTATTTATTTACTTAATGATCTGGAAGTATTTGAAACTGATGATATATTTTTGATCATCAAAGGCATTCTCTATGAGTTTTTATCTATTGCAGGCCTAGGACCAATCATTATCAGATCTGTAGTGGATTTCTCAGAACCAGGGAAGGTAGATAGTGGTTTGAAAAATATTACACAGCTGGATTGTTCCTTCTGTATAAGAGAATCTGTATCTCTACATGGGGCTACCCTTGAGGTGCACTCGAAAGCTACAGTTCGTCCAGAATGCAGCCGCGCGGGTGATTACGGGAGCCACTAGATGCTCCCACATAACACCGATCCTGCGCGAGCTGCACTGGCTTCCTGTGGCCTTTCGAGTGCGCTTCAAGGTTTTGACGACCATCTTTAAAGCGCTCCATGGCTCGGGGCCTAGTTATATGTGAGACCGCCTCCTGCCCCATACATCCCTTCGGCCAATCCGCTCCCACAGAGAGGGAGCCGTCAGGGTGCCGTCGGCCGGACAATGCCGACTGGCGACACCCAGGGGAAGAGCCTTCTCTGTGGCGGGCCCTGCCCTTTGGAACGACCTACCCCCTGAATTACGCACCATCTCCGACCTCCGCCTCTTCCGCCAATGTCTAAAGACACATCTTTTCCAACAAGCCGGCCTAGCCTAACCGCCCGTGGGGACTATTTTAGAGAGTTTTAAATTGGGTATTTTAAAATTGGTTTTAGCATAGGATTAGAATAATTTAATATGTTTTTAAATTATGTATTTATTTTTTGTATGCTTTTAAACTCCTGTGCGCCGCCCTGGGTCCTCTGTGGAGAAGGGCGGGATATAAATATAATAAATAAATAAAAAATAAATAAATAAATAAGAAGAGTGTAACAATTACTTTTGTTACTTTAGTAACATTACTTTAGTTTGAAGAGCAGTCAACAACCAGAACAAGAAATCTGTAAATTACTGATAATGGGGTACTAAAATACATCCATCTGGTTTCTAAGATTCTATAACATCACACTATTTTTTTTCCTTTCCATATTTTTTAATAACACCTGTGACAATCTAACCTTTTTGGATTGTGTGGAGATGCAAAGGATGCTACCGTTCCAATAATCAGGTATCTTTTCCGGATTTGTTTGGGACAGTGTCACCTGGAATTTGGAAGCTAGTTGGCAGTTTACCTGAGTGTTTACCAAACTGGAAGGAAACAGTTTTGGGAAGATTGTTCTGAATTGTACGTCATTATTTCTCACATCTATACCCATCTTTTTTGTTCTGGAAGCTTAAAGCAATATGCATGGGCATCTTTCTCTTTTTACACCCACAAAAAGCAATGCTGGATATCCCAGAGGTGTTTTTTTCAAGAAACAAATTGACTTTTTTTATCCCTTGAAGACGTTTCGCTTCCTATCCAAGAAATTTCTTCAGTTCTGACTGAATGGTGGAGAAGGAAAAGATTTATATTCCTTGCAGACATCTGGTCATTAGTGGATGCTGAGTAGGTAATTTGGGGGTCTTCTATATTGAGCTGAGAAAGAATGAAGCCCCACAATCATAGTGCTCTGCAAAGGATGGAGATTTGATCTTGGTTTTTTTTAAATCCATGCCCTGATCCTTAACACAGAAGTAATGCGGCTGTAAATTGTTATTTTAGGCCGTGCAAAATGCAAGGATGGAGAAAAAAAGGGGGGCTTCATAGCAACCTCATAATGATGTCTTTGGAAAGCTTACATTTAGATATGTTCAATCTGTACAGTTTCCACGTGACTTCCATACAATTTCTAGGCACTGTAGACCAGCAGAGCTAATGGGACAGTTTTCCACATGGCAGATGAATCTTTTACAGCTTTTGCCTCACGATTCTCTAAAGAAAAAAGGCATTTCTGTTTCGGCATGGAAGTCACTAAAAATATTTTGTCTGTGGCCTGACAAATGGAAAGGTCATCATTCAGCCAAGTTGGCCACAATCTGCCCTGGCTAGATAAGTGGCTTCTTCTAACTGCCGTGCAGCAGCAGCAATGGAGACTTAAAGAATGATTCACTCTATATTGGAAAATAGCTTCAGATTGCCTTTCCTCTTAACAAGAAGACTGATAGGGCTTGTCATGAGTCACCAGGTGCAGCTCCCATGATATTAGAAGAATGGCTAAACGTTGGTCACCAACGGACACATATGGACATCTTCATATGAAAATAAAATAAAATAAAAGGAGCTAATGTCTAAGAAAGAGGTCATCAACCCATGGCTCTGGAGCCGCATGTGGCTCTTTCATCCCTCTGCTGTGGCTCCCTGTTGCCGGTTGGCTACACAATTGATAGAGCTTTTGGTTAGGACAGGTAGAGGAAAAAGAATGCTACACTAGGTGGACACTCTATGGTGGAGGGAACTGGACTTCCGGTTGGCTCCAGAATTAAAAGGGGGCTTCCGGTTACAACCTTTGTGGCTCTTTGAATGTTTAAGGTTGCTGACCCCTGGTCTAAGAACAGGTTTTTGTTACAGACAAATGGAGCCTTGTAAGAAAATAAGCTTTTTTTCCCCTTTCATGCCATGCTCATATATCTATACGGTGTTCCAATCATCAAGAGAACAAACTAAATAGAATCAGTACATCAGAGTTCATATTCATCCTATTACTTTTCTTTTTCTCCTCTTTAAAAGCAGGCTGTGGTATTTGAAAAGCAAGGGAAGAGGGAGAAGAAACCTTTGCTTCCCTACAGTATCTGATTTAGTCACTTGTCAAGGGATTAGGTGGTGCCATAAAGCAAACAAGCAATCTCTTCTAAAAGTCCACTTCTCTATTGTATATATCTGTTCTCCTTTTTGATTTTTGAAAAAAAAAATCAGAATTGCCATTGGAGCACGGGCCCACCCCAACATAGACAGAGATGTATTTCTCTGTAATGATATGGTTGCTATCCATTCCATGGTTATATTTGCCCCAAACGTTTATATATACTTTGGCCGCTTCTGTATTTTATTTTGATTGCTTTATTAAATTTATTTGCAGCCCATCTCACCACAAGACTGGTTATATATTTACCTACAATATTATTCTGTTCAGGCTGTATATTTACCTTTTATACTATTCACTTTCAATAGTTAGCATATAGGGCAAAATAAAGGATGAGTATTAGAAATCTTGTAAGCGGTGGCTCAGTGGCTAAGACGCTGAGCTTGTCAATCAGAAAGGTCAGCAGTTCGGCGGTTCAAATCCCTAGCTCCGTGTAACAGAGTGAGCTCCCATTACTTGTTCCAGCTTCTGCCAACCTAGCAGTTCGAAAACATGTAAAAATGCAAGTAGAAAAATAGGAACCACTGTTGGTGGGAAGGTAACAGCGTTCTGTGTGCCTTTGGTATTTAGTCATGCCGGCCACATGACCACGGAGACGTCTTCAGACAGTGTTGGCTCTTCAGCTTTGAAACGGAGATGAGCACTTCCCCCTAGAGTCAGGAATGATTAGCACATTTGTGCGAGGGGAACCTTTACCTTTACTTTACTATTCACTCTCAACAGTAACACTAACATACAGGGAGAAATAAAGGCTGAGTATTAGAAAGTATTAGAAAATATTAGAAATACCTTCCGCCAAAAGTTAAAAACTTACTTCTTTCATCAGGCCGGCCTGGCCTAATCTATCCTATCCTAGGCTGTAGTATAAAGTTAAATTGTTTTAATAGGGATTATAGGGAAACAGTGTTAAGGGTTTTAAGGGTTTTAAGATTTTAAAAATTTAGCGCAGGGTAATTATTTAATTTGATTTTAAATATTGTACCGTTGTATTTATAATATGCTTTTAATGTCCTGTGCACCGCCCCGAGTCCCTCCGGGGAGAGGGTGCGGTCTATAAATAAAATAAAATAAAATAAAAAAGAAATCTTGTAGACAGCTTGTTGTGGTGGGTAAGGCACCAGGCTAGAAACTGGGAGAGTGTGAATTCTAGTCCTGCCTTAGGCAAAAAGCCAGGTGGGTGACCTTAGGCCAGTTGCTCTGTCTTAGACCTAGAAAGTAGATAATGACAAACCATTTTTGAAAAATCTTACCAAGAAAACAGGGACTCATACCCAAACTAGGTAACATCATTGCATTGTATTGCTCTGGAGCACGATAGTTACCTGGTTTGGGTAATGTTTGTTTTCTGCAAGAAAACAACCAAACTCAGAGAGCCACAAAGACTCCTGATTTTAACTACGAATATTCGCCTTTATTGGCACATTGGAAATTGCCTTACTCCAGCTTAGTGTGGGGTAATAACGTGTAAAATATCAGCCAACACATCTTGGAGACCAAAATACAATAGCAGAGTTGGAAGGGACCTTGGAGGTCTTCTAGTCCAACCCCTGCCTAGGCAGGAAACCCTATACCATTTCAGACAAATGGCTCTCCAGCATCTTCTTAAAGACTTCCAGTGTTGGATCATTTGCAACTTCTGGAGGCAAGTTGTTCCACTGATTATTTGTTCTAACTGTCAGGAAATTGCTAACTAGTTCTAAGTTGCTTCTCTCCTTGATTAGTTTCCACCCATTGTTTCTTGTTCTATCCTCAATATCCTATGCTTTGGAGAATAGTTTGACTCCCTCTTCTTTGTGGCAACCCCTGAGATATTGGAACACAGCTACCATATCTCCCCTGGTCCTTCTTTTCATTTAACTAGACGTACCCAGTTCCTGCAACCGTTCTTCATATGTTTTAGCCTCCAGTCCCCTAATCATCTTGGTTGCTCTTCTCTGCACTCTTCTTTAGACTTTAGTTTTTCTTATTCCCTACTACCTTTACACTTCTAAAGCAGAGATGCCGAGAATTAATAATAATAATAATAATAATATTTAATTTTGTATACCGCGTCCTCTCCCCAAGGGGACTCGGAGCGGTGCACAGGGAAATTAAAACATATAAAAATATATACAAACAATAAATACAATAAATAAAAGCAGATTAAATTGATCGTCCCTGCGCTAAAAACCCCATTAAAACTAAATTCCCTAAACACCCCAGAGGTAGAGACTAACCAAGGCCGGCCAGACAGAAAAAGTGTGTTTTCAGTTTTCGACGGAAGGAGCGGAGGTCCGTAGTTGTTCTAATGTCGGGGGGGAGGTTGTTCCAGAGGGCTGGGCCCGCCACAGAGAAGGCCCTTCCCCTGGGAGTCGCCCGCTGACACAGTCTAGTGGACGGCACCCGGAGAAGTCCCTCTCTGTGGGAGCGGATCGGCCGTGAGGATGTATGGGGCAGGATCCGATCCCGCAGATAGCTAGGTCCCGAGCCATGGAGCGCTTTAAAGATGACAACCAGCACCTTGAAGCGCACCCGAAAGACGACAGGCAGCCAGTGCAGCTCGCGCAAGAGCGGTGTTATATGGGCGTACCTTGCGGTCCCCATTATTGCTCGCGCGGCTGCATTCTGGACCAGCTGAAGTCTTCGGGTGCACCTCAAGGGGAGCCCCATGTAGAGAGAGTTACAATAGTCCAGTCGGGATGTCACGAGAGCATGAGTGACTGTGCAAAGGGCATCCCGATCCAATAGGGGGCGCAACTGGCGAACCAGGCGAACCTGGTAAAACGCCCTCCTAGCCACGGCTGTCACTTGATCTTCCATGGACAGCCGGGCATCCAGGAGGACACCCAAATTGCGCGCCCCATCCACAGGGGCAAGATGTTCGCCCCCTATGGCCAGCGATGGAGTGAGCTGGTTGAATCGGGCGGCCGGAAACCACAGCCACTCGGTCTTGGTCGGGTTGAGCCTGAGTCCGTTACTTCCCATCCAGATCCGCACGGCTTCCAGGCACTGGCACATCACCGCTACGGCATCGTTGGGGTGGTTTGGGGTAGATATATACAGCTGAGTGTCATCAGCGTAGAGATGGTACTCTACCCCAAAACCACGGATGATCTCACCCAGCGGCTTCATGTATGTGTTGAACAGGATTAAGAATTAAATAAGGAACTTCCTCATGTGAAGCTTTCAGGCTGTGACCTACCACCAATACTGTTTCCTGTACAAGAATGTTGAATTTCATCTCTCTGTTACACATACAAACAAGCTGGAATAGCATAGCCTGGTTAGCCAGAATTGTTAAGTAAATCTTTCGTCCCCATTGAGTTTGCTTGTCGGAAGGTCAAAAAAGGTGATAAGTGACCCTGGGACACTGCAATGGTCATAAATATGAATCAGTTGCCAAGCATATGACTTTTGATTACATGGCCATGGAGATTCTGCAATGGTTATAAGTGTGGGAAATGGTCAGTTTTTTTTAGTGCCATTGTGACTTTGAATAGTCACTAAATAAACTGTTGTATGCCAAGATTGTTATGTAAAAACAATCATTATAACTGGCCTAGCATAACCTCCCGATACTGACTTTTATTAGCTGTGAATTTTAATTAGGGGAATTTTAAAATGTTTTAGCACAGGGTTATATTTTAATAGGTTTTTAATAATCGTATAATAAGGCATTTTTAAGATGTATATTTATGTATATGTATAGTTTTTAAAATTTCCTGTGCGCCGCCCTGGGTCCTTTTTTAGGAGAAGGTGCGGGTTATAAATGTGAATAAAATAAAAATAAATAACAATATAAAAGTCATTCTTAAAAATGAAAAAAAACCCACTATAAAAATCTAAAATTATTTATGTTGGAACTATAAACCATTCAGATTGAAGGGGTATAAGTAAACAAAATAATAAACCCATTTTTAAGCCTCCTTGCATTCAAGTAAGTATGTGAAAGGTGGTTATATTCAAGATAATGATGAATCTGCATACAAATGGGAGGTTGAACAACTAGCCTTGTGGTGTCGCCAAAACAATCTTGAATTTAGATACACTCAAAACCATAGAAATGGTGGTGGATTTTAGAAGAAACCCACCTATACTACCACTTCTTCCAATACTAGACAACACAGTATGAACAATAGAGACTTTCAAGTTTCTAGGTTCTATCATATCTCAAGACTTGGACACCTAACATCAAAAACATCATCAAAAAAGCACAACAAAAAATGTTCTTTCTGTGCCAACTCAGGAAGCTCAAACTGCCCAAAATGCTGCTGATTCAGTTCTACAGAGGAATTACTGAATCTGTCATCTGCACTTCCATAACTGTCTGGTTTGGCTCGGCAACCCAACAAGACAAATACAGGCTTCAATGGATCATTAGAACTGCAGAAGAAACAATTGCTACCAATCTGCCTTCCCTTGAGGACCTGTATACTGCATGAGTCAAAAAGAGGGCTGTGAAAATATCTACAGACCCTTCACATCCTGGATATAAACTGTTTTAACTTCTACCCTCAAAACGACACTATAGGGCACTGCACACTAGAACAACTAGACACAAGGACAGTTTTTTCCCAAATGCCATCACTCTGCTTAACAGCTAATTCCCACAACACTGTCAATACTTTACTAAGATTGTATTACTATTATTCTTCTCTTCCTTCCTAGTATCTATCTCTCCCCACTTATGACTATAACCATGTTGCTTGTATCTTTCAATTTATATTGTTTTTATTGTGTCCTAGTACGATTTGATAGCTTATTAGTAAGCTTGGCTATTTCTAAGTGTTGTGTCTTTTTATTCTTGATGAATGTATTTTATTCTCTGAATCACTCTGAGAGCTTATGCACCAAAGACAAATTCCTTGTGTGTCCAATCACACTTGGCCAATAAAGAATTCTATTCTATATATTACAACATTTTGCCTCGGAAGGTGGGTTCCCCACTTACAGTCAAAAAGTCAGAGCTGACCATCATATTTCATTTCTGGTTTCTAGTTCTAACGATAGACCAGGAAGAAGCCACCATTCACAGTTTGCATGCCTTCCTAAACAAACCAGAACAGGCATTTAGCTGCTTTTTGTTAACTTCAGGAGCCAAGCAGGAATAACAGAGTTTCTTCATGATTCAAGTGAACATCATTGCAATGTTGACATACTTCTACCAAGATCAAGGAACAGTGAGAAAATTCATTGTTTTTGTCTTTTATACCTCTTCCCAAAGAAAAATGCTTAAAAAGAAAGCAAATGCTGCCGGAGTTAATTGGGATACCTTGACAGTTTCCATCTCAAATTTGTGTACTGAGTTTTCTTTAGGCTTCTAAGAAAAAAACATTTCTGGATCTGCCATGAAATAAACAATATCAATAGGCTATAATTTTGTCCCCTTAAAAGTAGGAGCCAAATTTAACTTCTGCATTGTCCTTCAGGCTTGTCTCTTGCTTGCTCCTTTGCTTTGGTGTTACCTCTTAGCAGAATCCACTAAATGCCTCCAAACTGATAATTTGATTTGCCCTTCTTCTATTACACACAAAAATTACGCACAAAAAGCCAGTCTGAGCAGCTTCAGGCTGTTTTAATAAATTATTTATTTATTGTATGGGTTATTTTCCCTCTCCAAATATCAATATTTCAATTATTCCTTTTTTTCTTCTTAAAAATACAATTCTTTAGGGAATCTTCTTTGAGTATTGGATATGGAAAATCAATGTTGATGGTGGACAGCATGGAAATTCTGCAGGAAGAGTTCCTTGCCTACAGTATCTCCTCATCCTCTTGTGAAAAAATGTTCAAAAGTGTAAAATAGATTTTAGTGTAAAGGAAAACTAATTCATATCACATAATCAAGTATAAAGGGATGCTAACTGGGCAGCTTGTGTTTGTTTCACAAGTTAATATTTCTTTGTTCTGAACATTATTCGCTTAATGTTCACAACGATTTGCTTAACAACCACAGCAAAACAGTGCTAAAATTGAGCACGGTTCATTTAACAATGGTCACTTAGCAATGGAAATTCAAGTCCAAAGTGTTCTAATAAGTACCTGTATTAAGGAAAATATTCAAAAGAATTTTTTTCTTATACTGAACACAAAATTTTGCAGCAGCTGGATATGTTCCAATACAGGATTAGCATCAAAGACTATCATTAGAATTAATTTTATATAATGGCTTTCAAAGAAACAGTCATTAGAGGGGAAAATATATTTCCCTTTCAAAAAAACCAAACATGATTTTCATCCCTGACATAGGCCTAGTGGTTCCCATCAATAATGGCTGTATTTGGTGGCTTTATAAATTGGAACAACCATGTATTCCCTTCTCGGTAAAGATAAATTTTGCCAAAAGTTTAGGCTATAACAAAACTGCACCACAACCAGATCAATTCAGAACCAGACTATCAAAAGACAATATTAAATGTGTGGAAACCAGGTAGAAAATGCAACTACTATTAAAAATATCCTAACGTCCTAACAGTTCCATGAACCAGGATATTATATCAACCAGATTTCTGTTTTTTTCTAGCATCTAAAATGTTAATGACTCTTACGTTGCTACCTGGGATGAGATGAGTTTTCATGAAAACTCTGAAGAAAAGAAATTAATCTTTCTTGATTTATGAAGGCCATGAATCATATTACTAGCACTTGGAGACAAACCCAGATGAGATTGGAAATCTCATTAAAATCATTACAAAGTGACCTTGTGCATATTTTTAATATATATTTTTGGGTAGAGGGTAGTGCATATATTGGTAACCCCCTGATTGTAATATGCTCTGGGGAAGGGACTGCTCTTTAAGAAGGTGTGGAGATTATAACTGGTATTGTAACCAAAGTAAGCATTATGAAGTTGAATCACAGGAAGATGTTACTCATGCTTTATGGACTCCGGACTGGATAGAATACCAGGACTTAATTTAGAGTTCTGGTACTGTCATACAAAGCCCAAACTGCCTTTGAACCTGGATGATTGATGCCCAGTACTTACCACGCTGCTATGTAATAACTACTAGGGACGGCTTGATGATAATCCCATCTGTATAACAAGTTGTTACATCATGGGCCTTTTATTATGGACCTAGAGCTAAAGACACTTTGTTATTTTAGAGAACAGCTAAAGATCTATCTGTGTATGGAGTCATTTCTTGACGCTCAAGTGAAACTATCAAATGTTTCAGTATTTGGATGGTATCACTGAATTTACCCTGGGATGGATAGGTATAACACAGTCCCCAAACCATTAAACAACCTCTCCCTATAATTTTATATAAGCATTGAATGAGATAGAATGTTGGGGAATCATGTCCTGCAACATTTCTTATAAGACTATGCAAAGGCTCAATCTCTTCTCCCCCACATACAAACTCAATAGAACCACCCATCCTGGAAGGATTAGAATGCCCATAAAATGCTACCTCCAATCCCGAGTTTTTATAGGCAGTTCAAAAAGGTTCCATGGTTAATTGTTCTGAAGGGCAATCCTGGAAGGTCAGTAGAGATGCACTAATGGAGTGTCAAACTCAATTTCATTGAGGACCACATCAGGGTTGTGTTTGCCCTGGGGGGGGGGGGCAGCTTGGCATCACTCGGGTCAGGGATGCTTGTGGTGGCCCAAACACTCTGCCAGCAAAAAAGGTATCCCGAGCTCCATTTTCAGCTGTGACGGCCTCCCGCAACCCCCTGCTAGTGAAAATGGTGCTCGGGAGTGCTGTCCACCATCCTCAGCTAGTGTTCTTGGCAGTTCATACAAGCCAGATTTCTCAGAGATTCAGATGGGTCAATAGCATTCATCATATCAAAACCCTAACAGCAATAGCAACAAATATACCACTTAGACTTACACATTGCTCCATAGTGCTTTGCAGACCTCTCTAAGTGGTTTACAGAGTCAAAATATTGCTCCCAACAATCTGAGTCCTCATTTTACCAAACTTAGAAGGATAGACGGCGGAGTTACCCTCAAGCTCTAATAGAATCGAACTGCAGACTGTGGGCAGAGTTAGTCTGTAATACTGTATTCTAACTTCTGCCAGCAGGTTCCTGGTTTAAAGAATATATTTAGCATTTGGAAGGGTTCTCTGTAGCTATTTATATGTAGTTATGAACCTCTTTTCTTGGCGCTAACACTAATCAAACAGAAACCTTTCCTTTGTTTCCCCTTTCATTCTGTCACTCACCCATCCATCTCTGACTGGGTGCACAGAACATTTAGAATCCTGCTGAATGCAACAGAATTCAAAGAGAAAATAGAACAAAGGCCTGATCAGTAAAGCAACTAGCAGGTTGGGTGACAATATTAAAAAAGAATCTTCATAAATGGAACAGATTAAACTTGCAATTTAAAAAATGGAGGCAGGAGAAACAAATTTCGCCATCCAAGCTAAGCCCTTTGATGAACATTTGTGAATATCTCACAATGTTTGCCATCACTTCATATGTTAGATACTTCCTTTCAAACAAAGATATCCGTATTCATTTTTGATGGGATGACACACTGCACATTTCTGCACATGGACACATGAAAAGAACTTAAAACCAACTTAAAGATACTACTGTGTAGGTGACTCGAATAATTATACAGTGTGTCTTTAATACAACTCTTACAGCAGTAATGGGTTTTTTTTTTGAGGCTCACACGAGGTTCATATTTTGAAGTACTCATGAAAAAGGATGTCTATAATATATAGCAAGTGGTACAGCACTTAGGTGAGCTCTGAAAGAGTTCTTCTGAGTAATTTTTGAAGCCTGTGCAGCTTTAATCTATATGTCATCTGGCCAGGATCATTTCCACTTCTATTATATGTATGCATATAGGAATGATATGCTAAGTACTTATTAAGATGGCATATTAACTATAACCTTTCAGAGGATGGTAGATAAAACCTGAAATACTGCACTGAAACTGGAACATGGAAACATGTTTTGTGAATGTCCCAAAGGTGTTTTTTTTTTTCAGGAGGCAACTGGACTTCCTTGTTTTTCTTTGAAGACATTTTGCTTCTCATCCAGGGAAAGACTATTTGCCTCCTGAAAAAGCACCTTTGGGACAGCCATGACCTGGATGATTGGGAATCTCCATAAACATGTTTTGTGATGCGCCTCAGCCTCAAGAATCTCCAGAGGTAAACTGTATCCTCTTTTTTTCTCTCTTTAAACAGCTGTTAAGATTTCAATCAAAAGAGTGATGGATGGGCTGCAACTAACTACTGAAAACAGTACTATAATCACCAATAACATTGATCAGCTGTTAGCTGCCAACTGCGTCGATCAGCTGGGAGACAATCTGATAAGAAACGTCTGAATTAAACTCCCTCAGTCTGGTTTCCAGCTAGTAGTATTTGAACTTACACTGTTACATTTTGCAGAATGATATGCAAATTTGTGAATGCCCAGATGCATGAAGTACCGAAGTCCTGCAATTTTGGACAATTTTCTTGTTTTCTAAAGAGTTTAAATTACTGGGATTAAAGTGTTTACTTGTGTATTCTATATATAAGCATGAGTCAGCTTCCCAGGGGCGGAAATACTTCAAGCCCTAACGTACTTATGTGGAGTAAAGAAAATCTTCAAGATCAATTTTGATACAGATAATTAGTGAGAAGAATATAGTATTCATTTGCTGACTTTCAGATGAGCTTCACACCTTTTTCTGCCTCCGATTAGGATTCTACACTATTAATGTCGCACCTTGGGTTGAAATTTGAAGACTTCGCCTTACTTGGCAAGGAGAGAGAAATCAGTGGTGCGATTCAAATAATTTAACAACCAGTTCTCTGATGACCAGCTGGGTAGGCGTGGCTCAGTGATCATGTGACTGGGTGGGTGTGGCCAACTCAATATCACTCACATCGATAGGCGCTTCACCTTAGCTGTTACAATGTAATAAGGGTTAACCGGAAAGGCAGTTTCTGTAAGCAAAGC
The DNA here is from genome assembly GCA_039707465.1 of Rhabdophis nuchalis. Lineage (NCBI taxonomy): Eukaryota > Metazoa > Chordata > Lepidosauria > Squamata > Natricidae > Rhabdophis > Rhabdophis nuchalis. The sequence goes on from CM077645.1 coordinate 19,897,519, forward strand.
AATAAAGATGAGGCTAGAAACAACACCAGAATGTTTCCTTCCTGCCTTCCTTGCAGGATTAGCCCTGTAAAGTGGGAAAAAACAAAAGGAGATTTCTTCCAACAACCAGTTTTCTGAATTGCTTAGACCAGGGGTCTGCAAAGTTGGCTCTTTTAAGACTGGTGGACTTCAACTCCCAGAATTCTGGGAGTTGAAGTCCACCAGTCTTAAAAGAGCCAACTTTGCAGACCCCTGGCTTAGACAGTTAACAACCGGTTTTCCCAAATAGGTGCGAACTGTCTGAATCATGCACAAGACCCCTGTTGAACATCTGTCTTTCATGAAGTGGTTCAAGTTATAGGAAACTCATCTGAAAAAAAAATGGGCTATCAATTTTTAGCTCCTGGAGCTACAGCTTGAACTGTACAATTAGCATTGATCAGCAGATGTCATTGTGATAAACAATATTGACTGATAATTAATTGCTACAAATCAAGCTACTGTGAAAAGACAGAGCTTCGGGGTTTAATTGAAAAACCGCCAATGGGGGGGGGGAAACAAGTTCTAAATGAATGGAACTTGCTCGCTGAAAGCAAGCAGGTCCAAAAGAATTATGGATACTTGCATGTCTCATGAATAACAAAACTGAACTAGACAAGATTGTTTGGTGTTTCTAAATTGAAGTTGCAGGAACTTGCGCCTTTCAAGTAGAAGTGAATTTTCTCTCAAAGATGAGGATGATGAAGAAGAATCGACAACTGTAAAAGAAGAATCAGAGCTCTTGCGCTGCCATTCGCTCCTTCAATTAAAACGTAATTTTGTTCCAAAGTTGGAGACAATGGAAGGATTATCTAATACGGATGCACTGAACTAAAATTTGACTCTGAATGTTTTCTATCATCACGATGGATTTATATAAAAGCACGGGTGATTTTTAAAAAAAAATCCTTTTGTAAGATGGACTCATCTCCAACTATTTCCATAGAAACCAATATTTTGTACAGAATTGCTTTAAAAGTCAGAAGCATGCTGTTAGCAACATCAACTAACAGGTTAGTTTGCCTGATTATTACTTAGAAAAATATAAAAAGGAAGACCCATCTAGCATAGTGCTAGGAGACTATAGACATTTATATTGCTGAATGCTTTTTTTCCCTATAGATTACAGATGTAATAAAAATTCCCACCCATGTTTGATGAGGAAAAACCAATGACAGTGCGTTTAATCTTTGGAAGTCTGGTATGAACTAAAAACTCACAGAAAGGGAAAGAAAACAGAAGATTTTGGCCTCAACACAAAAATAGCATGGAAAAAAATGTGGCCATTTTCAACTGAAAAACAACAGTGCAATTCTATAGTAGATGACCAGTAGCCAGTAAAATCAGGACGTAGGCATTCTATGGCTCAGACCACATCTGGCCCTTTGAATGTTCCTTGTCTGGCCCACATGGATTGCTTTGATGTTGAAAATAAGTGTCTGCTACTTTATTTTTTATTTTTTTTAATTTATGTGAGTATATGCATGTTTTGGCCCTCCACAACATTCCTAGTTTCTGATATGATCCCTTGGGGAAATTAATTGCCTACCCCCAGCACTAGATGCTTCTGCTTCTTTTGACTGCCATCTAGTGAGCATTTATATTTTTGCCACCCAAGTACCTACTCTTATTACAAGAACTGTTGGTTCTATCTGATGGAAGCTGTTCAGTTCTATGACAGGAGGGTTTTTTTTAATAACACTGCTAGCCGTTCCCGGCCACCGTATACACCCAACCTACCTACCTACCTACTGCATTTCCCCCTCCTTCTCTCTATCCCTATAGCTGCCTACCTACCTTCTGTATTTCTCCCTCTCTATCTTTATCCCTTTACCTACCTACTGTATTTCTCCCTCTCTATCCACCTACCTACCTACCTTCTGTATTTCTCCCTCTCTATCTCTATCCCTCTACCTATCTACCTACCTACCTACCTACTGTATTTCTCCCTCTCTCTATCCCTCTACCTACCTACCTATCTACCTGCCTACCTACTGCATTTCTCCCTCCTCCTCTCTATCCCCATAACTGCCTGCCTACCTACCTACCTACTGTATTTCTCCTTGAATCTTATGGACAGAGTATTTTATGTCATAAAGGGTGACATAAATCCTGTGGCCCACTGCTCTCTCTGTATCCATCTACCTACCTTTTTAAACAATTTTTTACATTTCCATTGCATTTACCTGGCACAGGTGTGACATCTACACTATCTATCTATCTATCTATCTATCTATCTATCTATCTATCTATCTATCTATCTATCTATCTATGATTGGTGCTGTACTTGAAAGGAACGTTGTGTGAAAATTTGGAAGCGATTGGTGCAGTACTTTCGGAGATTAGAGGTTTTGAACAAACTCTTGCTACATTTTTATTTATATAGACTAGTTCAGCATACTAGAAGATTTTCTTGAAGCAAAACCTCATAAAGCATGGTATGAGAATGCTTTAGTGAGCCATAGCATTGTCCTATTACCCAAGGAATTTAAATATGCCAAATTTAAATAGAAAATTGGGGGATGGGGGGAGAGATAATAAGGTTACTATTACAGAAACCTAATTTTTGAATGAAGCCAAAATCAAGTTTAAACACAAATACAATTTTCATGAAAGGGTTACTCTCTGTTTTATGGAAAAATATTATTGGTCTGGGTTCGGCTTTGACTTGGTGTACCTTAGTATGCTTGGAGAATTGTAGCTTTGTCAACAAACTGTGACTTAGCGCCATGAGAATCTAGTCACTGTGTTGTCTTGTTTATCTGTTTATCTTCCACTTGTGAAGTTTCAAGTGGGAGTCTTATAGCTGAACAATTAAAGCTCTCACACAAGACTGAGTGCTAGGGAAAATTAAATCAACTCTATCTGCTATCATTCATACTTTAGCTGCAGGGCAAATTTGTACCCTTCACGATCACAGAGATCAAATTGAGATATCTTTAAAACCTTTCACTTCTAACTATCTAAACTCTTTGCAAACCCAATTCCTTTGCTATAATGCACTGATGAGTTCTCCTTTATTCTGAAATTGCTTGCGCACCTATGATCTGAACACCTGGAGAAAATGTCTTAAAAATGCAATCAGCAGTTGGAAATGAACCTCGCTCCCTATCATGTGAGAAATGGCAAACTACAATTTGCAAACTTTCTTTATGTGCATGGGTCTACCTAATCTGTCGCCCCGTTTAGGCATTTGAGCGTATGAAATAATGTATATATGTATATGTATAGGTTCCGCTCGCACCCATGTCCTAGTTGTTCCTGACTCTAGGGGATAGTGTCCATCGCGGTTTCAAAGCTGAAGAGCCAGTGCTGCCCGAAGATGTCTCCGTGGTCATGTGGCTGAAGGCGCACAGAACGCTGTTACTTTTCCACCAAAGGTGATTCCTATTTTTCTACTTGCATTTTTACATGCTTTCAAACTGCTAGATTGGCAGAAGCTGGGACAAGTAATGGGAGCTCACTCCATTACGCAGCACTAGGGATTCGAACCGCAGAACTGCCGATCTCTCTGAGATACAGATCTCCCTTGAACTCTCTACAAACTAGCAACAAACATGTTGGCAACCTGCAATCGTGGAATTGATTTTGTAAAAAAAAGAAAATGCGGGGATGCACTTGGAAGTTTTTGAAGAGAATTAGAATCTAAGCAAGGGAAAAATTTGCTCCCGTTTTCCTTGGGCACCCCCGGAACGGTGCTGATGGCGAACAAATTAAACCTGCAGCTAATGAGATACCCCCCCCCCAAATTTGCAAATCTACCATATTTTTCAGAGTATAAGATGCACCAAGGTTTTGAAGAGGCAAATTAAAAAAAAGTAGGAAGGTAGATAGAGGGATAGAGAGGGAGAGAGAGAGAAATACAGTAGGTAGATAGGGAGAGAGAGAGTAGGTAGGTAGGTAAGTAGGTAGGTAGAGGGATAGAAAGAGAGAAATACAGTGGGTAGGTAGGAAGAGAGAGTAGGTAGGTAGGTAGGTAGATAGAGGGGTAGAGAGGGAGAAATATAGTAGATAGGGAGGGAGGGAGGAAGTAGGTAGGTAGATAGAGGGACAGATAGAAATACAGTAGATAGATAGGGAGAGAGAGAGTAGGTAGGTAGGTAGATAGTGGGAGAGAGAAAGAAATACAGTAGGTAGTTAGGTAGAGGGTTAGAGAGAGAGAGGGAGAAATATAGTAGGTAGGTAGATAGATAGAGGTAGAGGGACAGATAGAGAGAGAAATACAGTAGGTAGGGATAGAGAAAGAGAGTTGGTAGGTAGGTAGATGTTTCCAGGTATACGTATCCATGTGCTGGAGGAGGAAATCACTGACAATCTGCAGCACCTAACTTTGTTCCTGCTGGCACAGCATTTGATCCACGTAGTCCTCATCAATCAGTTAAAGAGCTTTGCAAAAGGAAAAAAAAAACCTTTTTGCACTCTGCAAACCTCCCCAAAATGGCCCGTTTTTCACGAAAATGGGCCCATTTTTTTTCAAATAAATGGCATGAATAGCCTTAGGGGGGTATGATAGCCTTTAGGAGGCTTATAGAGTGCTGCTGGGGGCTGGGGGAGCAAAAAACGACCCATTTTTGCTTGTTTCTGCCCTCTCCAGGCCCCAGGAGGTCTCTGAAAGCCTCCATAAGGCTAGACACAGCCATTTTGGTGAAAGAGCGGGGTTTCAGGAGGCCAAAAATGCTGTATTCGATGTATAAGATGCACCCAGATTTTCAGCCTCTTTTTAGAGGAAAAAAGGTGTGTCTTATACTCCGAAAAATACAGTATATGAAATGAATATAAAAACAATACAAGCTGCCTTCCCATTTCTGGTTTGCTTGAACAAGTCCAACCAACTTCCAATTTTTATTCCTCCGCCACCCCAGATTCTTCTACCTTTGAATTCTTCAAATAGCTTGTCACAAAGATTGGCCATGTTGACAGACTATGTTGACATTGCCACCAATTTCTCCAATGTACCAAAAGGGTGCTAGCATTACAGAAAATGTTTCTATAATTTTTAAAAAGGAACAGTAAAAAAATAACCAAATTGGAAATATAAGGAAAAGAAGGGGAGCAAATATAAGGAAAAGAAGGGGAGGCAAAATCCTCCTATTTCCAACCTCCATAACCCAACCCCAAAATTAAGGTATTGAAAAATCAGCACCTAATTTTGATGGTTTGATTTTGGATAGGGTGAATAGATTAAGGTGGAACCAGAAATAGTTTACTTCATGAAGGCTCCCAATTCCTAGTTCTGTCCACGTTGAAAGAAGAAAAAGAAAACCTGCTAAGATCAGTCCTCTCAATACTAAATTTAGCACTTGAGTTGAGTTGCTGAGATCTCACCAGCAAGATAGTTCCAGGATAATTTAGGAAGCCTGTAAAGATGGTATGAAGGCAGGAGCTCCTAATACTACACAGGCATTGCACCAGCATGGAAGGCAATGAATATGTTAGATACCATGGTGAGCCTAAAGCCAGCAGTAATAAATTAAATAATTTTCAAGAAATGAAAGCATTATATGCAGAGATGTGAAACTGTAGATGGAATTACCACATGTCTTGCAAAAGGAAGACCTTTTTGTTCTCATGTTATCTGGTAGGCATAGCCTTAAAATCAAATATTGCACAGCCGTTTGAGTATCTAACAAGTTTTCTCTTAGGCATTTCTCACAAAGCAGGGTTTCCCTAATAAGTACTAACTGCATGTTAACAAGCTCTGCTCTGTGTCCTTAATTAGTTGATTATAGGTGGTCCTTGACTTACAGCTATTCATTTAGTGACCATAGAATAATGCAATGATGCAATGAAAAAGTGACTAATGACTGATACTCACACCTACAACTGTTGCTGCATTGCCACATGATCAAAATTCAGACTCCTGGCAACTAAGCAATAATTTGTGATGGTTGCAACATCCCAAGGTTACATAATCATCCTTTGTCATCTTCCCAGCTGGCTTCTGAGTAGCAAAGTCAATAGGGGAATTCAGATTTGCTTAACAACTCTGTGCTTCATTCAACGATCACTGTGATTCGCTTAACAATCATGGCAAAGAGGTTGTAAAATAAGCGTGACTCAATGAACAAGCCCTTGGTTAGCAGCAGAAATTCTGGTAGGTAGAGGATTAGCAATAGCAATAGCACTTAGACTTATATACCGCTTCATGGTGCTTTTACGGTCCTCTCTAAGCGATTTACAGAGTCAGCCTCTTGCCCCCAACAATCTGGGTCCTCATTTTACCCACCTCAGAAGGATGGAAGGCTGAGTCAACCTTGAGCCAGTGAGATTTGAACTGCCGAACTTCACCTAGCAGCCAGCTGAAGCAGCCTGCAGCACTGCACTCTAACCACTGAACCACCTTGTCTCTTAGCTGTGATAACTCCTGCCAGGTTTTACTGCTTCCTAAAATTGACAAGATCTTAATCGGTTACGGCAAGTGAAAGCTTTTTTTACCTCATAACAAAACTAGTTCTCCTGATGCTAGGAAGATTAATTTTATGTATATTGTACGTAGAATTTTTGCTTTGTTTTGTTTTGTCCTTTTTTGCTATAATTTTTGTAGCAGATGCCAAGAAAGTTAAACAGTGTGTATCCTCCTTTCCAATGGCCTGTATCCTCCTTTGCCTGTATAGATATCTAGTAAACCTACTTGTAGACAGCAAAGGAAATGACCCATGGAATTGTCTGTTAAGCCCTCATTTCTTTCTGAATTGGATCTCCATAAAGACTGCCTGTTGTAAACTTCTCAGGGTAGTCTATGCAGTTAAACCAATATGAATTATTTATCTGATAGATAGATGGCTAGATGGCTAGATCTATCAAGTTATATTTCCATCCATACACATTTTGCCCCTGGATTCAACTGTATGCAAAATGTCTCCCAAAAATCCACAGTGACTGTTTGCATACAACATAAGTAAACTGCATTGTCTGGATTTGCTGATAGCTTAAAATTCACTATTTGGATTTTAACATAAAATGGTGGGTAAATCAAGCTATTTCCATGAAACTTACTCTCTGCAAGTTTATGTAGATTTGTATCTTTCAAATTTAAATAAAGCTGTTATATGCAGACCTCCACAATGGAGATAGTATTCATTTAGGCCCCATTTTTAAGCAACTGCCTTTCTTTCCGGTCTAATTTGCAGAATTATCCTACGGAATATAATCTTGCTGAATTTGGTGGTGCAATTGTTTTGATTGAATTTACTGAAGCATAAAAGAACTATCCACTTTTTTGTTCAAAACCTCCATACAAAATGTGTATCTGAGGGGGAAATGCAGACAAAGTAGGCATGAATTTGGTGAAATTGCACATGAATATAAATTTATTTCGATCTTGGTATGGAAACGGGATAGAACAAAGTTATGGAAGACCATATATAACTCTGAAACTGCTGAAAAATAAAACCGTCCATACAGATGTATTAAGAAGAAATTCCTGTCAGGTTCAATTTATTTCCCAGTAAGTGGGGTTAAAAAAGATCCCATTTATTTTAAAGGAACAATGTATAACTGTACTGGGGATAGGATTTATCATCAAGCTAAATAAAATAGCCTTCCTTCAACTCAATTGACTTTTTTTCAAAGCAAGCCCCACATTTTGTAATAATGCTTCTAATCCTAGGATTTTGTTCTAGTGTTTAAGCACCACAGCACTGTGGCAGGCAGCAGATTTTAATATTGTGTTAGTTATCTTGATTTAAAACCTAATAATGAAGAGAATATGCCATGAGCGTCAAACTCGCTGTGTTATGTTGCTGTCACATGACACTTTTCCCTTTGTGGAGCTGGGGTGGGCGTGGCCTATGCATCACACATCCAGCCCATGGGCCACCAGTTGGACACCTCTGCAAATGCCTATATGACGACAGACAGCAAGACAGTTAGCAGAAGGGATCTGAAAATCAGAAGGGAAAAAGCAAATGTAGAAAAAAAGTTATACTAGGTTGATGCATTCCATTTATTTATAGTCCTTTCTGTTTTCATTCTTCCTTGACTGACTCCTAATTTCTCTGGAGTTTTGAGGAAAGCAATTCATTAGTTATTTTGGGAACTTGTACTGGTAGGGTTAGGACTCAGGATGCTGAAGCAATTTCATAATATACTTCAAGGAAGCAGTTCTCAGAGGCATTGAGTGTTGTGTAATAGCTCTTCTTCCCCTCTCTTACACATTAAGAAAAAAAGGTAAGCACGGATTATAAAGGATTTCTGATACGACTGAATAAATCCATCCATCCTTGTTGCAGTTGCTAAAAGAAAACAACCACCACATTCTGAGTAATTTTCAAAGCATTGGTGAAATTGGAAAGCATCTGGCTAAGCTTATCTGGGTTTTGGACACTATGCAAGGTTGGGCCTACTTAGTACTTAGATGGGAAAATCCAAGAGAGTACCATATTGTAGACTTGGAGGAGGGGAACCCAGGAAAAAAAGCTGTACCAAACCATCCACATGACTTTACATCAGGGGTGTTCAACCTTGACAACTTTAAGACATGGCTTTCAATTCCGTAGTTAGCTGTAGAATTCTTAAGAGTTGAAATCCACAAGTCTTAAAGGTTGGACACCCTTGATGTGAAGTCATCAGGAGCTGTACCTGACTTAAAGATTTTACCTTTTCCGTTGGCTGAAGCCCAAGGCTGGGTTGCTGCCGGCATTACTGCCGGTTTGGTGCCTCAAAAATTAATTAATAAATTAATTTAAAATTAATTATCCCTCAAAAATTCTGTGCACTATGCGTGCATGCACATTTGCAAATAAAAAGGTCTGCACATGTGCAAAACTTAAAAAATGAAAAAAGAATACATTTTTGCAACGAAAATTGTTCTGCGCATGCGCAGAACTGAAAAACAAGATGGCGGCCCTGTAGAAGAACCAGTTTGGGGGTGTGGCAGTTACTACCGTTTCAGCTGAACCAGTTTCTGAACTGGTGGGAACTCACATCTGCTGAAGCTCCAAATTTCCAGAGAAATAGATCTGTACTTGAGGTTCACTACTAGTTAACTACAGTTTTTCTCTCACTCTCCCTTATTAATCAAAATACAGCCAATTGAACAAAGATGTTAAAAGGATCAAGCTTGGATTAGTGAGTAAGTATTGTAAACTGAGTTAGAAAGGACAAAAAAAATGTCATCAGATTTTAGCATGATCTGACATATTCCAGGGCAAGGGGCAGTGGTGGGTTCCGGATCCTGTTCCAACTGGTATGGTTGGAACGGGCTTGGCGCCACCCACTTGCAGTGCATGTGCACAGACATGTGGTGTGCACATGCGTCATACTTATCTGCAATGCTTCTGCAAACCTCCGCAATGCTCCAGCTGCTTGCTGAAGTGTCGCACAGGCACTGTACACGCCATTCGCATGTGCGGAAGTGCCGAAAGCATAAAGGACAGGTAAGTAGCAAGGGCGGGCGAGTGGGCCCTCCGGAGCACTGTACCGAAATGGTATCTGGTGCTCCAGGCAGGCTCTGGTACGCCTGTACCGGGGCATACTGCCTGCAACCCACCACTGGCGAGGGGATAGGGGTATCTATTCAATAATGAAACTAAAACACGGTTCCTTCAGATTTTGCCCAACTATAAAAATGCTATACATAGGAATAAGCACTTAGACTTATATACCGCTTTACAGTGCTTTACAGCCCTCTCAGCGGTTTACAGAGTCAGCCTATTTCCCCCCAACAATCTGGGTCCTCATTTTATATAGGAACAAAACATGAATATATCCTATGACTGTCTACTTGTATGGAAGAAATAGGGCTCAATGAAAATGGTAGGAAAGTAACTTGTTTTATGATAAACAAGAAAGAAAGAAACTTTATTTTCTCACATTTGTCCACTACAATTACATATTTTGTTGGTTAAGATCATAAGATCGTGGATTTTATAGTAAATTATTATTGCAAATGGTCTCATCCTCCAGGGCAGGTTTTGAAAACGGAAGCACTTTGTCACCGCAAACTTAATGTGTTCCAAGTGGAATACAATAAAAAACACATTTTCGGCAAAAGGTGGGAACAGGGCAGGAATTCTGCTGGCACTGCAGCCATTTCTATAAGCTTTATTTGGGATTCCACCCTAAGAATGTATATAAGAGTCATCTTGCTGTGGAATATTTCAATAGCTTCAAAAATGCAAATATTGTTGACCGCAAAAGCTACCAAATGTATTGATTCAAATCATTAGGTATAACCCTGTTGAGTGTAAGAATGCTTTCTGAACTTACAATGTTCATTTTTTTCCAACAATTGCTAAGAAGTTCTTATTTTAGAGACGTCAGGCCTTTATTTAAAGGTATCACACTTATGAGTAGTGTACAACAGGAATGGTATTCATTTACCGTCCCTACCAATCCACAAATGTGAGCACATGTGGTCAGGCTTCCACATATGCACTTTGGCTAAAACAAAAGTGTCTAAATGGGATGCCATAGAGCCGGGGTGGGTGGGCGGGGCCACCCGTGATTTCCGCTACCGGTTCAGGCAAACCGGTCCAAACCAGCAGGATTCCATCTCTGGTGCACATAGAAACATAACCAGAAATACTCATTCGAGCATAATTATTACATTGATAGAAAGCTTGAGAGTTCTACTCCAGTGATGGCTAACCTTTTTGTCCTTGTGTGCTGAAAGCATGCATGCGAGAGCACATGTGTGCCTGCTCACACCCATAATGCAATTCCCCATGCCTCCTGCGCATGCAGGCATGACCCCCCCTTGTATGTGCACCCCCCACACTCTTCCTGACCCTGCATACACACCCCATTTAGCAAGCCTCCCTCCCTAAAGGCTCCTGTGACCAAAAATGGGGCAGGGGGGAGGGCGCCGAACCCCCTTGTGCTCTCCTCGTGCATATGCACACGTCTTCTGCATGTGCAGCAGAGACCCAAAAATCAGCTGGCCAATGGGAGGCATACACACATGTGCAGTGGAGCTGAGTTAGGTGATAACTCACGTGCCCGTAGAGAGGGCTCGGCGTAACAAATGTGGTGCACATGCTATAGGTTCGCCATCACAATTCTACTCTCTCCCCTTTTACAGATTTGGCAACTAGGGAGGGTCCCTTATGAAGTGTTTGTCATGCTACCATTCTTTCTGCAGGCTCAGCTGCCTTTTGTCTGACTGTTGTCTAGTCCAGGGATCCCCAACCTTTGCAACTTTAAGTCTGAAGGACTTCAGCTCCCAGACTTCTCCAGCCAGCTTTGCTGGCTGGAGAAGTCTGGGAGTTGAAGTCCTTCAGACTTAAAGTTGCAAAGGTTGGAGACCCCTGGTCTAGTCAGCAGCTCTCACTCCTTTCTCCTAAAATCATTCCCACATACCACCTTTTAATAACAATTTTGGTAGATGTGAATCAATCCATGTGTATACATTAGCATTAATTAATGCTACTTGGTGTCCCTATTTATCTCCTTTTTTCCCTGTGGGGTGTGCTGTTTCTTTTCTGATTTTCTGTAAGGGTTATCATTTTTTTTTCATCTTTTCTAAAGTAAACTACATAAAAAGCTGCCACAATGGCAGCTTTTTACCACCTTGGCACAGATGTTAGTCTGCATTTGATGTTTTCTTCCAGGAGAGGAGAAAAAAGATTTATGATTTCAGCATAATATTTGCAGCCAGTTCACTAGCTGTGGTAATACTTCTGATATTTCCATGAAAATAAAGTGCATAGCTGTAAAATGAGTTCACCCATATTAAGGATTTCTGCAATGTGCTCCAAACACTTCATTTTCACCTGCAATTATGTTATAATTACAGTTTTTAATGAAATAATTATAGGTACACACAGCAGATGCATAGATATAATTATGGTAATTGTATAAATACCTGATTTTCAGTGAACACTTACTTGCAAGAAGCCTCCTAAAGTGGGTAAAATGTCATCTACAGAAGTTTCTCAGTCACAGAATGCTGTGCATTTATATGGCATACGATTACTCCCTATTAAATTTCTTGCACATCTTCTCCCTTCCCAACTCCCTTTCAAATAAAATGCCGTGTTCCTGAAATCAGATAGCAAACCATTTCTCAGCGCCTCAATTTTATGCCTATCAGAATTGAACATCTGGAGCCAAACTCATTTGATCCAAATCTGTCTGTTCTCAGACCAACTCTATAAATTAGGTGAGGCATAAAAACAGGGCATTTTTTTCACTTATTATGGCAACTCTTGATTTTCTTAACCATGGACTACTGAATTAGTTCAACTGGCTGGGTTCACGCCATAAATCAACCACACTGACTGGATTTGCACAGTTTAGGGCAGTTTGCTTAACCATGGTGTATTGAATATACCATAATTGGGTGGTTTCATGCATCATCCCACATCATAAATCACTGTTGACAAATGACTGGATTTTCACAACATGACAGGCAGAAGCTAAACCAACTCTACTATGGCTAAGCACAACAGAATATCACCGTTACTGCCATCTCTTCAGTAGTGACCGGGGGAATTCCCAAATTCTAATATGAGACACAAGTACCGCCATCTTGAGTCTCATGACAACTCAGTCTCAGTCAACTGTCTTTTCTATAAAACTGAAATCCATGCACCAACATTGTTAGGGGTAAAAAAACACCCCAATTGGAAAATAAACAGGCGGAATAGTGCAATACACCGGACAGCAAGAGATACGTTGCTTAAACACCACAAACACTATCAAACACTGATAGTAGAAAAAATAAATAGTCTTTACTTTTGATGTAACTAAAATACTTCTTCCAAACAGTGATACTAACTCCTCTAACAATAAACAGTCCTTCACCGAAACCACAGTTATCTTACAGTCAGTCAAAAACAATGAATCTCTTCCATCTTCATGTTCAGCTTCTTCCTCAGTGGCAATCAGGAAGCAAAGGAAAGCAAAAGGGAATGAACTGTGTTTACAGCTGCCTTTTATGATTGAGCTGGGAAGCACAGCCAATCAGATTCCACATAGTCCTTAAAGTTACATATACTCTTTAAGAATCCTGCCTTATATATATTGTCAACCCAACATCAGGATGATTATCCTAACAAACATTATTCTTATTCTTCTGCTGCATGGCTCCATTTTCCCTCGCCTGGTGCTGCTTGCTTACTTGTTTGTTTGTTTGTCATTTCTTGACTTCATTATTTGTACAAATGACTCAAACTGGTGAACACATTCTACATCCTATTTTATTTCCCTGCCTCCACCATCTGCTTAAAACATAAGGTGGCCAAATGTCTATGGAGATCGTCAATCATCCAGGTCATGGTTGTCCCGAAGGTGCTTTTCTAAAAGGCAACTGGACTTTGTTTTTCATTTGAAGATGTTTCGCTTCTTGCCCAAAAAGCTTCTTCAATTCTGAAGAATAAGGTGGCTGAGCCATGTTATGGACTTTACAAGTCCTATTTTATTTTTTTATGTTATTTCTTAAAGAGACAAGGTGGCGCAGTGGTTAGAGTGCAGTACTGCAGGCTACTTCAGCTGACTGCTAGCTGCAATTCAGCAGTTCAAATCTCACCGGCTCATGGTTGACTCAGCCTTCCATCCTTCCGAGGTGGGTAAAATGAGGACCCAGATTTGTTGGGATGGGGGCAATATTCTGACTCTCTAAATCGTTCAGAGAGAGCTGTAAAAGCACTATGAAGCAGCATATAAGTCTAAGTGCTATTGCTATTGCTAAATTTATATGCCACCCATCTCACTATCAAACAGCATAGCTAATGCGGACGGGGTGAATGGACACCCCAGGCATATTGTTACAGCAGATTCTCTACACTAACATGAGGAAAAGAAAGATTCCCATGCACTTTTCAGCCAGTAAAATGTGAGCATCCTAATTCCTACTTAGTTCCAGTCAAGCTTCCTGATAAACGTATCAAGTCAGTGTCAGAGAGCCCTCAGGAATAAAAAGCATTACATGGGAAATACCGTAAAATCCATGGTAATGGCGGTACTTTAAAACTGTTACCATCTGTTCTCCACCTATTAGCGCTGCGATCCTTCACCCAAAAGACATGTATTACATCTTTTTATACTTCATGCATATTCTTTCAGACAACATCCATAAAGGTAAAAATCCATCTCCATTATTACTGTCTTCCACTATAATCAGTACCAACCTTACTCCCCTCCCCAAACGTTAACGGAGGGAACTGCAGATGACACAACGCCAAATGAGATAATTAATGTTCTAAAAGACAAAAGCACTATTAAAAACATGCTTGATAAGATAGAGAAGTGGCTGGAAATAACACTGAAAAAGGCATCAAATGCCAAGGAATAGGAGATGGAAAATTGCTTGCTTGGTATATGAAAGAAATCTTTGAATTGTCGTTGATCATAAGCTTAATAGGAAAGCTGCAAAAGGGTGAATATAATTTTAGACTGCATCAAAGAAATACGATTTCCAAAACATGGGAAGTAATTATTCCATTTTATGCTACATTAGGCAGATCCTATTTCAAGTATTCTGGGCTCCGCTACATTTTAAAGGAAGATTTCATACAAATTGGAACAGGTGCAAAGAATAGTCAAGGGGGTTGGAAATAGTGTCCCAAAATAAAAGCAGATGACACAGTGGAGACATTATGAATCCTCCAGAAGAACATGTCCTGCTTACTGCTGTCTCAAAGTGCAGAACACAGAATAATGGCCTTAATTTATACAATGGCATATTCCTCTTGAGTGATTCAGGAAACATTGAATTCCTAAGCTCAAGCCTACAGCCTTAGTAAACCATGCTGAACCCAGTATCTGAGAAATTTAACAGAAGAACAGAGTTGGAAGGGACCTTGGAGGTCTTCTAGTCCAATCCCTCCTCAAGCAGGAAACCGTATAATATTTCAGACAAATGACTGTCCAATCTCTTCTCAAAAACCTCCAGTGTTTGGGGCATCCAGAACTTCTGGAGTCAAGTCGTTCCACTGATTAATTGTTGTAACTTTCAGGAAATCTTTCCTTAGTTCTAGATCAGTTTTTGATTAGTTTTCATCCATCGCTTCTTGTCCTGCCTTCAAGTGCTTTGGAGAATAGATTGAACCCCTCCTTCTTTGGGGCAGCCCCCCAAATATTGGAACTGTTATCCTATCATTTGCCACAGTCTTGCCAATCAGCTCCCCCTACCTGAAAAAAATTATGTGGTTATGGGAAAAGAAACCTACATACTTCCTTTCTTTGTTTACATAAGAACCTCATCACCATGGAAAGGAATTTTGGCTTTGCCATACAGTTCAGTCTGTTGCAAATTACTGACCATTGACTTTGCTCATCGGAATTTGGCATGGAAGTCTGCAAATTGTGGTCATACCAGGGGTGGGTTGCTGCCAGTTTTACTACCGGTTTGCAACCCATGCTCAAAGTGAGCTGTTCAATATAAATTGTTCTTCGTGCATGCACGGAATAATTTACAGTGAACTGCACATGCACAGTCACTAAAAACCAAAATGGCGGCAACCCAGCAGCAGCGAGGTAACCGGTTCAGGAGCATTGCAGAGCTGGGTCCCTGCCAGTTCTGCGACCCAGGCCTGAATTAGGTTTAGGGTTTAGGTTTATTAGTTTTTTATACCACCCTACTCCCGAAGGGCTCAGGGTGGTGTACAGCCAAGTAAAACAGATATATAAAAGTTAAACAACAGTTTTAAACGCATATTAAACAATTTGGCCTCTCTTAAAATTAAAAAACCAAACAAACCCAGATTAAAATTAATACAAATTCATATTTAAAAATTCATTTTTATGCCAGCTCGGCTTGTTGGAAAAAAAAGGTTTTGAGAGCAAGCGGAAGGTCTGTAGGTCAGGGATAATTCTTAACTCTGGGGGCAATTCGTTCCAGAGGACAGGTGCTCCCACGGAGAAGGCTCTCCCCCTGGGTGTCGCCAGTCGACATTGTTTAGCTGACGGTACCATGAGGAGACCCTCTCTATGGGAGCGTACTGGCCGGTGGGAAGCTCTCGGTGGCAGAAGGCGATCTTGTAAGAGATCACTGGACACTAGTGTTTGGCTGAACACTACCGGTTCAGCCAAACCGAGCCGAACCGGGAGCAACCCGCCCCTGGATCATATGACTGTAAGATACTACAACTTTTGTAAATGCAAATCAGTTACCACCTGCACAAATTGCAATCGTGATCATGGGGGATGGCATAAAGGTCATAGGTTTGTCCTACTGATCGTGACAGGCATTAGGTCATTTTTTTTCAGACGTCATCATAACTTTGAACTGGTGTTAAATGAATATATATATATATACATATATACATATATACATATATACATATATACATATATACATATATACATATATACATATATACATATATACATATATACATATATACATATATACATATATACATATATACATATATACATATATACATATATACATATATACATATATATATATATATATATATATATGAAGAATAATTATCACAGCTCCTGTTCAGAGGTCCCTTTAAGGGGAGGAGACTCAACGTCATCCCTCTCTGCCCTTCGACTCAGCCGAAAACAGGAAGAGCCTTCTAGCATTTTTTTAGGCTAACAGATTTTATTAGAAGGAATAAATCTGAAAGTATGCCACTAGACACTTTTTGATTTTTTGGCTATCATAGACTAACTCCCATCTCTTTATGCAGTATCTGTTAATATTATAAATGTATACATGTGGAAGAAACTGAGAAGAGAGAGGAAGCCACTTGAAAACAGAAATCTGAAGCCTACACTGAAGCCAAATGCTATTTATTCATAAAGAAAGGCAATTAGTAGATTGTTAACATTTTAATAATCGAGACATTCTCAGATAAATGGATTGTTAAAATATCCAAGCCATATTCCTCAGCATATTTAAATTGCTCAGTGCTTTGCTCAATGACCAGACTTGAATAAATTAAAATTTGACACTGTTTTATTGGCATGGGACATAAAACAAAGGTTAGATGTACATAAATAAAAATGAAGAATGATTGAATATAGACATCAGGCACCCTGGCAGGCTTATTTAATCATAAAATAATGTAGCCAATCTGCTGGTGGTGCGTATATGTTCTTGAACAAAATGAATGTGTCAGGCCTACAGCCATGTTTTCTTTTGGATCTTTGGCCTGCCACACTTTATATTATTCTACTATGCATTTTCTAGTTTGGGAAAATGGGAGGGGGGATTATGGGAGTGAGATGTGATGTAGCCATAACAAAATGCTTCTTAGAAATCCAAGGCCATCCTTTGTCTCTGCACCTCTGCACCTGACCGGAACTGGAAGGGTGGAACTGCGAGCATGGCAGTGGAAGGTGGGCCATGGGATGGACTTGTGGGTGTGGGGGCAAGATCATGAACTTTCAACTGGGTGGGGAAAACTGGAAAGCTTTCAGATTTGGGTTTTCCCAGATGTGCCAACCTGGCTCTCTTAATAAATTGGAACTTTGAGCAATACTTTTCCTTGGACTCTGATTTACTTTTGGATGCTATTTGGAACCCTGACGTACTGGTGTAGTACAGTGTTCAAAACTCTGTGTTTTCTTATTAGTGAAGTCTTTTCAACATGGAAGGTATACTTCGAAACCATCCCAAACCATGGCTCTATCTGAGTCTCTATCAGAGATAGGACATAGTCTACATTTGGATAGCATGTTTAATCTATAATACAGTATAGAGAGCAGCTTAAAACCCATACAATTCCCAATTCCCAGGAGACAAATAAAGAAAAATAAGTGGGACATTGCCCGGTTAAATTTGCTGATAAGCCATATTTATGGTTAACAGTGCCATGTGAATGAATCTTAGCTTTGAATCAAAGACGTGCTTTAAATAGCAATTCCAGAAAAGACATTTCAAGAATAAAAATCTCAGATTTTCAGATGCTTAATAATAAGCATGCATATCAAATATTAAAAAAAAAAAATTCACAACCTCTGCAAATACTGGCTGGAGATTTCTGGGAGTTGAGATTTTAAAGATTGACAGACATTGTCCTAAATGATAAACTCAGACATAGAATAACAGAGTAGGAAAGGACCTTGGAGATCTTCTAGGCCAATCCCCTGCACAAGAATGAGACCCTATACCATTCCAGACAAGTGTGTGTCCAGTGTCTTCTTAAAAGCCTCCAGTGATGGAGCATCAGAGGTGGTATTCAGCTAGTTCGGACTGGTTCGCTTGGACCGGTAGCAGAAATCATGGGTGGACCCACCGGGCTCTGTGATGTCCTATTTAGGCACTTTTTTGAGGCTGGGTGAATGTGCCGAAGGCATGTGCAAGAGCAAAGCACATATGTGGAAGGAGTGTATGCAACTGCAAAGTGAACCGGTGGTAAGAAAATGTGAAACCCACTGCTGTGGAGCATCCACAACTTCTGAAGGCAAGCCATTCCTGTTAAGGTTCCAAAGGGAGCTTGGGCCAATTCCTGTGGACTTGCCCCGCGACTCGGCTGAGGACTTAGTGGCCGCATGGTTAAGTGCGACCGCGGGGGTCTTGGACCGAGTCGCGCCCTTGCGGCCTCTCTTGCGGCGACGAACCACCTGGGCCCCTTGGTTTACCGAGGGGCTCAGGGGGATGAAGCGCCACAAGAGACGCCTAGAGAGCAGATGGAGATTATCTCACTCCGAAACTGACCGAACACATGAGAGACCACATTAGGACTTACTTAGTGGCGATAAGAGTGGCCAAACGTGAGTATTGTGCCACTCTTATTGCATCCGCAGATAACCGCCCTGCCGCCCTGTTTAGGGTGACCCGCTCCCTCCTTCAACAGAGGCCGCGGGAAGCCCCTTTACAGGGTCGAGCAGAGGAATTTGGGATTTATCTGCAGGAGAAAATCACTCGGATTCGGAGCGAGTTACCCTCCATTGACAGTGGTCCAGTCGAACGTGCCGAGGCTGTTCTTGAGACACCATCATGGGAGGAGTTTGATTTTGTTACTACCAAAGATATGGACAGGTTGTCAAAGAGACTTAGAGCCACCACATGTTTATTGGACCCGTGTCCCTCCTGGCTTATACTGGAATCCTGGGAGATGACACGAGGCTGGCTCCAGGGCATTGTCAACGCATCTTTGAGTGAGGGGTCCTTGCCTACCATCTTGAAAGAGGCGGTGGTAAGGCCCCTCCTCAAGAAGCCATCCCTGGATCCAGCATTATTAGAGAACTATCGTCCCATCTCCAACCTTCACTTTTTAGTGAAGGTTATTGAGAGTGTGGTGGCTCAACAGTTTCCGCGACACTTGGAGGAAGTCGATTATCTAGACCCGCGCCAGTCCGGCTTCCGACCCGGGCACAGCACCGAGACGACATTGGTCACGTTGGTTGATGATCTCTGGAGGGCACGGGATAGAGGATTTTCCTCTATCCTAGTCCTATTAGACCTCTCAGCGGCTTTTGATACCATCGACCATGGTATCCTATTGCGCCGACTGGAGGGGTTGGGGCTGGGAGGCACCGTTTTGCGGTGGTTTTCGTCCTACCTCTCTGGTCGGTCACAATATGTGTTGGCAAGGGGGCAGAGGTCGACTTCGAGGCCCCTCATATGTGGGGTGCCCCAGGGGTCGGTCCTCTCGCCCCTACTGTTCAACACATATATGAAGCCGCTGGGTGAGATCATCTGTGGTTTTGGGGTGGGATATCATCTGTACGCTGATGATACTCAGCTGTACATATCTACCCCAGACCACCCCAACGATGCCATCGAGGTTATGTCCCGGTGTTTGGAGACCGTACGGATCTGGATGGGTAGTAACAAACTCAGGCTCAACCCGTCCAAGACTGAGTGGCTGTGGCTTCCGGCACCCCGTTTCAGCCAGATAATTCCAACTCTGGCCATTGGGGGCGAAACACCGGCCCCCGTGGAGAGGGCGCGCAATTTGGGTGTCCTCCTGGACTCCCGGCTGTCTATGGAGGACCATGTGGCAACTGTGGCCAGGGGGGCATTCCATCAGGTACGCTGTGGCCAGGGGGGCATTCCATCCAGTAAGGGGCCAATTGCGCCCCTTACTGGACCGGGGAGCCTTACGCCCGGTCACTCAAGCACTCGTCACGTCTCGACTCGACTATTGTAATGCTCTCTACATGGGGCTTCCCTTGAGGTGCACCCGAAGGCTACAGTTAGTCCAGAATGCGGCCGCGCGGGTAATCACGGGAGTGTCTAAACACTCCCATATAACACCTATCCTGCGCGAGCTGCACTGGCTTCCTGTGGTTTTTCCGGCCATCTTTAAAGCGCTCCATGGCTCGGGGCCTAGTTACATGCGAGACCGCCTCCTGCCCCATACATCCCTTGGACCGATACGCTCCCACAGAAAGGGCCTCCTCAGGGTGCCGTCGGTCGGGCAATGCCGACTGGCGACGCCCAGGGGGAGAGCCTTCTCTGTGGCAGGACCAGCCCTTTGGAACGACCTGCCCCCTGAACTCCGTACCATTTCTGACCTCCGCCTCTTCCGCAAGTGTCTGAAGACACATCTTTTTCAACTAGCCGGCCTTGCGCAGCCTCCAACACCGCCAGTCGTAAAATGGGGATTTTAATTCGGTTTAACACAGGCCCTTAGTGGAATAAGTTTAAAAATGTTTATATGTTCTGTATGTTTTGAATTTCCTGTCCGCCGCCCTTAGTCCATTTGGAGAAGGGCGGGGTATAAATTCAATAAATAAATAAATAAATAAATAAATTCCACCTCTTAATTGTTCTAACTGTCAGGAAATTTCTCCTTAGTTCTAGGTTGGGTCTCTCCTTAATTAGTTTCCATCCATTGTTTCTTGCCTTGCCCCCCTTCTTCTCTGTGGCACCCTCTCCAATATTGGAACACTGCTAGCTAGTCAGCCCAGTCCTTGTTTTGATTAGACTAGACACATCCAATTCCTGAAACCATTCTTCATATGTTTTAGCCTCCCAATCATCTTTGTTGTACTTTTCTGAACTCTTGCCTATATAGGAAAAGAAACGACAAGAATGCTGTGAGAACCAAGAAATATAGCCTACTGATCTATTAGATTCAGTAAGTCCTATGCATGATAGAAGGCCCCAGAAGAAGAAAAAAAGATCTGAACCAAAGTTTTCAGCTAGGATGATTTCAAAATTTACCAGAAATATTTGTAATCCTGCTGAGCTGTTGCTAAGTGTGAAATATGTTGGGATTTTTTGTTGTTGTCTTTTTTGCAAAATATGCACTTGTATGGATTTGTTTAAAACAGGAAGAATGAAACGAAGTGAGGAATTGAAAGTAATGTGCACAGGTGTTCACAAAAAGTGACAGCTAGTGAAGTTGTGAAGCATGTATGTGGTTAGAAGAACAGTATAAAGCAGGGATCCCCAACCTTTGCAACTTTAAGTTTGAAGGACTGGCTGGAGAAGTCTGGGAGCTGAAGACTTAAATTTGCAAAGATTGGGGACCCCTGGTATGAAGGATAGGGTTCGAGATCAGCTCGGGGCCCTTTTTGATTTATAGCAGTCCTTGTAGGACTTGCTATTTCTCATCGGCCCATTGCAATGACTTATTAATTCATTCATTACTGATATTATATCTTTTATATCTATTCTTTTCTAATGTTCCAAATTATTAGAAACAATAAACAACTGATCTTAAAGTAAGAATTGTGTTGTTGCCTTTGTTTCCTATTAGGATTTTCCTATGACAATGGCATACATTGTCCTAATACAAATGAATTTCTTGCATAAGTGTTTCAATTAACAATTTACAACTGATTAGTGGAGTTCTTAAAATAATGCTTTGGGTCTTTTCTGGCCATGAGCATGGGAAGTTCACAGCAAGTCAGTTGAGAAGAAGATTGTAGTGTAAGAAAACTAGCTGGTTTAAAAATATATGCTGAGGTAGACAAAGGATGATTTCCAATCCACTTAAGCAGACTTCGGCAGGTAAGAATTTGTGTTCTTGCTTCCAAAGCACACGTTGTCTTCCAGGCTATTCCAGGGACCTTGAAGAAGTGGGGCTATTAATAATTTGTTCCATTCGTGGAACAGCATCTACAAGCAGAATATTATCTTTTCATCCAACTATCAGAGGCACAATAAAATAGATCCATCAAAATGATTGGGGCTTAAGGGTGGCGAGATGACTTCGTTTCAATTATTCTATTTGAAATGTAAAATCTTTGTTTGAATTGAATTTGACTTCTGATGACTTCATGGACGTGCGTTTGTAGTTTCTCGGCAACGATACGGAGGTGGCTTTCCAGTGCCACCTTGGTTTTATTTAAATGTCCCTGTGCAATCTATAGCTCAGCAATCCAATATTGCTTTAGTTTTTCAAGATCTGCTGAGATTGGCTAGTGGTGCCTCCTAGCTGGAGAGTAGTATTCTATTCTGCAATGAATTTTCTTTAGTCTAAATCTAGCTTTTTCCCTAAAAAGGCAATTGATATTGTATCCCAGCCTTCTCTCTCCATCTTCCTTCCTTCCTTCTTTCTTCGTTCCCTCCTTCATTTCTCCTCCCTCCCTCCCTCCCTTCCCTTTTTCCTTCCTTCTTTCCCTTCCCTTCCTCTTCCCTCCCTCCCTTCCCTTTCTCCTCCCTCCCTTCCTTCTGTTCCCTTTCTCTTTCCTTCCTTTCTTTCCCTTTCTCCCCCTCCCTTCCTTCCCTTCCCTTTCTCCTTCCTTCCTTCCCTCTCTCCCTCCCTCTCCTTTCTTTACCTCTCTCTCACACAAACACACCAACATTCTTATTTCTCAAGGGCTCTTCTTTCTGGTAGGCATAAGATTGCAGTTTTGACATAAGTCAAAATGAAGTTATGAAGCCAATAAAGCAAAACACACATTCATTCATTCATTCATTCATTCATTCATTCATTCATTCATTCATTCTTAAGCCTTCATTCTTAAATATGAATTTAGTGCAGGCAGAAAAGAGGAATGGCTTTTCACATGTAACACCTGCCAGCCAATCCAACAAGTGATACTTTTACAAAAAAGATCACAGTACAAAGGATGGCAATTTCAAACATTTTATGTTAAATGTAAGCGTTCTGGTATTGTTTCGTGATAGTAGCAGCTTTAGATTACAAAAGGATCTAAAGTTTTGCACTAGATAATGTTTGGCTCATTATCTCACTGGGTGTATTACGTGTTGAAAAGCTGCATAGGAAATAGGAGAGGTATTTAAAAAGTATAAGGAAATAAAAAGAAAGACCTGACAAAATTAACTGAAACCGAATGAATGCAAACGATAGTGCTTGATCCTTTGAGCCGGCACTGGTATAGGTTAAATTATGACTTTCCAGAATGAATTTGGCTTCAGGGCTAAAGAACATCATAACCATCTGTTGTTTACAGGTAGTCCTCAGTTAATGACAGTAATTATGACCGGAAATGTCCTCATCAAGCACTGCGGTCATAAAGTGCAAAGTCATGTGACGAAGCCACCTAGCAATGTCCCAAAGGTGCTTTTTCAAGAGGCAACTGGACTTTCTGGTTTTTTTCATTCAAGACGTTTCGCTTCTCATCCAAGAAGCTTCTTCAAATCTGACCAGATGGAGTGGAATGGAAGGATTTATTATCCTTGGTGACAACTGGTCATTTGCATGGGTATGAAGCCTTCTTGGAGGTGTTGAAAGGACTGTGTTGCAGATTGGAGAGAGATGGTATTTTATCCCTCCCGCTTTGTTGAGAGAGGGTTGTTCAATATTGACATAGATGACCTTTTTGACCCCTCTTTCAAATTAGCGGTCCTCTCTGTCCAATATGTGGACTTCAAAAACAGTGCCCTGTGTCTTTCAAATGCTGGTAGACTGCTGAATCTAGACCTGATGCATTTGTTCTCCTATGTTGTGCCATGCAGTTATGAAGTGGTTGTTTTGTTCCCCCCAATGTCCAGGTGACCTTAATGACTTGCTAAAAGAATGCAAATGATCAGCTCTGTGCAAGGGGTATAAACCCTTCCATTCCCCACCATCTAGTCAGAAGCGAAGAAGCTTCTGGGATGACAAGCAAAATACCTTCAAAGAAAAAACAAAAGTCCAGTTGCCTCTTGAAAAAGCACCTTTGGGACAACCATGATCTGGATGATAGCCACTTAGCAGTAGTGATTTTGGCAATTCCAGTTCCCATTGTGAACTGAAGACCTTATTTATTTATTTAAATTTATATCCCGCCCTTCTCCACAGAGGACCCAGGGCGGCGCACAGGAAATTTAAAAAAACATACAAAATACAATAAATATAATTTAAAAGACTATTAAATAAACCTATCCTGCGCTAAAACCAAATTTTAAAAACCCAATTTAAAACTACCTAAAAGTCTCCATGGGAGGTTAGGCTAGGCCGGCTTGTTGAAACAAATATGTCTTGAGACATTGGCGGAAGAGGCGGAGGTCGGTGATGGTACGTAATTCAGGGGGTAGGTCATTCCAGAGGGCTGGCCCCGCCACAGAGAAGGCTCTTCCCCTGGGTGTCGCCAGTCGGCACTGTCCGGCCGACGGCACCCTGAGAAGGCCCTCTCTGTGGGAGCGTATCGGTCTAAGGGATGTATGGGGCAGGAGGCGGTCTCACATATAACTAGGCCCCGAGCCATGGAGCGCTTTAAAGATAGTTGTCAGAACCTTGAAGCGCACTCGAAAGACCACAGGAAGCCAATGCAGCTCGCACAGAATCGGTGTTATGTGGGAGCATCTAGTGGCTCCCATAATCACCCGCGCGGCTGCGTTTTGGACTAGCTGTAGCTTTCGAGTGCACCTCAAGGGAAGCCCCATGTAGAGAGCATTACAGTAGTCGAGTCGGGACGTCACGAGAGCTTGAGTGACTGTGCGAAGGGCAGCCCGGTCCAGTAAGGGGCGCAATTGGCGCATCAGGCGTACCTGATGAAACGCCCCCCTGGCCACGGCCGCCACATGGTCCTCCATGGACAGCCGGGAATCCAGGAGGACACCCAAATTGCGCGCCCTCTCCACGGGGGCCAGTGTTTCGCCCCCAATGGCCAGAGTTGGAGTAATCTGGCTGAACCGGGGTGCCGGAAACCACAGCCACTCAGTCTTGGCAGGGTTGAGCTTGAGTTTGTTACCACCCATCCAGATCCGTACGGCTTCCAAACACCGGGGGTCAATTAGCCATGTACGTCTCTTGATTGCAACTTCCTACCAGCTTCCCTATTGACCTTGCTGCAAGAAAAGCGAGCTGTTTTGTTTTTAGGAATACATATTTCTTCTTACCCCACAGCTGTATGGATCTCATTTTTATTTACTTTATTATTGTATTTCATTTATTCGTGTTATTCTTGCAACCCCGGCTCAAGTTGGAACCCCAAATTGTTCTTCTGACAACACAGAGTTACCATTATAACTTTGCTTATCCTTCAAAAACTACTAAAGTGTATTCTCCCTTTTATATTCACAACAAAACAGTGCAGGCATTCGAAAAAAGTGATTGCCTCAAGGTCCCCATGCTTAGAAAACCAGGTCTCCTCAGATTAATAATTGGTTGAGTTCACACAACGTATTTCCTAAGGCCAGGCAATGACCTAGCAGTTGCTTTCACACATCCTGGTATGTTTGGTGTCGGTTGTTCTTGATTAATTAGAGGGGACTTGTCTTGATGTAAAAAAACCCAATCTGTTTGGTTAGTATGTTTCAATATATTATACACATTCAAAAAGATGTACAAAAAACAAACTAGGTGTGTTGTGCAAACACAGCTATTCAATTTACTATGACAGCATCTATCAGAATCCAATTCAGAATATGACATATGGGAGAAAGTTTTTTTTTTAAAAAGCTATTCCTAAATTCAGTACTAATCTTCGCACTTTTTTGGTTTCTTCCAGATGGGTTAGTTTAGAAAAAAAAACAACTATGCCGATTAAATTTTAAATTCGATTATGATTTTCAAGCCAGCTAAGTAGCTACCTATCGCTATTCCAAGGAGTTTTAATGATATATATTTTAAGTCTCCTCCTTGTTAAGAAAAGTATAGAGATTTGGAACTCATTCTGAGCTAACCTGCTTGCCATTTTACTCTGCTGTTGTTAGCTGCGAAGTCGTGTCTGACCCATCACGATTCCAGGGACAACATTCCTCCAGACCTTCCTGTCCTCTGTCATCCTTCTGAGTCCGTTTAAGCTCATGCCTACTGCTTCAGTGACTCCATCCAGCCACCTCATTCTCTGTCGTCCCCTTCTTCTTTTGCCCTCAGTCGTTCCCAGGATTAGGCTTTTCTCCAGTGAGTCTTTCTTTCTCATTAGGTGGCCAAAGTATATGAGCTTCATCTTCAGGATCTGGCCTTCTAAAGAGCAGTCAGGGTTGATCTCCTCTAGGACTGACTGGTTTGATGGCCTTGCAGTCCAAGGGACTCGCAGGAGTCTTCTCCAGCACCATAGTTCAAAGGCCTCCATTCTTTGGTGCTCAGCCTTTCTTATGGTCCAACCTTCACAGCCATACATTGCAACTGGGAAAAACCATACCCTTGACTATATGCACATTTGTTGGCAGGGTGATGTCTCTGCTTTTTAACAGATTAACAGAGTTGGAATGGACCTTGCAGGTCATCTAGTCCAACCCCCCTGCCCAAGCAGGATATGTGCCTCTACTTAGGATCAAACTCACAACCTCCTGCTTGGGATGCAAGAGCTCTACCTCTAAAGTATGCTGTTTACATTTGCCCTTTTTACTCTAGTTTGCGGAACAAAAGAGAAGTGGGTGGGAAACGTCACATAGCTGTAAATCTGTGAAAATCTCAAATTTTCAATTCCGAGCACAAAGTCGAGATCAGTGAGTGGCAATCTCATGACTACAGAAACAGGACCATGAAGTTATGGTGGCAGATTTGAATAAAATCCCCAGGGCTAGATTTTAAGCTAGGAGATTCTGCATAGAATCTAGAATTGGGTATTGTGGAAAGTAGTCACCTAGACACCTCTGCTGTCGTTATTAAACAGCTCCTGACAGCTTGTAAGAGATTTGGGTATCATTTTGCTTGGTATTTATGCTTTCTATGTTATGCTTTTAAATCTGTTTCCTTGAGCTAATAATAAATCTTAAAATCCCATTATTCACTGATGTGCTTATTGTCTTTTGATCCAAAACAACCAATTGCCTGGACACCTGATCACTGCCTTGAGACTTGGCAAAAAAAAAAAACCCCACCTAACCATCATAACCATCCAGTTCCACACTTAATTAACAGTCTAATCTGGAGGCAATGAAATATTTAATGGATTTACATCCTGCCTTCGGTTTATAGTGTAAACAATACCCATATAAAGCTCTTCCATATTCTTTCTTTTGACAGAGCAGAGTGGATTTCTTTTGATATAAGCATGCATGCTATAATGAGGGCATGCAGAATATTCCTGTCAGGTGCTGCTCTACATATAATTTCCATAAGAATCACTGAATGTAGCCAGGGGTGGGCTTCAAAAATTTCAGCAACGGGTTCTCCGCCCAGTTGCTGGGTGGGTGTGGCCATGGTGGGTGTGGCCTAGTTGGCCTCCTGCACCACAGCCGGCGGGGGAGGGGGCATTTTTGCCTTCCCCAGGCTCTGGAGGCTTTCGTCGAGCCTCTGGGAGAGCAAAAACTGCTTCCTCCAAGATCTGGAGGCCCTCCTTCTGGGAAGTCCATTTTATTTTCCCTTCCTGAGTCTCCGCGCAGGTCCTGCACTTACCTCACATCCAAAATAGACCACATGGAGTGGGAGGGGCCAGCCAGGGATGGGATTTGGAGGTTCTCCAAACCGGCCATAATGTTAGCTACGGGCTTTCCCGAACCTGAGTGAGCCCATAGCAGCCCACCCCTGAATGTAGGCTAGAAAGAGCCAACATACAGAGGCCTATCTAAACACCTCCAATAGCTGTCATAATTTAACAATAAGATATTCATTACTTTGAAATAATGAAATTTCCTATGTATCCTCTCATCCAAAACCAAGATGAAACATGTTTCACGCTTATTACAGCAGCAATCCAGTTGAAGTCTTATTTTTTATTTATTTTTTCTTCATGTAAAAAAACCAAACACTTAATGGATTCTAGGTGAAGCAACCAGAATGAAGATGCTATTTCATGATATCACGCCATAAATGAGATTATTCTTGCCTAGGTCTTAAAATAGATAGCGCACTTTATTCCCCCCCCCCCCCACAGTTCAATGAACCAAAGGTCAGTAGCAAATATTCAGAGCAGCATTAAACGGACTCAAAAAGTTAGAAAAGCATTTAGAAGTCAAACCTCTTCATTGCTCCACAGTCCAAATTCACCAGCTACTTAACAACAGAAACCTCTTTGTGTATATATATATGTGTGTGTGAATATGTGATCAAAATATAGGAATACAAGTAAAAAGATTGTGGGAAAGGGGAATAGAAAAGGATTGTTGTGACCTGCCAGAGGCCGGCAGAACTGGCCGCAGAGTCAGACAATGAGGACGTTGGGGAGGAACATGGGCCAGTCTGGCGACTGAGGAAAGCAAAGAGGGAGCTAGACAGCAGTGAAGCAGAGGAACAGCTGGAGCCTGTTTCCAGTGAGTGCATGCACAGAGCTGCCAGAAGAGAAGAGCAACTAAGAAAGCAGAGTAAAGCCACACCTTGGAGGTGATTGGCCCCTCCCATAAGAAACAAAAGAGAAGCGAATGGGGAGTGGGATTTTGCAGGAAACAATTCATTCATCGCTCGTTTCAAGAGTGGAAAGCTCTGTTTGTGACTATAAGAGACGCTGTGCCAAGCTTTGCCTTGACCTGCATTTGGAAACTAGTTATCTGGCAGTACTCCAAGCGAGATAAAAGGTTCGTGTTGATAAACATTCCACTGAAAGACTGTTTGCCAAGCCTTGCTGACTGTGAATGAAAGTAATTCACAGTCGTGTAAATAAAAAGGGTTTTGTCAGGACCAAGACTCTGTTTCTTGCTTTTTAAGGAAGCCTGGGTCAGAACAGGGAAAAACAGGGGGAAAAAATACATTAACTTCCAGCTCTTTTCAGCACAGTAGAATAAAGTTATTATCATTGCAGCCTTAACTTTTTCCTTTTGCATACTTGGGCTATACATTTCTATAACAACAAGCTTATCTAATCAACAAATCCCCAAGTCAGAATGTCACATTTTTTTTCTTTTTCAAGCACAAAATCTAAAAGCAGTTTCCAAGCAGAAACAAAATTGGATAAGTTCTTTTATTTGGTTAAAACGGTTAATTTGGCCATCTCTGCACCTATAGATACCTCTTTATCAACTTGCTGGTATCCCTGATGCTTTAGGGGCATTAAAAAAATATCTGATTGGCTTTTGTACCTTTCAAGATGATAAAACCTCACCTCTTTATTTATGACTATGCGAAATCAATGCTTCGTAATAGGAGGTGAATGTCACTCAGCTAATTACACGTGCTTGATAAATAACACAACAGCGAAGACCGGGGGCTGCAATGCACATTCGTTGAGCCATGTACACTGCTGCAGTCCTTTTCACACAGTGGATAGAGCAGTGCAGGGTGGGTATTGTTCCAAAGAGCCTCCTGATTTCCCTCGACACGCATTGTTCTGGTCATCTGCAAACCTCAAAGGCAATAAATGGCATCGTCATAATGCCACGTAGAAAGAAAGGGCTGCAGGAAAACTAAGACTCCTAAGAAATGAATTGAACTTATCATCCTTGCAGAAGCTGCTAGAGCTCAGCTGAGACCAGCATTCGGTATGCTGTAGTGCCTCTGAAGTTACAACTGGCCATTTTTAGAAGAACGGCATTTTAAAATTCCTTAATATAGTCAGAAAACCTCAGGGGTGGCCACAACTTTCTCTAAACATTTCATTCATGAGTCTAAAACAGCTTCTATGCTGTGCAGAAGGTGGGCAAATAGCAGTTGCAGGATACCTACAAGCCTGCAGTTTTTTAAAATTTATTTTTATTTCATTTCATTAAATGCTAAAAAAAGAGGAAAAAGGGCAAAACACAAAAAAACTAATAGTTATGGTAACATATACATTGTCCAAGGGGTGGAGGTGGGGGAGAAGAGCACATACAGAGTGCTTTAATTCAGGGGTCCCCAACCCCTGGGCCGTGGACCGGTGCCGGTCTGTGACTTGGTAGGAACCGGGCCGCAGGACCGGAGAGGAGGAGGGGGCAGCCCCTTGGGCAGAGCGCGCGGGAGAGCGCAGGTGCGGCTGTTCGCTGGTTCTGACCGGTTCTAATGAACCGGTAGCAAAAATTTTGAGTAGTTTGGAGAATCAGCAAATACCACCTGTGACTGGCTTCATTGCCATCTGCTTCCCAAGTCCCTCTGATAAGCTTGTTCTTTTTTTATTGCCCTGCACAGGAGAAGAGAGCTGGAAAGCAGGTTAGTGGGGTGGGGAGGGAATGCAGATTTTGCAGTATCCTTACCCTGGAGTGGTGTGGGAATGGAGATTTTCCAAGCCATGCCCACAGAACCAGTAGTTAAAAAAAATTGAATCCCACCACTGCTTCTTTTCTGCTACAACCAATAACTGTTAAAATATCTGGAGATTTCTTACCACGGAGGTTCTCCTTAGAACTTGCTTTAAAGTTGGTGTGTACAATATGTCTATCTTAGAAGCCCAATGAGAGGATAAGTGTGCCATATGTCAGAAATTAAGACTGTGGGAACATGAAATGTACAGTATTAACAGAACAGATTGATATAACAGAATAACAAAGTTGGAAGGGACCTTGGAGGTCTTCTAATCCAACCCCCTGCTTAGGCAGGAAACCCTACACCACTTCAGACAAAGGGTTGTCCAATCTCTTCTTAAAAAACCCCAGTATTAGGGTACCGTTTGTTCAGCAAACAACACCAGCTCTGCATCTACAGCGAACTGCAGAAAGTCTTCTAAGGATATTGGACTGTTACTGGAAGTGGTGGGAAGCCTACCATGGTATTCTCAATCCTAATCTATTCAGGTAGGCTAGGACTGAGGTCAATTAGGGGATATCGATGAGAATAGGAGGAGACCACTTCCTGCTCTCATGCCCATTCTTAAAATTAAAAAGTTGTTATTCATATTTTGCTGTATATGAAAATCGGATACTAAGTGTAAGTAATACCAGACAGAATGGGACAACTTGCTGCAGCCAACTCGTCACAGCCAAATTGCCACAGCCAACTCGCCATGGGATAATTTAACCATTCAATTGAATTACTTGAAATATTTTAATTTTTGTCATTTATATTTTATTACGTACCTCCTTTTGCATCCTTTCTTTAATGATTCTACTCCACCATTTCTTTGATATTAGTGTAACTTTTGTCTCACAGCGAGTTGCCCATACACCCTACCATGTTTCCCTGAAAATAAGACAGGGTCTTATTTTCTTTTGACCCCCAAAATAAATACTTGGCCTTATTTTCGGGGAAGTCTTATTATTTTTGAGATGCAGGAGGTGGCGACAATGGTCACCTCATTGCTGCTGCTGTGTTGTAATATTTTCGGGGAGGGCTTATTTTGGGGGGGAGGTCTTATTTTAGCGCATGCACTCAAACACCCAATTGGACTTATTATCGAGAGAGGGCTTATTTTTGGGGGGAAAGGGTAAGTAAAGTGGTAGGAATGGAGTGGTAGGAAATGCTTAAATGTAGTAACCTTTACTCAGTCAATGACCAGCACAACGTAAGCAGATGGGCAAACAGAAAGTACAAAGCTGTAATCCCAGAGCAAAAGCATCTCAAGTGGAAAACCGAAGGAGGATAATAGGATAGTATCACACCAAGGGTGTAACACTGACCCCAGAGCTATTCTCAAGAATATAACATTTTTAGCATTAAGCTATCGTCTAGAATACAATAGAAATAAAACCAGCGCAAACTAATTGAAAAAAACTATAGAAGAGAATGACTGGCTGACCGCATATAAAATATTTTTGAATAATAACTCCTTTTGCGGCTACCATGACCATTTTTCTTGGGGAAAAAATGAAAGACAAGCAAAAGGTCAAATCTGAAAGAGTTCATAAGAATTAAAAAACCTTAATTGTTTATAGCTTTGCTTTACAAAAGTAAATTCAAGAGCAAAGCTTAGAAAAATGTGAGAAAAAGCATATTCTCATAAAATGTGGTACCGGAAGTAAAATAGAAATTTATTTATTTTTAAATGAATCAATTTCTGTGTTTTTCACATGAATGTGAAAGACTGCAGTATGTGGTACCATTTGTACAATAAAAGTTAAACAATCAAAATACAAGTGATTCTTGGCCTACAACAGTTCATTTAGTGAGTGAATTTTCAATGGCATTGAAAAAAGTGACATGACCATTTTTCACACTTATGACTTATTGAAGCATCCCCACGATCAGATGCTTGGCAACTGGTTCATACGTATGACAGTTGCAGTGTCCTAGGGCAAGAAAGATCATAAATGGGGCAAAGTACACTTAACAACTGTCTCACCTAGCAATTTTGACTCAATTATAGTCATAAATTGAGGAGAAAATGAGGTTTTTGAAATACAAATAAATCCAAATCCACAGCTTTGTGATATAAAGGATTGTCGTTCATATCAAAGAATGTCTCAGGGTTCCAAGTGACAGATTCAATGAAATCAAAACTCTGAGGCCTGGGATTTCCTCAAAGTAAGAATTTATTAGAAATATCATATTGGCACAGCTGGTGAAAACCCAACTCTGAAGGACCCATGGTTTTCCCCACGCAAACCAAAACCCAAAGTTCTTGCCCCCAGGTTACACGTCCGTCCCATGGTCCAATCCAGTGGTGGGTTCCGGATCCCGTCACAACCAATATGCTGCAACAGGGCCAGGCATCCACCATGGGCATGTTTGCTGTGCATGCATATGCACCCACCACCCTGTGACACTCCAGCTGCTCAACGGAGGTCACGTGGGTGCCATATGTTGCACGCACATGTGCAAATGGCCATGTTAGCTCAAATAGAGGTAAGGAACGAGGGCAGGCTGGTGGCCCCTCAAAACACCATTTGGTTGCTGCTCCCAGTTGCTACTGGTACCAGCTGGAACCCATCACTGATCCAATCAGGTCACAGTCCCCACTCTGGCTGGCTTTAGTCCATGTCCTTCAAACACCTGGTGAGCACGTCCTTGACCGCCATGGGAAATAATGCTATTTTGGCCACGCATTCCTCCAACTCTCTCTATCTCCCCCCTCACGTTCCCACTGCTCCAACCAGCCTCACTGTGGCAGCTCTGAAGATGCTCCCAAAATGGCTTCAGAGCTGAAAGAATATATGGTCACTGTAAGCTAGTGAGGTAGTTCCTCCAATTTGGCAGCATAATAGAACACAACACAATGCAATAAAAGTGGGAGATTATCAATTGAACTTTTTGCCACAGACACCAGTAGACTTTTAGCACCACTGTTTTAAACCAGAAAGTGGGTTCTCCTGACTTCTCCCCACAGGTTCCATATCTGAATGGTGACATTTGCCTATACAGTAGCTTCCAGGTCTGAATAAGAGAGCATGCAAAACAATATGGGCTCGTCTCACCCTCTAATGTGCCTGTACATCAACTGTCTATATATTAATTCCATATGAAAAGTCAGCCAGTGTTTGTAACAATATAGAGAGGCCGTTTCCTCGGGAAAAGGACCTCAACTCAGCCAGAATCCCCTGCACATTGAGGATCTGTATGTGGGATGGAATGTAGAAAGTAGGTAGATTTCCACGCAAGATGATGTGTATCGGTGTGAAACAATATATAACCCAGTTTGGAAGAATAGCATGTCACACTTGGTTTGGGGACTGAGATCAGTTTTTCAGACTGAAGATTCTACTATCTGCATCTACAATATAGTCTGTGAACTGTTAGGGAGGATCTGTCTTCACCTTCTTTCTCTTGCACATAATACTTTGACTGATTTGCATCTTACTCAGGGGTGGGTTCTGGGAGGCACTACTGCCGTTTCGCTCATATGTGTGCCTTGGGCGTGTGTGCGTTTGATGTACGCCGTGTGTGCATGCACAGTGCAATTAAAGTTGTTCTGGGCATGCGCAGAATTGAAAAACAAGATGGCGGTACCACCGGCGGTGCCCTGGGAACCGATTTGGGGGCACGGCAGGTCTGGGTCGCTGCCGGTTCCAGTGACCCAGGCCGCCAAACCACTACCGGTTCGGCCGATATATAGGAACTCACCATTGATCTTACTCCTATAGAATGGACCCTCTACCCTCCTGGAAATTCATGTCCAAGAAATTCTAATCAGGCATCTAAAGAAGAGTTGGAAACAAGGGGATGTATCTATTATTAATTCAGCATAAGGATAGCAGAACAGCTGGTTTACACAACGGTTTAAATTGCTAAATGTTGCACTGAATTTAGATAAACCAGCTTATCTCTTCGAAGGTTTTAACCACAGCGTGCTTTTTTTTTAACCACATAGCTCATTGCGAAGCCCAGCCTGTTTAGCTAAGAACATAAGAACAGCCTTGCTGGAACAGGCCACAGCCCATCCAGTCCAGCATTCTGTCTCACACAGTGGCTCACCATTTGCTTCAGGGTCTTCCCAAGCAGATGTCTTCGCCTGCTTATGATTCCGTGCAAATGGCATTGAGAAATATCCTTCCTATCTCTCCATCCAGGAGGGTGTCCTTAGGCATCCATAATGATAGCCATGGATACCCTTGTTCTCCATGAACTCGTCTAATCCTTTCTTAAAGGTGTTGAGGCTGACAGCTGTCACCATTTCTTCTGGCAGGGAGTTCCATAGACCAGTGATCCTCTGGGTGAAAAAGTACTTCCTCTTATTTGTTTGAGGTCTAGCTAGCAAAAGTTTCATGGAGTGCCCCCTAGTTTTAGTGTTGTGCGATAGGGAAAACAGTTTTTCCTTTTCTACTTTGTCCACACCGTGCATGATTTTATAGTTAGTTTATGATTCAATATACCATACTAACCTAGAAAATAAGCCAATTCAAATTAATAGGTTAATGATATATTGTATCTGATATAGGTCTCTATAGACTCTTACTAGTTAAAAAAGAAAGTGCAAATTAACAAAAAAGTCTAGCAACTTTAGTAACACTGAAAGAATGAGAGGAATAATCAACCTCCATTCTCATTTCTAGATCCATTTTTAAAAAATCTATTTCAATAGAAGAACAATTATGAAGCAGTGGGCAGGAAGGGACTTTGAAACAAATATGGAATATTTTTCCCTTCTGTTTTCTGGGAAAAATATTTAAGTGCACAATCCAAAGGTAATCATATTAATCTTACATCATGGTTACAATGTTTGATTTTAATTAGTAAACAAGCAAACACTTTTAGGCCTTAAGGATGGAACAGCACTTTTAAATGTCACAGAATACAGAACATATTATGGTGCTTGACCAGCATTTAACATAGTTAATAATTGTTTTTTAATGCGATGACTATGTAACTATATTCTACATTGGTCTTCTTTACCATGCCTCAGATTTTTACATCTTATGCATAAAGTAAAATTTACTGACACACTTTTCTTTTTTTTAAAAAAAAAATCTTTATTAATAAAAATATAAAATTGAACATTTAACAATTATAGGGTGGGGGTAGTGGTGAAGATGAACAAGGGTAGGGAGGGAGGGAAAGGGGGAAAGATAAGGGTAGGGATACAGACCGGGGATATATCTACTCCCCTAATTTAAGAAATATATTTGTCCCAGTCTAACGTCTATTATTGCTTATAGTTATATTTAGATGCTTACATATAAACTATAACATTATCTTAAATATAATATATAATCTTGTAACTCCTTGTGCCTATTTCACTACTATTCTGTCTAGTTATTTTCTTTGATATCCGTCGTTCTTTTGTTATACCATCTGTACCATTTCTCCCAGGATTGGGCATAAATTGAGGTTGACTTGTCCTTTAAGATATACATTAATTTATCGGTTTCTGCGCAACTAATTTTTTTTTATATAATTAGGCTTTCGGTTGGTGGATTATTATTTTTCCACTGTTGTGCAATGGCCATCCTGGTCGCTGTTGTGATATGACTGACACACTTTTCAAACGTATAAATAATGAAGCAATTTGGAAAATTATTTGAGGTGTTATAAGCTTATGAAGTGGTGAATCTATGTATTCATCTTCCTTGGATAGTATGCAACCATTAATTAATTGTGGTATTAGGTAGCCTTATGTCCCACTGCAAACTTTAGTTTAGTGGTGGTTAACCAACTACAAAACAAGCAATCTGATTAACATAAGCCATTGGATGCAATTCATGATAAAGAAGAATTAAGGAAGAGTATTTTCCTCCCAAAAGTTATTCCCAGCTTCATAAACCAAACAATCACCCGAACCCTAACAATACAAATGGAAAATACACACATTTTCTTTCAATTCAACTCAAATGTTGACCGTTTAATAGTCAGGAAATTAAAAGTACAACAGCAAAAGCTATGGGGTGTTTCCAGAACTATTGATTCAAGAAATAAAGTTGAATTGCATCATATATATTTTTCACTGAATAGATTTGCAAAGCAAAGAAAGAAAACAGTCACACAAAAAAGCAAATTATGTCAATGGCTCATCAAATGATCCTTGTCAAAGGTATGATTGTTTTGGTGATAGTTGACGAACGTGATGTTGTCATAAAGTTTGAATTGAATGCTTAAGTTTCTAACTGATTGCCAGAATATTTTGTTTTGGTAAACAGTCAATTAGGACTGCAAAAACTAAACAAAATGGAAAATACAAGGGAAACAAATTCAAAATCTTCACTATAACTCCTCCAAAAAACGCCATCACCCTAAAACATTTGTCAATTGATGACAGTCCACTATATCTCCATCTGTGATAGCCAATACAAAACTGTGTATTACTAGAAATATAAATCCAATATGAAGCGTTATGTACACTTTCGGTCCAAATGATATGAAACAATAAACCTGGTAAACAAAGTAATTACTTTGCAATCCATACTTTTTCTTCTGCCAGAAGAAAGTCACTATAATTCTATCTCTTTGGAAACCACATTCAGTCTTTTAATCAGATACCCTGGTGGAAGGGGGAGAAAGTAATTTTATACAGCAACTACAAAAATCGTCTCCATTGCACTGAAGGGAATCAAGGCTATAAAAGCTTCAGCTCATTAAACTCGCTACTAAGTCACTGGCTCTACATGTGAAAAACACACATTACCACTGAACTCCACTTCTTTATCGGATGATTACATGCAAACAACTCTCCAATACCCTGTGCATTAATGCTTCAGAAGGGGAAAATGAAATGTTGTTTCATTCTCTTGTTTTTAAAACATTTGTCCTATTTCTCTGGTTTCCAACCCTATTAATCACGAACAATTTCTTCTTTCTGTACCACCACCATCAACAGCAACAGCCTAATTCTCTTTTAGGATGGCGGGGTTCCTACCTACGGTTTTGAACAGTTTTGCTTTAGTTTTGTTTTAATTTTTTTTTTCCAACCCAGGATTCGTTTGTGTCCACTTTTATACATACCTCCTTTTCTACAAATTTTCTTGCCGGGTTTTCTGGCACATTCCTTGGATATTCTTTTGACTGAAAAATGAATAGAAGACTAGAAAATAACATGGAGCTCCAATGATAGACGGTAGGAGCATGCAATACCATTAGCTTCGATAGGGGGCTGCTTATTATATGTATCGTTTGAGCGCAGAAGAATCTCCTTCCTTGCCTATCCATGCAATGGATCGAGATGTTGATGCATCTTTCCCAGAGGTCAATGGGAATGAGAATTGGGTACCAACTTTGACCTAAGGATAAACGTGCTGAAAAGGAGTCTAGGCTAAGAGAAGAAAAAGGACAGCATTGGCTAAGTACTGATGCATACATAGAAAAGCCACATGCACACAGGTTAAAAAACAAACAAACCGAGGGAAAGAAATTAGCATGCAGACAGAAAAAGCCGTGCTGGCTACCAGTACACATGGCTTCATCGTTTAAAGAAATATCAAACAGAAAAGTAAACAAAAGTTTTCCCCTACTCCTTAAGTAAATAACTCACCATCTTCAGTTGGGACATATATATTCAAGTAGAGGCAGTCTTCATTCTGATCTTGTACGAAAGTAGAAACTATATCCAAGTTATTCGTAAACCAAACAGGAAGCATGACCTCCGGCAATCTGCCCTCAATGATGTTTTGAGGACATACTGGTGCAAATTGCATTGCATTTTTGACGTCTGGCCACGGAGAAGGGGGCTCAGGCGGTTGAAATCGGTGTTCTCCAATAGGCGGGGCAGCGTAAGGGACTCCAAGAAACTCGATCACTGGCCCCAAAATCTCATTGTTCAATTCCTTCTTCATCCCCCTCAGCTTCCCAAAATTAGTGGTCACCACGGGGTCAACATCATCCAACTTTTGGGATGAGACGGCGGCCGTGTGAATCAAGAACCCAAGTACGCAAAAGGTAAATGTGGCATCCAATCCCATGTGCAACAAGCGAGCTTGTGTTGCCCTCCACACACAGTTCAGCCATACAGATATTGGAAAAGCCATGGTCCCACATGAGTTGTACATCTATGGTTAAAACAAGGTGATTTGTATCCAGTGAGGCAGACAGGAGGGTTTCCCCCCCCTCCCACGGAAACCGGAAAAATCAAAAATCAAATAAGTCTGAGAATACCCAAAAGGTTCTTTGTATGATGTCTTCCAGTGATTTCATTCTTGCTGATACAGCATCTTCAGAGTCCTATTTATCAGGCTACATTCGATTGACAATTCAGTTTTCCACTGTAGCAAGCTGAAGAGAGCATCCATTTAATAAGGATTCCTCACTTATAAATCAATTCCAGTTAACTTCAGGTCTATAGCCTGGAGAAAATGAAAAATAAATCATTAGTATGAAAGAATTAATATAGGCAGAATAATAACTACATGTTTTACAAGTTACTGTGCGTATATTAATAGTTGCCAAAGCCATGTAAAAAATATATATACGCAAGTAATTTATAGTTTCCCGAGATGGCAGGTAAAATACTGATTAACTGGATATTTATGATGTCACTTGCTGAGTTTCTTTAGAGAAATGCAGCATTTAATTTTACTTTTCTAAAACTGGACACATGGATTTAAAGGCTAGAATAGAAGTGCATACAGTTTATTTGTAATATCGCATTCTTTAACTAACAAAGAGGCTTGTGATCAATTTCAAGCTG
Organism: Rhabdophis nuchalis; assembly: GCA_039707465.1. Lineage (NCBI taxonomy): Eukaryota > Metazoa > Chordata > Lepidosauria > Squamata > Natricidae > Rhabdophis > Rhabdophis nuchalis. The sequence continues at coordinate 19,936,504 of CM077645.1, forward strand.
ATTAATATTAGGCAATTTGGAACCACAAATCAATTATAATTTTATACAACTCTGAGAGAGGCAGGAAACATTAAGATAGAATGAAATTTCTACAAAGAACCTTGGTGATCTAAAGTATGTTACCAGTCGTCAGCAAAATAGAATCAGTTCTTCCAATATATTAGTTCGGAAGTAACTTTTGAAAATATGGTTTAATCCATAGAGCCTAATTCTTGCTTCTGAGGCCCCTTCAGTCATCCTCATATATGAAAACATGTTGTTTCCTTATGAAATCTTCCTGCTTTCGTGAAGAAGCTAAAGAAAAATTTACAACCAGATTTTTCTGAATCATTTGGCTTAGTTCTGTAAAAGTTTCTGACTTGCAATACATTAAAAATAGCAATAAAAATCACTTGAAATAAATAGCAAATGCCTCATCGTCTTGTGAAACAAGGAAGAGTTACAGTACAGGTAGTCCTTGATTTATGACCACAATTTCTGTGGTCAAGTGAGATAGTTGGTAAGTGAGTTTTGCCCCATTTTACAATTTTACTTGCCATGGTTGTTAAGTGATAGGTTAGTCACTTGGTTCTTAAGTGAATCTGGCTTCCCCATTGACTTTGCTTGTCAGAAGGTCACAAAAGGGGATCACATGACCCCAGGACACTTTAACCGTCATAACTGTGAGTCAGATGCCAAGAGTCTGAATTTTGATCACGCATCCATGGAGATGCTGGTACGGTTATAAGTGTAAAAAACGGTTGTATGTCACTTTTTCCAGTGCCGTTGTAACTTTGAACAGTTGCTAAATGAATTCTTGTAAGTCAAGGACTACCTGTATATGCTTTTAAGTATTTGCATGGGAGCATATCCCATCCTTCATATAACAAGCTAACTCATCAAGATTAAAGCAACGAGAACTCTCAAACAACAGGACCGCTGACAGATTAATTAGACCAGGGGTCTCCAACCTTTGCAACTTTAAGTCTGAAGGACTTCAGCTCCCAGAATTCTCCAGCCAGCTTTGCTGGCTGGAGAAGTCTGGAAGCTGAAGTCCTTCAGACTTAAAGTTGCAAAGGTTGGGGATCCCAGAATTAGACCCAAAACATATTCAACTCTGAAAAACACAGATACAATCTCTTCACAGTCAATGACTGATGAATACATCCAACTCTTAAATAAATCTGAGGCATTACTTACAGGAAGATATTGCCCATTCATGTCCCCATAAATACATATATATGTCTAATATGTCATTATATAGTATTTGGTAAGTGCATTTTGTTTCATGTTTACTTGGTAGTGCAATGGCCTAGAAGTGGAGTTCTCACCTCACAATCAGGAGGCTATAAGTGTTCTGACCTAGGCTTCCCGAGACAGTGAAAAGCACACACTTAGTCCTAAAAACCCTCTTTTTATTTCAATGGCTGTGAATTATGTTCATTCACAGCCCGTAATGAGTCACAAATAGTTTGTAAAGAGTCCAACTGAAGTCTGCCAAAGTCTTTTGGGATAAGGCTGATAAGCACCCACCTTTATCTCCCTTGAAACTCTGCCAAAGACCTAATCGGCAATTAGCTTGGCAAGGCCAAATGGAGCACAGAGTCAAAACAGAGTTTCAGAATGTAAACCAACCAGAACGAACAAAGTTGCTTCCTGCAAAAGCCCACCTGCCTTTGCTCCACCTTTATGTCTTATGGGAAGGGCCACTCCTCCAAGCCTTACTCCTGAGTCACCCCTTTTGTCTTAACTGTTCTTGCCTTCTGGAAGCTCTGCACATGCGTGCACTGGGAACCGACTCCTCCTGTTCCTCTGCCTTGCTATGTCCGACTCTGGAGACTGCAGGCAGCACATAACTCCCAGATAGCCTGGGCCCCCTCTCTGCCTCCAATGCAGAGCCCCCATCCGAGCCAACCCCAGACTCCAGGACTGGCCCATGTTCCTCCCCAACCTTCTCACTCTCTGACTCTGCTGCCAGCTCTGCTGGCCACCGGCAGACCACAACAGTGAGTTCAAACCTAGGTAGAGGCAGATATTTATCTCTCTGGGCATACTGAGAATATATGTGCTGAACCAAACTTCATGTTGGGGACAGGAAGGGCAACGGGCCAGTAAACACTCTGCTAGCTCATCATATAATCATATAATGATATCAGAACTGTAGGAAAAAACAAGCCTCAGAATATTCTTAGGGCCAAAACGGTGAGAAGTGTTTCTGCATCTCCTTGGATCCTACTCTTACCAGTATCTTGAATTTGGCTGGAAACAAATAGGTGATCATTACAGGTCTTTCAACCCTGATGTTCTCAGTTCTCTGTGAGCTATTTCTGCAAGTTGCATTTTCAAGGACAGAGTAACATAAAGCACATTACGGTTCTATTCACCACTTACAGAAAACCCATAGCCTGTAGTATGAACCTTGGAATTCAGCATGAGTTCCTAACCTCAGAAGATACTCAGAGTCACCCAGGTGCCTCGTTTTGTGTTAGATTTTTCTTCTCACTCAAAGGCTTTTATTTGATTTTACTGTCTTTCTCTTTAAATGACGCTAGAAATAGATGGTTATTCAGATCAGTACACGATGCTTTCAATGACAAAAGTGCCTTCTGTGGAATAAGCGACATAGCCAAATTAGGCTACAAAGATAAAAGCAGACTTTATTTATTCATTCATCAAATTTTCATGGCTGGAATAAAAATGAAGTGAAACAATAAATATTAAAAAAAACAGTCATTATTAAAAATATAAAACTATTTTTTATTAAATATAAAATGTATAGGAGAGAGTAAATATCTACTGCATTCATGAAGCCATTGTAGAATATTACTGGGGCCACTGAAGATCTACTGAAAGAATTCTGGGACTGAGACCAAGGATCAATGCAAATCTGATGTATAACAGTCCCACATTCCCCAAGAGTGGTCTGCTCTTTGTCTCCCACCATATCTCCCACCATGCCCATTAACACTATAATACTATAGGCCACCTCCACCCTTCCACCGGCAGCTTCTAATACCAGGACTTGGGACTTCCACTGCCTTTTCTAATCAACCTATAGAAGGGAAGCTCAAAGAACTTTGGCTAAACTATCTCTAAGCAGCCTCACAGTATCCAGGCACCTTTTCCCTACATAATACAACACCTCACATATGCAACAACCTATGTAACAACACATTGATGCACACTAAACATTCACAGGTACTCTCTCCTGTTACTTCCACAAGTTGTAGACACATCTTTTCCAGCAAGCCGGCCTTGCCTAACCTCCAGTCGGGGCTATTTTAGTTTGGTTTTAGCATAGGATTGTAATTTAATATGTTTTTAAATTTTGTATTTATCGTTTTGTATGTTTTTAGATTCCTGTGCGCCGCCCTGGGTCCTTCGTGGAGAAGGGCGGGATATAAATATGATTAAAATAAAAATAAAATAAAATAAATAAATAAATAAATCTCTTCATTCCCCCATCACTTGACTTCACTCTACTCCTTGACTTCACTCTACTCCACTCTACTCTCTGTCTGTCTGTCTGTCTGTCTCACCACTCACACCTTCAAATCCCCAGAAGTGTTTTGATTGAGGCTTCCCAAGAGCATGAAGCAAACTCCTGATTCCGACAAAAGCCCCTTTTATTAATTTACTGTGAATTCTGCTCATTCACATCCAGCAAAGTCTTTCAAGGGAGGATTTACGGTCACAGACCTTAACTGGCTTAGAGAACTGCCAGGCTGATATCTGTAAAACTTGGCAAGGAGTCTTGGAGAGTCACAAACCAATTAAGTTAACTACTTGTCTCAGGCAAAATCCACTCCCCTTTCACTCCTCTTTTAGTTCCTCTGGGAGGGGCCATTCATCGTCCACTTGTGGCCTTACTCCCAAGTCGACCCCTGTTCTTTAGCTGTTCCCTTCGTCTGGCAACTCTTCGCATGCGCACACTGGGAACAGGCTCCAGCTGTTTGTCTGCCTCACTGATGTCTGACTCTGAAGGCAGCTGATAACTGGCATACAGCTCTGGCCCCTCTCTGCCTCCAACACAGAGCCCTCATCAGAGCCTTCTCCAGACTCCAGGACTGGTCCATGTTTCTTCCCAACCTCCTCACTGTCTGAATCTGCTGCCAGCTCTGCTGGCCACTGGCAGGCCACAACAAAAAGAGTAGATGGAAGGGACTAGTCAATAAAACAAGTGTAAAGCAGCAGACGCCCAGCATCCAGAAGCATCCAGTATCAGCAAAAAAGCAGCAGCAATTACCAGAGGCATCCAGCCTAGCAGTGTTCAGTGCAGCCCAGACTGTTCTCCAGAACAACAGTCCAAATGTTGATGCCAGGTCCAGAAAACTGCTGCCAAGTCCATAACAAGAACAGTGCAAGCCAGCCAAGGATGGCACTGCAAGTGTGGCTTGCAAAACACCATAGATCAATAGGCATGGCGAATCTCCAGGATGGTGCACTCCAATCTCCACTAGTCCACTCCACCCAGGTAAAGGTCTCCAAAACATTTTTAAACACACCACCCAAACAATAGGAAGGACATCCTGAATGTGGCTCCCTCTCTCTCTGCCATTTTCCTAAAGAGGCTGAGGCCAAAAAAGAGACTTTGAAAAACCGTCTGTGCTTCCTGATTCCTAAATCCTTATATGTGTGATAATTATGCAGATAACAATTTTAGAAGAAGGGCTGAAGGTATTTGATTGCCAGATTAAGTGCAATGTTCTTATGATTATTTGAAGTCTTTCCTTCCTTCTAACTAAAGCCCCTCAAAACATCCTAAGTAAACCAAAAGACCCAGCCCATGGGCCTTGAGTTAAGTACCCCTGGTATAGGGTTTCCTGCCTGAGCAGGGGGTTGGACTAGAAGACCTCCAAGGCTCTTTCCAACTCTGTTATTCTATATTCTAGAACAATTTTACTTATCTGAGTAACTTTCTAGCTTGCCATTTAATGTTCTAAACTTCTAAATTATTTTTTCTGCTTTTCCACTGTAATAAAAGCAACATAACAGATTTTTTTGAAAAAAACATTGTTCATTAAGAATCATATTCCTTTTGTTTTTCCCTCCCAGTGCATTTTATTACCCATAAAAGAAATATACAAGAAAATACAGTTCACCTTTACTGGAGAGAGGCTGTTTTTTTTTATTATTAAAAGGACAATTAGCAGTTTCTAATGAGAATATATTTTATCAGTGCCTTACATAATTTTGCAGAGCAAATTCAAAAGGCGAATCTGCTTAAAAGCCCATCTGCTTTGGCATTTAACTTATTTTACAAAGGAGATTATAAAAGCGGCATAGAAGAGCAGGGAGGGTGCATATTTTAGTATTTTTGAACAATCTTTCTCCAAAGGCAATAAAGCAATAAAAGGAGCTTTTGGACTATTTCACTCATGCTTTATCATCTCTTTTCTAATTTTAATAACATGTTTTCTCCTAAAACTGTTTTAATTAACTGCATTAATACAGTTTTCTGCAAAACTGCATTAAGGCAGGCGTATATCCATCATTCTCCACAAGGGATGAGAAGATTTGTCTGGAATGTAGAGAATTAGAGATAATCTTTCTTTTCCTCTTTCTCTTTTCTGGAATATTGCAAATACTTAGATTCAACATCTATTCAAAATACCTAGACAGACACATCTTAAAGGATAATTATTTTTTTTAATAAAGGTTCGAATTTTAAAGGTAATAAGAATGGTACTCACTCTTGTGCTTATAAATATGGATATATAAGACATATGCTTATTTACAGATATGGGCATATATACATATATGTATATTTGTAGGTGCATTTGTTTCATGTTTACTTGTACGGTGGCCTAGAAGTGGAGCTCTTGCCTCACAATCAGGAGGCTGTGAGTTCGATCCTAGGTAAAGGCAGATATTTCTTAGATTGTATCTACTGAATATATATATTATATATTTATTGGATTTCTAGACCGCCCCCTCTCCCCGAAGGGACTCGGGGCGGTGATATAATTCCGCATTGGTGACAGGAAGGGCAACAGCTCCATTCAATTGTCCAGACTACACCCTGCAAGGGATTATGGGATCATTAAAAGATGATGATTTCTTTCATGTTTACTTAGTATTTATTAATCTATATACTGGATTTTTCGAACCACAAGGTGCTCCGGACCATAAGACACACCTAGTTTTTGGGGAGGAAAACAAGAGAACAAAATCTGCCTCTGTCTCCCAGCATCCATTAGTATTCATCTGACTAGCATCCTTACAGCAAGCAGCAAACAGCCTGGTCAGCTTCAGCACTTTATGGCAGCCCGATTTAGCACGAGCAACTGATTGGCGGTTAGATCATCCTCCCGGAATACCGACAATCAGCTGTTCCAGGCTGTGGGGATCGCTGCCACTCATCACTGCCACCATCTATCACCACCTCCACGCATCCCATTTTCTGCCTACCCCCGCCCCATTTGTGGCCTCTGCACGTCATGTTTTCTCTCTATACGCCCCATTTTCGGCCTCCATGCATCCTGTTTTTGGCCTGTTCCAGGCAGCGGGGATCACCGTTGCCACCTATCACCGCTGCTGCCTATCGCCAAAATTGAACAAAAACAAGACGCACAGAGCCAAACACGGGGGATGCAGAGGCCAAAAATAGGGCACACGGAGGCTAAAAATGGCTTCTGGATGGGGGCTTCTGGGCTTTGGAAACATTCACTCTATAAGACCCAGACATTTCCACCCACTTTTTTGGGGAGGGAAGTGCATCTTATAGCGTGAAAAATACAATAGTTATCTGTTTATGATGTTTGCATACCATTTATTGAGTTTTTATTGAGTTTTATTTTATGGTTGGGAGTTGCTTTTACTGTTCTGTGTGCATCACCCAAGGTTGTCATTATAAAATGGGCAGCTATGTATTTTAAAATAAATAGATGAAATTTCTAGAGTGAGTGAGTCCTAGGTACGATAACTGATTTGTCCCTATTGTATGATTTTAATGGAATTTTGTAAACTGGCAGAGTTATAATGGCAAAGGCAGCTGTTACCACTTCTTCCCATTGATGGTTATCGAAACAGGATAAAGAACTTCAGAATAAGGTCATTTTTAGGGATCATCATAACTTCAAATGGTCACTAAATAAATGGTCATAACTGAAGAACTATTTGTACTCTATTCATTTCTTCAGACTTTTTTATATTAAAGCCAACCATGCTACTGCCACATGTTGTATACATAATAACAGAATTTATGTCATGCAAAAATATGCTTTCTGAATCTCCCTTCCATTACTTACAAAGGTTGAAGAGAAGTTCTAACAAGCTGAGAAAAAATAAATCCCTTCTCTGTATCTATATTTCTGAATCTGTATAATATAATATTATAGTATTCTATGTTTGCATTGTATTATATCTTCATTTGAACAACTTCGTTCCAAAACTTTGGGCACAGACAATTTTTCACTTCAACAGATCTGTTGGAAGAATCTCTTCATGCTGCATCACCGAACTTTCATGCATTGCACAGAAAGGTGTGAAATACTGTATTAGCCATGCACTAAATAGTGTACTGACCAGCCTTGATCAGTTTTATTTCCACATTGGAACGTACATAAAAAGAAACCTGACATAATTTGCCCTATAGCTGTACATTGCAATGGAAGTTCATCAGCACATTTATTTATTTAGTTTGTCAAACATGTACAAGATAACAGGTATAAGTATTAACATGGACATGAACAAAGGAAATGAGTACAAATAAATTGGAACAGTAGGACAGGGATGTAAGGAAAACTGGTATGCTTATGCACGCCATTCAGTGGTGGGATTCAATGTTTTTTTACTACTGGTTATGTGGGCGTGGCTTGGTGGGCATGGTGTGGTGTGGCTTGGTGGGTGTAGCAGGGAAGGTTACTGCAAAATCTATATTCCCACTCCATTCCAGGGGAAGGATACTGTAAAATCCCTATTCCCTCCCCTCTCCAGGGGAAGGATACTGTAAAATCTCCATTCTCTCCCCAATCCAGGGGAAGGATACTGTAAAATCTCCATTCCCCCCACACTCCAGGGAAAGGATACTGTAAAATCCCCATTCCTTCCTTTCTCCAGGGGAAGGATACTGTAAAATCTCCATTCCCCCCACACTCCAGGGGAAGGTTACTGCAAAATCCCCATTTCCTTCTGATTACCCGGGACTCGGGCGATGCAGAGAATAGATGGGGGCGGGGCCAGTCAGAGGTGGTATTTACCAGTTCTCCAAACTACTCAAAATTTTCTCCTACCGGTTTTCCAGAACTGGTCAGAACCTGCTGAATACCACCTCTGATACCATTATTCCAGTGAAAACATCATTACAAGACACTTGATCAGGTTCCACAGAACACACAGTACAAAAACGTTTTTCTGACAAATAAAAATTTGGCTTTTATTTTTGAAAACATCAACGTAGGAATCATGCTTTTAAAAAAATAATAATTCCTGAGGCCGACTCCCAGAACCTCAATACATAAATCTTGTTCTGTTGTTAATGAATATATAATTCATTCAACTTTTTGCACAAAGAATTTATCAAAATTAACGACCTCTCCATTAAAAAGACATCATTCATTACTGTAATGTCATGCTGATTTGCTTAATGGTAAGTCCCTCGTTAATGGAAAAACAAGATTTATATATGAAACCAACTAATTGGCACCAAAATGCATTAAAAAATAAATCAGATAAAATAAAAAATCAGGACACTATTAAATAAGTTTCTATTCCCTTTATTACTAGTATAACCTAGTTATTCAAAAAGGTATTCCTAATTTTTATTCAATGCCTGGGGAAAATGTTGGATCGTACGCTGGATATTTGGGCCTTCAACCCTCTGAATTCAGATTTGTGCTAGTAGCTGCCAGTACAAACAAGGAAACACAAATTAAAAATCAGTTTATTATAGCCCTATGGCCAGATACAAGTGAGTTTCTACTGATCCATACTTGGTACCTCCATCAAGGCAAGCCACTGGAAAAGAAACTGAGAACAAACTCAACTCTTTACTAGCACTGATGATGCTATTTAATTTAGGTAATGAAACATCTGCAAGAAAAAGACCAAACTCAGAAAGCACCAAAGATTTGTCATTTCAGCCATGAGCTACAAAGGTACAATAAATGTACCTTTATTGGTATATAGGAGTACTCTTAAAACTGAAGACTGTGGAGGGCAATTCCTATAGCTTGGCTAAAGCAATAGCCTCATGACATTTCAGAACTATAATGGTGATGAATAGGAGAGTGGAGAAAATGCTTTTGGAAGAATATTATAAATACCAGAGTGTGACACTTTGTTTAAATTTGTTTGGAGATCTATATTCCAAATTCATTCTATGCGGCACTTCTAACAGTATCAAAACCAACAAGCACAAACTTTCCATGTTTTCCAGTAGTATGAAATACTTGAAGGTATACTCATCCTATTCAGTTGCCAGGCATGAATTTTAGGGTGCTTAACAAAAAATGAAAACCATGTTTGTGTGTAATGAATCTTGAGCTCTACTGCATGTGCAGTGTCCTTTTTAGGCCAAATGGTATGCAAGATAGCAACACAGCATCATCTCCATATAGGAAGACTGCAGTATGGCAGCGGTGTCAAACTCGATTTCATTGAGGGCTGCATCAAGGTTGTGTTTGACCTGGGGTGGGCTGGCCACAGTGGGCATGGCCAGCTCAACACCATTTGTGTTGGAGGAATGTGTGGTGGCCCAAATGCTCTACCAGCTAAAACAGGCTGCAGAATTCCATTTTCAGCTGCAACGGCAACCTTCTGACAGGGAAAACCGATATTGGGAAGGCCACACATGGGTTGCAGGAGGCAGTTGCAGCCAAAAACGGAGCTACAGAGCCCATTTTTGCTGGCAGAGGCACTGCAGACTAGTCCTTCACTGTTTCCAGAGTGGCCCCGTGAGCCAGATCTAAGCACCCTGTGGGCCGCATCTGGCTCACGGCCCTTGAATTTGACACCCCTGCACTATAGGTAATCTTCACTAAACAATCACTTATTTAGCAGCAATTCAAAATCACAACCGTGCTTAACAAAGGAGATTCACAATGGGTCCTCACAGTTGCAGTTACTGTAGTTTCCCCATGGCCACATGATCATGATTTGCATGCTTGGCAATTGGCTCACAATTATGACATGGCATCAGCCCATGGTCAGTGGTCACCATTTGCAATCTTCCTTGCTAGCTTCTAACAAGCAAAGTCAATAGGGAAGTTGGCTGGAGGTCACAAATGGTAATCCCACAACCACAGGAGGCTACGATGGCACTGGGACTGTCCCATCTGCTGTCATAAGTTGACACAATCACATCATACTGCACTTTATGTAGGTGGTACTGAGCAATGGAAATACTGGTCCCAATTATTATAGCTAAGTGAGAACTACCTGTTACATCTCCCATTTAGTTCCAAAGGATGATGAGCTTGAATTTATTACTGCTGTTATTCTAATAAAAGCAAACAGATTTAACACTGACAATTCACTTCATTATCATGTTAATTTGGATGTAGAACCAGTTACATTATTTTTTCTCCCTTTCTCTCTCTCTTAAACTTTTTTTACATTTTAATAGAGGATTTATAAACAAAAAAAGAGTTATTTATTTTCCAAACTTCTTAATGCTGAGCAGAACTATGACATTTTATCCAGTATGTAGGCGGCCCAAAATTGTGATTTTCCCCATAACAAAAAGAAAAAAGGAAAAAAAGGGGGATAACTCTTGTCACTTACATGCAAAGTTTTAGACAGCTAAGTAATACAGAATTAAATTTAAAATGACAGATGTGCTGGCTTGGAATATAATGGGTACTGAAGTGAATGTTTATTCCTCTTAGCAATTTGTAGTTAACTCTTAAACTGTCTGAATACTTCAGTCAATTTGCAGATTTGTAAATCTGGCAACCAAGAGGGGAATGAGAAAGTACAGGTAGTAATAATGTCCTTGGGCGTCCTCCTGAACACCCGGCTGTCTTTGGAAGACCATGTGACAGCCGTGGCCAGGGGGGGCATTTTATCAGGTTCGCCTGGTACGCCAGTTGCGTCCCCTATTGGACCGGGACGCCCTTCGCACAGTCACTCATGCTCTCGTGACATCCCGGCTGGACTACTGCAATGCTCTCTACATGGGGCTCCCCTTGAGGTGCACCCGAAGACTACAGCTAGTCCAGAATGCGGCCGCGCGGGCAATATTGGTTACCTCCAGGTATTCCCATGTAACACCGCTCCTGCACGAGCTGCACTGGCTGCCTGTGGTCTTTTGGGTGCACTTCAAGGTGTTGGTTATCATCTTCAAAGCGCTCCATGGCACGGGTCCTAGCTATCTGTGGGATCGTATCCTACCCCACACATCCCTTCGGTCGATTCACTCCCACAGAGAGGGACTTCTCCGGGTGCCGTCTACTAGGCAATGCCAGCGGGCGACGCCCAGGGGAAGGGCTTTCTCTGTGGCAGGCCGTACCCTCTGGAACGACCTACCCCCCGAACTTAGTTCTACCACAGACCTCAGCTCCTTCCTCCAGCAACTAAAAACCTATCTTTTCCAACAGGCCAGCCTGGCCTAACCTACCGTACCTAGCCTTAGTCTTTAGTAGAGAAATTTTTACATTGGTTTTATGGGTTGGTTTTAATGGGGTAGATTTTAGCACAGGGTGGTAATTTAATATAGTTTTAAGTATTTATGTATTTATTTTGTGATATATTATGTTTTTTACATTTCCTGTGCATCGCCCCGAGTCCCTTCGGGGAGAGGGGTCGGTTAATAAGTCGAATAAAACTAAACTAAACTATCACTACAAAATGCAGGAGCAAATTTGAAATGCAGACAGGGTTCATTTTAAAGTAACCTTTGATGATGGAAAATAAGAGGAAGAAATCATGAAGAAATCATTAATCAAGATTTGTATGCCTTGAGTTTAACTTCATTAGTACTTCCATGAACATTTATCAGCCTCAATATGGAATAACAGTTTGCCGTATGCTTTTTTATGTGTTGGAGTTATTTGACTTCATAGCATTGGTATTTTTTCTTCCATTCAAATGTACAGTATATCACAAAAGTGAGTACACCCACTCACATTTTTAAATATTTAAATATATCTTTTCATGTGACAACACTGAAGAAATGACACTTGGCTACAATGTAAAGTAGTGAGCATAGAGCTTGTATAACAGTGTAAATGTTCTGTCCCCTCAAAATGATGCAACACACAGCCATTAATGTCTAAACTGCTGGCGACAAAAATGAGCTATTCTCCACACCAGACAGATAAATAATATGTCCCAGATGTTTTGTGTAGACATTGAATAAAATGGGGGAGAGGACCAACCCTTGGGGCACCTCATACTCGATAGTGGAGTTGCCAAGTTCTCATCCTATTATCCCCATTACTATTGATTGGAGACAGCTACCACACAGGGCCTCCAATCAAAATCTCTTGTAGACAACTCAAAAGATGGCATGATCAATGCTATGGAATGCTGCTAAGAAGTCTAGCAGAGTCAGAAGAGTCCAGCTCCTTCATTATTTACTTTCAATCACAAACTCCTTCCATTCAAACTTTAATATAGGCCATACACAAGAATGTCCACTGTTGTTTCAATGTCATGCCTATGCCTAAAAACTGACTGGAAATACTCCAGATTAATCCCTTGCTTCCCTTTTCTCAACTTTTCTCAAGAAGGAGAGTTTTGAACCCAAATTGAAGTATCCAGAACCTATGAACTGAGGAAGGGCATCTTCAGAAGAGAACAGAACAGAACAGAATAATAGAGTTGGAAGGGACCTTGGAGGTCTTCTAGTCCAAACCCCCGCTCAAGCAGGAAACCCTATACCAGTGATGACAAACCTTTTTTGGCTGCTGCGCCAAAAGTGGGGGGAGCACAGGGGGCGTGTGCGCTGGTGTGCCACACCCATAATGCTATGTGCACAACCCCACCCCCAGTATGCACACATGCATGTGATCAGCAACCCCTCTGCTTTTGCTGCGGTTTTTTTACCTTCCCCAGGCTCCAGAGGCTTTCTAGGAGCCTGGGAAGGGCAAAAACAGCCTTCCCACCCCCCCTGGATACCCTCCGGAAGTCTAAGGAGCTTCCCTGAAGTCTCTAGAGGGCACAGAATGGACTTATGGGGAACCTGGAAGTTTGGGAATGGTGACTTCCGTAGGGCCTTTGCCTGTAGAACTGATTTTTGACCTCCAGAGCCTTCAGGGGTCTTCAGGAGGTTTCCCTGAAGACTTCAGAGGGTAAAAAAACAGCCCTATGAGCAAACCAGAAGTCCGTTCCCGAACTTCCAGTTTGCCCATAGGGCCAGTTTTCCATGCTTCAGGGAAACATCCGGAAAAACGGCCTCAAAAGAAGGCCAAAGTCAGCTGGCCAGCATGCACATGCGAACTGGCCAGCTGACAGGCAACACCTCATGTGCCCTGGCAAATGACTCTGTGTGCCACCTGTGGCACATGTGCCATAGGTTTGCCATCAGGGCTCTATACCATTTCAAATGGTTATCTAATCTCTTCTTCAAAACCACCAGTGTTAGAGCACTCACAACATCGTTCCACTGGTTCATTGTTCTCAATGTCAGGAAATTTCTCCTTAATTCTAGGTTGATTCCCTGCTTGATTAGTTTCCATCTGTTACTTCTTGTGCCACCTTCTGGTGCTCTGTAAAATAGGCTGACCTCCCTCTTCTATGTGGCAGCTCCTCAAATATCGGAACACTGCTATCATGTCACTTCTAGACCTTCTGTTGTTCACTAAGCCAGACAATTCCTGCAACTGTTCTTTGTGTGCTTTAGCCTCCAGTCCCTTAATTATCTTCTTATCTCTTCTGCTTCCAGAGGTGTCAGAGACAATCCAACCTCTTTGTAGCCTCACTGTTGCACCACAACAATGTTATGTTGATGTTGCACCACAAACCTCTTTAGAACAGGGAACACAAAACTCTCCCCTATAAAAGTATTAACCAGTCCTCAGATCTTGAGACCTGTCCCTTGCTGACAAATGGAACAAAGTAGAGAAGAGGGAGCTTGCTTATAGAAGCTCAAGGTGATGTATGCTGCATCCTTCCTTCCTACTTTTTCAACAACTCTGTGGGGAAAATTGGTCTGAGAGAGAGTGATCAAATCACCCAGCATCAACCACTACATCAAACTAGCTCTAAAATGAATAGAGCGCATGAATTAACCCACACATGAAATTTAGTTCTAAAGAACCTACAACACATGAGTTTATATTGCTACATGCACCTAACAAATCAGAAGCAGTTACTATATGAAGAGTTAATTTTGTACCATTTTTACTTTCATAATCTGCATATAGGATTGGATTTCTGGGATGTGAAAAGTTATCATTTTCTTTCTTACTTAACAAAAACACAAAGCAGCAAAGAACAATTCTGACATATTAAAATTCCATGTGCCCATGAATTGTGTGCATTTCCCTGAAAAATATTAATAATCTTCTCTTGTTGGATAGCAAGCGTGTTTCCTTTTCTTGAGAGATGAAATTTGGAAAAGAACAATCCTTACAGTTGCTAGACATATTAACCTTGGTTCAGTGAAGAATTAATTTGTTATAATTTGCACTAAATTTAGTAATCTAGGACTAGTCATGGAATGACATAAATAAGATTTGACCTTCTAATGTGGTGTTTAGCAAATCTACCAAAGCTTTCACATTAGGAAACCTGCCAAGCAGGGTAGCTTCATTCCCTCCCTTGTCCCATTTAGCATTTTAATAGGAAGGAAACATCTCACATACTGTAAGCTATTTGCCTGTTGCATCTCCCTCCAACATACAGAAGAACAAAAGGCCATTAAGAATCTTGACCTCACAATAACAGACTGATGGTTAGAAGGAGCTGATTTCTCTGACCTGCCTGTCACCCCAATTTTCTTTATTTACTACTTGCTCTAGCATGCTTGAGCAGCTGCATAACTGCTGAGCCAAACCCCAAGTAAAGCCAATGTAAAGCCAATGTAGTGTGGAGCCATGGAAACTCACACTCCTTTAGGTATACTGCATTTGAACTACTACATTTCAAAACTCTACTGCATGGCGGAAAAGCTTTCTGTATATTTTCTGGCCCTCAAGGAAAGATGGTATGCTTATTTTTTCTAGAAGAAGAGCAGGCAGAGCTGGGAGGTAGAGTTAAACATGTCAGCAGCCTAGAGTCCTTACGTTACCACAAATGATCAAAGTCTACCACCCCTTGAATTCTTTTGATCCTTATCTAGTACCAATTTAATTTAGTTGACTGTTAGTTGACTAGATTCTTGTGTACAGCTTGAGCAATCAATCTTTTGAATTAGAACTTATCTGTGACCCTGACACTTTCTGTCAGTTTACCCTGCAACACATGATTTTTGCAGAGATTAAATGTAAATTATTCTCTCACTATATACAGTAAGTCACCTTCAGTACCTGAAAACAGAACAGGGTATAAATCTAATGAGAAGAATGTGTAAAAAAAGTACATAAAATTTAAAAGAGGCAAAGTTGAAAGTTAATTAAAAGGTAGAGGAGAGGCTTTCTCTATGCTCCTCTGTGCACTCCAAGCGAGGCCACAGAGCAATATTTTCATGGCTCTGTGGCCATGAAATTCTCCCAGTTTCAAAAAAAAACTAGGAGAATGGGGACCTACTTCACCTCTGGGGCCAATCGCAGAATAGACTCTCTTCCTGTTGCAATTCTTTGGCTGAAAGGATTCTCAATATACCTCCCATGCCCTCCCTTCCTAGGACTAGGCTCACCCAGCCATTCATTCACACATTTCCTACATCCAAACATTCGAAGGCAGAGGCATCAAACTCGCAACGACACGTTGTTGTCACGTGATGTATCACAACTTTTTTCACCTTTGCTAAACCGGGGGTGGGGTGGCCATTGTGTGACGCATCCGGCCTGGGAGCTGTGAGTTTGACACCCCATGTTCTAAAGCAAGACAATGAATCTTTTGGGAAGTGACCAAATTCAGATCTTGGGGCCCAAGTCAAAAAGATCCTCCCTTAGAACCCTTATAAACTCCGACACTGAGCTAGAGTTGAGTTTCTCTTGTACGTCTGTGGTTATCACATCACTTGTGTGTTCCAAAGCTCAATTTCATAATTACCTTGTTTTATTCTTAATTAAAACTTCCTCATTGGCACCTGTAAGGCATAATTAAGACTAATTAGCCCCATGCCTACTAGTCTGTCATTGCTAGCTTTGAATGCATTTGTGTGAGAACAAGTCAGTGTGTGTGTGTGTGTTTCTTCTCAGCTGCTTTATAGAGAGAGGAAATTAAATAATAAACAAGACAAGGCTGGTTTTATGAGTTTTTAGAATGAGAAAGTGGCTGCAAAGGCCCATAAGGTTTCAGACAAAAAAGCAATATGACTAAAGGTAACATGCTGACACCTCTCAGATCTATAAAGTCTGTGGCAATGACAGCAGTAAAATAGTGCCACAGAAATGTTTCTTACACACATGAAATACAAATAGATATAGAAGAGAACAAATTTGTTATTACAAAGGGGGGGGGGGAATCAAATTTTCCCTAAGTTTTTCTATAAAATGCCTACAATGATTTATTTTTCTGATTGAATTCATGTTACTTATTATTTGATGCCTTGCCTTGTTTTCCAATTCCTTTAGTGTGTTTCTGTGACAATTATCTCCTATTTCAACCTGCAAATAAACTAATTTATAGTCATATTATGGTCATGTTCTGTAACTCCTCCTCATTGTTCCCTCAGAAAGTGTCAACACCTTGAGCTCTAGGTGGTACCACAAAGAGAGGAGCCATTTTGATAAACTGAGGTGATTCGATAAGATTTCTGTTACTCACTTTAACAAAAAAGGCTGGTTGATCTGAGGGCCAGTAGTGTCTACAGGAAGAAGGTATGAAAGTCATAATAGTGATTGTACCTATGCAATCAAAATCTTGCCATTTCCTACAACTATCACAACACATGCAAAAAAAGTTGGGGGATTTTTGATCAAACAATTAAGGTCATTTTCTTGACTTTATTGACACATTCCCTGATCAGACACATCCCTGGCATACGGGATCCATGTCTATAAGAATTTGTGCAGACCAAGATTATGTCAAAACCCTACACAATACAGACAAGCACAACTCAAAAACACACTAACAATATTTCCTCGAATGGTGATGAAACATTTGCAACCAAATTGCCAAGCTCAGAACTCAAGCCAACAACCTAACTACCAACCCAAGCTACTAATATTCAAACACATTTCAACCCTATACTATTTCAAACAAACGGCTGTCCAATCTCCTCTTAAAAACTTCCAGGATTGGGGCATTCACAACTTTTGGAGGCAAGTTGTTCCACGGATTAATTGTTCTAACTGTCAGGAAATTTCTCCTTAGTTCTAGGTTGCTTCTCTCCTTGATTTGTTTCCACCCATTGCTTCTTGTCTTGCCTTCAGGAGTGTTGGAGAATAGGTTGAGCCCCTCTTCTTTGTGGTAGCCCTTCAGACATTGGAACACTGCATCATCACCAGTCCTCTTTTTCACTAAATTCGGTAAAAGGTAAAGGTTCCCCTCGCACATATGTGTCAGTCGTTCCTGACTCTAGGGAGTGGTGCTCATCTCCATTTCAAAGCTGAAGAGCCAACGCTATCCGAAGACATCTCCATGGACAGCATAACTAAAAATTGAAGGTGCACGGAATGATGTTACCAAAGGTGGTTCCTATTTTTCTACTTGCATATTTATATGCTTTTGAACTGCTAGGTTGGCAGAAGCTGGAACTAGTAACGGGAGCTCACTCCATTACATGGTGCTAGGGATTCGAACCACTGAAATGCCAACCTTTCTGATTGACAAGCTCAGCATCTTAGCCACTGAGCCACCAGATCCCTTTTCACTAAATTATACATACCCAATTCCTGCAACTGTTCTTCATATGTTTTAACCTTCAGTGCCCTAATCATCTTTGTTGCTCATCATTTCCCATTCTGCAGAGACAAATACCTGTGTCCGGCTTGATAAGAATACTCTGAGAATTGTTGTTGCACTGAATAGGATGTGTTATTAATTTAACTCTTTCAAAAACAGTAGGAACTAGGGCTACCAGATCTGACCTACAAAACTCTAGGTACATGTTTTCAGTATCTTGATATCAACAAAGAGCTTTTGATAGCTTTTGTTTGATCTTTCTTTCTATGATGACAGATAAACTTCCAGAGAGCTAAATTCACATGTTATGCAAAGTTTTAACTACAGTTTGTTAAACAAATCAAAACAAGTTTATAAGCACGCAAAGTAACATGCTTCTTTCACTTGGTTCTTGATTTTCCCCCCCGTTCTTTTCTCCTCCATTTTAAGCATTCTTGTCTGTAGCTCAATGAATTGTTGAGAGATTTTCATAAACCAACCACGTACATCTGTATTTTGCAAAGCCATGCTTAAAACCAAATAAACTAGTATCTGGCAAAGGATTCAAGATGGGATTTCTGACTTAAAATAGAGTATGATTTATTCATTGATCCCATCAACACATCTTGCACATCAGGATAACACATGAGCAAACTGCATTATTATTTTGCAAAGTATCTGGACCTTGCCACCGGCTAAGTTCATATCAATCTATATATGTACTAAAACTCTCATTGCCATGACATTCATCTGGGCAAAACAGTGCATCAGAGGGCAACAATTTTTGGACCAAGGTAAATGGTCTAAGTATCCAAAATTGGGGACTTATGACTCCCAAGGGAATGAAATTTGGGAAAGTTATGGGTGTTTCAGGGCTACTAGCTACAGCTGCATTGCTGGGCTGCTGTTGCAGTGATGTGATTTTCCATGTTCCGTGACAGTTTCCTAGCCAGTCTCGCAATCCCTTGCTCCCTCAACTACTCCCACCTGCAGCCTCCACTTATCTGTCACAAGGGAAGGGGAAGTTTATAATTGTTCCTGTCAAATTTCCACAAGAAAACTCAATGGGGAAACCAGTAAGAAGTTAGATATTCCTCCTGTTCCCCCTGCGTTTGTGACCCCACTTGGTCATTCTTTTTCCTCTGTTTAGGTAAGAAAATATCTCTGAAATGGTCATGGATTGACCAGTGCCACACAAAATAACAAGCTTGCCAACTGCAATTTAACCTACTGTGTATTGTAAACACTACCCAGGTGGTTAGGTTATGGTTCATCAAGGGGTGAACCTCTAAAATTGGGTTACTTGAGCAAACTACGGAACAAAATGTGCTGCAAATATCACCGCTAATACAGAACCCATCATAAAGTTTAAAAATGTGAGATGGGAAAGGAATATGTTATGGTTCTAGGCAGTTGCATGAAATCTCATTACATTGTGGTTGCTAGGCAATATCACACTAAATTACCCGAATTCAGAACTGGGCAAAACACAGGTTGGGACTTCCAAATTCTTTTTTTTTTTTTTTTTTTTGCAAATTACAGCGTATCAGCAAAGTCAGAAGTATTAAATGGCTGGCTGCCATTTATGATAGAATCTAGTGATAGAATTCCATTTAGTGATAGAATCTATGGTAAATACCATGCACCCATGTTATTTAGCACAGCGGCAAGAACGTGGCTGTGATTCAGATAGCATCCAATTTAAATCGCAGCACTGTTTTAAAAGTATGAAGTGGCTTCAGGCAGGGTGTTCTAGTTCAGTCTTAATCTGCTTGTCTGTAACAGAGGAAACAATTTTAAGGGGATTTCAACCATTCAAATCTATGTATGCCAAAACTGTATTTGGAAAGCATGGGGAGTGCAAACATAGCGATCTTTCTTTTTTTCCCTTTTTTAATCATAAAAAATATTATTTATAAGCAAGATATTGCAATTCCCAAGCTGAAAAGATAAAATACGAATACAATTTTAAAGACAGTAGAAAGCAGACATTAGACACATCACCATCAATCAATTTAAGCAACAAATTTGTCAGGGCGAACAGCCAACAAATTATCAGGTACCCAATAAATCTAAAATATAAAAACGTGTAAGATATTCTAAGGAAACTTTTCCAAGTAGCTGCAATTGGAATTCGCCCAGCTGCCTTCTGTACTCTCCATTGTGATGTTAAAAAAGGGCACTGTTGTTTTAAGTAGTTTCAGATCAGTGCTACATTCTCTCTCTCTCTCTCTCTCTCTGACACACACACACACACCCTAACACAGGGGTCTCCAACCTTTGCAACTTTAAGTCTGAAGGACTTCAGCTCCCAGAGTTCTCCAGCCAGAAGTCTGGGAGCTGAAGTCCTTCAGACTTAAAGTTGCAAAGGTTGGAGACCCCTGCCCTAACACATCTGAAGGAGAGGGGAGGGGGTTGATACTGAATATGAAACATCAAGCATCCCTAAAAACTATAGAAACATGTTACAAGGATTATCATAAAGAAGGCATTTCTTCTGATACTACCTAGCACTTGGTTCTATATAAAGTAGTTAAGAACACAATTTACAACCAACCATTTCCACTTTGCAACAGAATTTATATTGCCCCCTACTTGTCTACTACCTTTTGTATATTTCAGGAATTTCCTGTCCATTTCCACCTTTACCGCAGTACACGAATACATTTACTTGCTCAAGTGGTTTACCATGTATGAATAATTTGCAAATGCTCACACCATTTTCTCAGTGATAATCCCTACTTTAATCTTTGATGCATTCATTTTCGGAGCCATAGTCCTTTAGCATCACACAATCTGTGTACAGAGTACAATCCCATTGGGAGTCGTAAAGCTCAGATTTATTCAAATTAGTAAATTGCCACATTACTGAGTAAATAAAATATTAATATATTCAGCTATTAGAATGTCAAAATGCTAAATTAATACGCTATTAGGACATTAAAATACTTAAATTATAACCCTATTTATCAATCAGTCTATCACATTATTATTAGAATTACAGGCCAAAGTCAAATATTTAAAAGTCCATAAAAAGCAATATATAATCCAATCATTCTTACTCCAGCAGATCTTGTGTTCCTCTGTATAGTGGTGCCATATTCGGCACACTGCCAAATAAAATTTTATTACTTCCTATGTAGCATTTAGAACACTTATCTGCAAGTATATATGCATTTAGAAAAAAACGGGGTTGCTTTCACAGGAAAAGGGAGGACTCTCAAGATTCAGTGAATTCTCTAAATATATAGAGAATATCGGCCATGGTGTCTATGGACAAGATTTTTATTGACCAACATGTTCTTCTATTAGTTCTCAAAGATTGTCGGAGATGGCTGCATAAGAGTGAATATAGACAGACCGCAGGTTAAGACTGTGTTCCATTCTCCGCTATGAATTTGTATTTAAACCAGAACGCACACTTATAACGGAACTGCACAATCCACACATTATTAATATACAGCAAGGGTGTCAAACTCAAGGCACGTGGGCCAGCTCTGACCCACGCGGTGCTTAGAACTGGCTCGCAGGGCCGCCCTGGAAACAGCAAAGGACTAGCCCACTGTGCCTCTGCCAGTGAAAACAGAGCTCAGGGAGGCTGCACAAGGCCCACATGGGCTCTGTTTTTGGCCGCAACGAACTTCTGCAGCCCTCTGCCAATGAAAATGGAGGCCCGGGGAGGCCGTGCACTCCGTTTTGGCTGGAAGAGGGCTGCAGGAGGCTGTTGCAGTTGAAAACAAAGCCTTGAGGAGTGACGTTGAGCTGGCCACACCCATCCTGCCCACGCCCCCAGCCCCACGAGATCAAGCACAACCCTAAATAAACCCTAAATAAAATCAAGTTTGACACCGCTGATATACAGCCTGTTTTCAGGGCTTCCTGACAGCATTGTGAAGATTTAGCACTTTGTTGGCTCAAGGAAGGACAACGTTACTTTCCATTTGTTACTAATGGGAAGCCCATTGGCATCAAGGTGTTGTCCTTAAATGAGACCTTCTTCACCTGTGGACTGTCTGTACTCCATAAGTCTTTAAAAGAGTAATGGTTTACAGTATTTCTGATATGGTGCTGCCTGGAGGCTATACAACAATTCTTTTCTATCACATTAGCAAAAACACTCTGATCTTCTAGCGTACTCACTTATTATTCTCATGCTTATTTTACTTTTATCAACTACCATCTTATCACATTTCGCAACAATCCCTCAACTCTGCATTCACCCAAAGTATGTTATCATTCAAGCCAATTCATCATATGCACTGTCTTTATCAACAAACATATTGAAAACATTATTTCTCCTTACCCCGCCGCAAAGAGAAGGAAAAAGCCTTCATGTTGCTTTTCAGCATCCATAAAGGTAAAGGTAAAGGTTCCCCTCACACATAAGTGCTAGTCGTTCCCGACTCTAGGGGGTGGTGCTCATCTCCGTTTCAAAGCCGAAGAGCCAGCACTGTCCAAAGACGTCTCCCTGGTCATGTGGCCAGCATGACTTAACGCCGAAGGTGCACGGAATGCTGTTACCTTCCCATCAAAGGTGGTTCCTATTTTTCTACTTGCATTTTTTACATGCTTTCGAATTGCTAGGTTGGCAGAAGCTTGGACAAGTAATGGGAGCTCACTCTGTTACAGAACGCTAGAGATTTGAACCGCCGAACTTACTGACAAGCTCAGCATCTTAGCCACTGAGCCATCATGTTCCTCATCCATAATGTATGGTCAAAACGTGAAGAGCAATGATGTTGCAGTCAAAGGCCTGCCTGGTTTTGGTATGTAGCATGTGTGTGATACATACACAATTCAGACAGAGAGGAAATCATGGCCACAATTCTTATTTATTTTTTATCGTATCTTACAAACACCTTTGCCCCTTGCCCAACAAAAAACCATGAGCCACTTCCTAATTTTGCTTATTGTCACATCTTTTCAATCAGAAATTCAAAAGACGCGTCCAATATACTCTCTGTTTGCTAAAATATCTTCCCTATAGTTTCTGCATTCACTCTTAGTGTTTTCATTTTGCATTTCGGGACAATATTAGCACCATTCCCATCATCAATCACCGATTACACTCTTTGCACACAGATTAAACAAACCCCTCACTGTATGATTGAACAATTTCCATATTTAAAAATTTCTCAGTAACACTTTTTGCACCTGCAGGCATTGTCTTTTTCAATATTCATACAGCCTTTGTGGATTTTTCATCTTTTTTTCCCCTTGCACAAACACTGATAGCCTTCATTTCTTAAAAAACATGTCACTGTCATTGTCAAATCTTATATTCTTTTCAGAATTTTCTCACTCCTTTAGTCTTTACTTCCACTTCATCCTTTCCTTTTTTTTAAAAAAAAATCCCTTTCCTTAAAAATCTCTCTACACGTAGTCCTTAAGGATTTGATCCTGAAGCATGATGGTGTAGAACAGTGGTTCTCAACCTTCCCAATGCCGCGATCCTTTAATATAGTTCCTCATGTTGTGGTGACCCCAAACCATAAAATTATTGTCTCAGTTCCTAAGACCATCGAAAAGATGTGATTTCCAATGGTCTTAGGCGACCCCTGTGAAAGGATCATTCGACCCCAAAGGGGTCCCGACCCACAGGTTGAGAACCACTGCTATAAAAAGTTAGCAACCACCCCTCTCCTAGAAGAATGAAATATTTTACGAAATATTAAAAAGGCAGAATATTGTTAATTCCCTGGGTGAGAAATTGTTCTAGGCTTCCTGATACAGTAAAAAGCACACACTTAGTCTCAAAAATCCTCTTTTTATTTCAAAGGCTGTGAATTATGTTCATTCACAGCCCGTAAGGAGTCCCAAATAGTTTGTAAGGAGACTGACAGTAGTCTTTTGGGATAAGGCTGATAAGCACCCACCTTTATCTTCCTTGAAATGCTGCCAAAGTCCTAATTGGCAATTAGCTTGCAAGGCCATATGGAGTAAAGAGTCAAAACGGAGCTTCAGAATTTAAAGCGACCAGCACAAACAAAGTTGCTTCCTGCAAAGGCTCATATGCCTTTGTGCTCCTTTACGTCCTAAGGGATGGGTCAATCACCTCCAAGTCTTTCTCCCAAGTTGTCCCTTTTCTCTTAACCATTCTTGCCTTCTGGCAGCTCTGCGCATGCACGCACTGGGAACAGGCTCCCCCCTGTTCCTCTGCCTCGCTGATGTCCAACTCTGGAAGCTCCGGAGGCAGCACATAACTCCCAGATGGCCCCCTCTCTGCCTCCAACTCAGAACCATCGTCTGAGCTTTCTCCAGACTCCAGGACTGGCCCATGTTCCTCCCCAACCTCCTCACTGTCCAAGTCTGCTGCCAACTCCTGATAGACCACAACATAAATGGAGAAACATGCTCTTGGAAAGCAGTCCCTGCCTTACTTAATAGCCTGCAGCAGATGTCAGCACTTAAGAGATAAAGACATAGGTAGCTCTATTCATAAGCAAATTCCCTGCAGCAAGGTCTGAACAAAGGTAGACTTAGCCCTCAACCCTAACGGGAATTGCCCAACACCCTTTCAGAACACAAGCTCCTTCATTGCATCATTTCAGCTGCACTACCCCCAGCAAATGTCAACCAAACTTAGCTCAGACAACCTATAGAGCCAGCTATAACCCCTACGACAGCCAATAGAATACAAGCTCTTGCACAGGAAAAGGAAGTTCATGTTCAAAGTCCAAGAGAAGGTATAAATACTCCCCACTCTCAACAGTGGTCAGCTAGCCAGAATCAAACATGCTTCTTGGTTCTGCTTCATCAACAAACAGATCCTCTCTCCAATCAGCCTCCAGCCTCCATTTTGTCCCCAGTGCTTTTCTCCCGACTTGGACCTGGACCAGGATATTTCTTCCAACAATGCCATTGGACTGTACAACTTTGCAAACAGTAATCCCTGAAACACTTTCTCCTATTGTTAAATGAGGATCATGGGATGTTAAGCAAATACAAGTAGTACTCGATTTATGACTACAATTGAGTCTGCCATCTTGAAGCAGATCCCAAAAAAGATTAAGGAGGTGAGGAGGAAGTATTCCTTCTTATCTAAAAAATTGTTTAACCACGGGATTTGGTTTAAGTGGGCGATGCCAGAAGGGATGTTGGTGTTCTGGGAAGGAGGAAGAGTAAGGATTAAAACAGTTGCTGAGGCAGAAGCCTTTCTTAAAAAACATTCCTCTATCCTGGGGGAAGATTCAGGAGGGGCAGAGGGGGCCCACTTGGGGCCAGGGAGGAGAACAAGAAGACACAATTGCCAAGAGACTTAGATCAAAAAATGACTTTGCTTTTTATTAACATAGTATAATTCTTTGTCTGGATGTTTGTACATGATTGCCAGCATATAATTTAGAATGTATGATTTATGCATTTATCTTCACCTTGTTGTATTAATGAACAATGTATTACCAATGTCTTACCACGCAGCCCAGAGGGGCCAACGACTTCGACGTGAAAGTTCTCAAAAAAAAAATTTGTGTATCACCTTACCCTACCCTATCCCAAAAATTTGTAAAACCAATAAAACTTTTGCAATATAAAAAAATTGAGTCTGAAATTTCTGTTGTTAAGCGAGACATTTGTTCATTGAGTTTTGCCTCATTTTGCAACTTTTCTCAATACAGTTAAGTGAATCACTGCAGTTATTAACTTAGTAACATGTTTATTAAGTGAATCCAGCTTCTCCATTGTCTTTACAATGGAGAAGGTCACAAAAAGGGATCACATGCAACCGTTATAAATATGAACCAGTTATCAAGCATCCAAATATAGATCATGCCACCACGGGGAAGCTGCATTGGTTATAAGAGACTAAAAGAGTCTCTGGAGACTAAAACATATGAAGAACAGTTGCAGGAACTGGGTATGTCTAGTTTGATGAAGAGAAGGACCAGGGGAGACATGATAGCACTGTTCCGATATCTCAGAGGGTGCCACAAAGAAGAGGGAGTCAAACTATTCTCCAAGGCACCTGGGGGCAGGACAAGAAGCAATGGGTGGAAACTAATCAAGGAGAGAAGCAACTTTAGAACTAAGGAGAAATTTCCTGACAGTTAAAACAATTAACCTTTGGAACAGCTTGCCTCCAGAAGTTGTGAATGCACCAACCCTGGAAGTCTTTAAGAAGATGTTAGATAGCCATTTGTCTGAAATGGGGTTTCCTACCTAGGCAGGGAGTTGGACTAGATGACCTACAAGGTCCCTTCAAACTCTGCTATTGTATTGTATTATAAGTGGAGGGAAATGGTCATTAGTCATTTTTTTCAGTGTCATTGTAACAGTCACTAAGCGAACTCTTGTAAATCGAGGACTACCTGTATACTAAAACCATCCATCTAAAATTAACTGTTAAGAAATCTTCAACAGTAACTTAAAAAGTTACACCTAGTGAATTCAAATCACTCTTTGGTTGTAAATATGGAAACCACATTTAGCCTACATTTGAGAATTCAAAAGTTGAAAATAACGATAGGCGGATAACATGGAGATCAATTAAATTCTTCGCTAATCGATCTGTTAAAGTAGCGTTTGAGAAGTTGTTTAGTCCCACCTCTTCTCCTTGATGACCAAACAGATGGTCCCAAAGGTGCTTTTTCAAGAGGCAACTGGACTTTATGGTTTTTCTTTGAAAATGTTTCACTTCTCATCCAAGAAGCTTCTTCAGCTCTGACTTAATGGTGGGGTATGGAAGGATTTATACTCCTTACAGACAGCTGGTCATTTGCATTCTTTTAGTAAGTTATTGAGGCCACCTGGATGTTTATCTGTGTCATCAGGGTCACCTGAGTGGTGCAAATGGGTGCAGACTGTTGAAAGGACTGTATTGTTTACTAGAGTTAGATGATGCCGTATCCCACCCTGTCTGTTGAGGGAAGGCACCTTTTTGAAAAGGCACCTTTGGGACAACCATGACCTGGATAACTGAGAATCTCCATAGACCAGGGATGTCCAAACTTGGGAACTTTAAGACTTGTGGACTTCAACTCCCAAAATTCTGGGAGTTGAAGTCCACAAGTCTTAAAGTTCCCAAGTTTGGACATCCCTGCCATAGACAGTTGATCAGTTTGTTTCCCCCACAGTTCAAACACTGCAAAATAAATCCATCCAATCACATTCTAACCTCTCGGGCAACCAAGAAAAATTTATTGGTCTCCTCAACGTTATTTTGATTCCCTTTATTCTCTTACATAGCCTAAACAACTTTTGCTTTCTGCTTAAATCTTTGGTCCCAGAAGATATTTTTCAAATGTGGCATTAAAAATTAAACACACTGGAAATCTAGCAAACAAAACATGTCAATCAAAACCCAACAGATTCAAACCTCCACAGTCTTTCTTTATGACAAAATGAAATACAACGTAGAGAAAATAAAAGTCCTACCCTTACATAAGAAACACAAAAAGTATACATGTAAACTGGGTGAAACCAGGCTTAACAGCAGTGGCTGTGAGAGGGATCTTGGAGTCTTAGTGGACAACCAGCTAAATATGAGCCAGCAGTGTGCAGCAGCAGCCAAAAAAGCCAATGCAATCCTAAATTGCATTAACAGAGGGATACAATCAAGATCAAGTGAAGTACTAATACCACTCTATAAAGCCCTAGTAAGACCACACCTAGAATACTGCATCCAGTTTTGGTCACCACACTATAAAAAAGATGTTGAGACTCTAGAAAAAGTGCAGAGGAGAGCAACCAGGATGATTAGGGGACTGGAGAATAAAGCATATAAAGAATGGTTACAGGAACTGGGCATGGAAGATAAGGACCAGAGAAAACATGATAGCAGTGTTCCAATATTTGAGAGGCTGCCACAGAGGGGAGGCGGGCTATTTTTCAAAGCACCTGAAGGCCAGACAAGGGATAATGGATGGGAACTGACCGCTGAGAGGTTCAACCTAGAAATAAGAACTTTCTGACAGTGAGAACAATCAACCAACGGAACAGCTTGTCCTCGGAAGTTGTCTCACCACTTGAGACTTTCAAGAAGAGATTAGACAGCCACTTGTCAGAAATGGTGTAGGGTCTCCTGCTTGTGTGTGGGGTCGGACTAGATGACCTATAAGATCCCTTCCAACTCTGCTAATCTGTAATGTGAGAACCATCTTAGAAATGGATGTGGACTTCCATCTTCAAGAAAGAAAAACGAAGTGGGGTCTTCCTTAAATAAAAAGAAGACCAAAAGGGAACAATAAATTAAAAATTACATTACATTCTTAAGTGAAGAACACAACGTTGATACCAGTAAGAAATTTAAAAATAGATGGATCAATGGGAAAAAGTAGTTTGGAGGCAAGCAAACCATCTGATGATATCAGCTGAATAAATTCTTTGGGCTGTGATCATTCTCAACATTTTGGATGGATGTCAACATCTAACAATTCTAAACTGAAAAGCAGGGCAAGAAACAATTGCAAGAGGTGAAGCATTGACCATATTATCGCCAACTTAATGTAAGGTCAATGTAACTTCAATCATTTAAAAAAGGATTTGGGGAATATGTAGAAAATTATAGGTTGGTTTAAGTTAATGTCTATTCTCAGAAACCTGGCACAGAGCATCATGACAGACAGAAGTATTAATATACAGAAAGGCAAGGTAAAACCCATCTTACTATACTTTAGAATTCTCGAGACTATGAATAAAAATGTGAATATGATCCTAGTCAGATAGTTTATTTGGATTTTCAAAGGGCATTTGGTAAAATTCTTCACTAAATGTTTTATTAACTAACTTAAGTTTTACAAGATGACAGAAGACTACATATACTGTATATCCACAATTAATTAAAGAAGGAGAGACCTGATCAAAGGTGTAAACAAGAGTAAACAAAAATGTACGCTGGATGCTTTTTCAATTTATTCAGATTTTACCTGATGTCAGAATAAATAGTGAAAGAGCCAAGATTGCTCATGAGAACCAATTATTTCGGGTGATAAAAAGATTTATATAACTGTATTTCCAATACTATAGGCAGACTAGAGAGAGTGCTGTTATATTTCTGTCCATTTAATGGACTTCCAAGTTGTATTTGCTTGACCCTATAGGGTCCCCTATACCAATGTGAACTGAAGGGTGACTATCGCAAATGTTTGGCCTGATCCATTACAGCTTATTTGGTTTACTGTACTGGGCAGTTAATAACATCTAAATACCACACAAAAAATCATAAATAGAACATGATTGTGCTAAACCAGTGGTGGGCAAACTTTATTAGTCAAGAGAGCCAAATATCAACAGTACTACGATTGAAATTTCTTTTGAGAGCCAAAAGGTGTGGCCTGTTTTGTGGGAGTGGCTCAGCGGTCATGTGACCGGGTGGGCGTGGCCAACTTGGAAAATGTGGTGAAACTCATGCAGCCGCTCCCCCCGCCCATTCACTCGCTTGCTACAGGGGGAGGTAGCCGCAGCCTCCCCAGCCGACATGCTGGGCCCTCCGCTGCCTCCAGGCGGGAGGGAAGGGAGAGAGGAAGAGCCGCACCTGAGGGGCCAAAGAGCCACTCGTGGCTCGCGAGCCGCGGTTTGTCGACCACTGTGCTAGACCAAGGGTGTCAAATCAAGGCCCCTCAGCTGGATGTGGCCCAAAGGCTTCCCAAAAGCACAAAACCGACTCCTCATCCCGATAAAACCCCTTAAATGAATTCCACTCGACCAAAAGTCTTTCAAGAGATTTCACAGCTACAGACCTTTATCAGGCTTGGAGAGCTGCCAAACTGATATCTTCCAAACGCCACTCTGTAGCAGACAATACTTGGCAAGAAGTCAGGAACAGATCTTCACCCTAATGAATTAAACGAATTGTCTCTTGCAAACTCCACTCCCCTTTCGCTCTTTTATTTCCTCTAGGAGGGGCCATTCACTGTCTACCTGTGGCTTTACTCCCAAGTTGACCCTTGTTCCTTAGCTGTTGCCTTCTCCTGGCAGCTGTGCGCATGCACACACTGGGAACAGGCTCCAGCTGTCCCACTGATGTCTGACTTTGAAGGCAGGTGATAACTGTCAGATGGCCCTGGCCCCATTTCCAGGCTCCAGCTCTGACTCACTGATGTCTGACTTTGAAGGCAGCTGATAACTGTCAGATGGCCCTGGCCCCATTTCTGCCTCTGATGCAGAGCACTCATCAGAGCCTTCCCCAGACTCCAGGACTGGCCCATGTTCCTTCCCAACTTGCTCACTGTCCAAAACTGCTGCCAGATTCGCTGGCTGCTAGCAGGCAACAACAGCAAAAATGTTTTAGCTGGCAGAGTGCTAGCAAAACAAACTACTAGCAAAAGTGGTTTTCCCCCAGCGCCATCTGGGCCACTATAGGTACCAATGGCATGAGTGATGTTGAGTTGGCCATGCCCACCCTGGACACACCGACCTGAACATGCCCATCCCGCCCCCTGAGTTCAAATACAACACTGATTAAATCAAATCAGTGGGAGAAGAAGAGGGAGTCAAACTATTCTCCAAGGCACCTGGGGACAGGACAAGAAGCAATGGGTGGAAACTAATCAAGGAGAGAAGCAACTTAGAACTAAGGAGAAATTTCCTGACAGTTAGAACAATTAACCTCTGGAACAGCTTGCCTCCAGAAGTTGTGAATGCCCCAACCCTGGAAGTCTTTAAGAAGATGTTAGATAGCCATTTGTCTGAAATGGTATAAAGTTCCTGCCCACGCAGGGGGTTGGACTAGAAGACCTACAAGGTCCCTTCCAACTCTGCTATTGTATTGTATTGTATAAATTTGACACTCCTGTACAAGGCAGTGGTTATTCATTTGTTTTGTTTCATGATTAGCCAGTAGCTGTTCACATTTATACAATTTCACATTTATTAAGCTTTATATGAAGAAAAATGTAGAGATGGATTGAACTCAAGAGTACTGACCTGAATGATTTTAAATCACTTCTGGCAAAGTAATTCCAATGCTTTTAATGTAAGTAACTGAAAACTAATTCCCGTATATCACTTTCTTCCTTCATTCAATCAGCTTATGTATTTTGTATCCACATTGCAGCTAATACACATTTTTATTATACTTACTACATATTTATTTTAACTTACTTTAATCCAAGCTCACTTTCATGCATTAGTCAAAGGCAGGCTCTGGATTTCTAGCCAGTGCTAACTCAATAAGAGAAGTGATCGTAATATATCTATATACAGTATACTATATAGGTAGTAATAGCCATAGGACACAGATTCATACTCTTAGTTGATTATGAAAAATCAAAATTTCCACTTTCCTAAAAAAGATACATAATATAGCAACAATGAATTTATAAAAGAAAAAATACACAATGCCATAAAAGAAAATATCAATATTTTAACACTGCAAAGTATAATAATCCCCAAAACTAAAACTTATCTCAAAGAGTAAAGAAAGATTATTAATATTATACATGTTAGTTTATGCCAAAAAAAAAAAAGATAGATATACAATTGATGGACTTGAATTGTTTTCTCCATCTAATATTCTGACACAATTTTAGAATAGATTATAGTTGAAAGTGTGTATTAGTTGAAATGTATAAAAGTATAAGAACAACGTATCAGAGCTAATGGCTATTTGTGGAACAGTATAGCAACAGCTAAATATATTTCAGATCTTACGAACAATTTAGACAAACTAATTAACTCTTTTTCAGCAAAAAAAATTTTAAACCCTAATTTGCTCAAGAGATAAAAGCAAACTGAAAATCGTAATCTTCAACGTTTGTAGTTTCCATTAATATTCATCAGTGATTATTGTACATTTTCTGACAAAATTAGATTCCACTTGCAGCCACAGTACAATTCTAAAGAAATTTGTTCACTAATTCCATGCTAGGTTCCAAAATCCATGATTAATTTCCACATTGGACTCCATCTCAGTAGTAGCCAGATTAAACTCTCAGCATCAACTGTTAGAAGAGCAAGTGATGAGACTGGAGTTTTTCCCTTCCTGACAGAGTAATTACTAGTCTCAGCAGATACAGGTAGCCCCCTATTTACAACCAGAATATTCATTGCTAAACCAGGTGGTTGTTAATGAGACATGCCTGATTTTGTGCCACTACAGTTGTTAAGTGAATCATGCAGTTGTTAAGTGAATCCAGCTTCCTCCACTGACTTCGCTTGTAAGAAGAGTACTGAGAAGATCACAGATAAAGAATCCATGACCCCTGGATGCTGCAACTACCATAAATGCATGCCAGTGGCCCAGCACCTGAATTCTGCTCATGTGACTGTGGCAATGTTGTGAAGGTTGTTAAGTAAGTCACTTTTTTCAGGGAAATTCCCGCTTCAAAATCATTGCACGTTGAGGACAGCCATAGTTCTGGGCTACCTAGATACGTAGTCCAGTTAAGGTCCCCTGGTTGTGGAGATAATTTACAGATTGCTATGGGGTGGGGGGAGTCATTTCAAAATACCTCACAAAATGCTATACAAAATATGACATCCAGGCTATTGGTAATTACAGCAACTGTCTTTCAGTATTCAGATATCCACATGCTGCTATTTGTTTATTAGGTACCAGTGGTGGGATACAATTTTTTTTACTACTGGTTCTTTGGGTGTGGCTTGGTGGGTGTGGCATGGCATGGTGGACATGGCAGGGGAAGGATACTGTAAAAACCCCATTCCCTCCCCACTCCAGGGGAAGGTTACTACGAAATCCCCATTCCCTCCCAATCAGCTGAGACTCAGGAGGCAGAGACTAGATGGGGGCGGCTCCAGTCAGAGGTGATCTTGCCCCAGTCTGTTTTTTTTGCAAATTATCTATTTGGTTTTAATGGGTTATAATTTTAATGTTTTAAATTCTTGTACAGGGTAATTTAATTCGTTTTTAATTTTGTATGTCTTGTATGTTTTTAGATAGTTTTTTAATTTTCCTGTACACTGCCCCGAGTCCCTTCGGGGAGAGGGGGGTGGTTTATAAATGACAAAAAATAATAATAATATATTTACTGATACTCCAAATTACTCAAAAGTTCCACTACTGGTTCTACAGAACTGGTCAGAACCTGCTGAATACTACTTCTGTTAGGTACCAAAAATTAGCCTCGTTCTCTCTTATTTCCCAAATTCATCTAGAGAAGTCCTAGTCCAATCACCCAACAACTGTTGAAAAAATAAATAAAAAAGGAAGAGAGGGAGGGAGGGAGGGAGGGAGGAAAATAATAGATTCTTTACAAAACCAACTCTAGTGCTTTAGAACTCTTATCCTGAATACTGGCAAATTCATTTCTTTCTCACACATACTTTTTAAAAATATCCTTTCAAGATACGATTGCAGGATTTCTGAATTGTTTTATTTAGATGTGTTGTCTGAGATGAAGTTTTCAAAAGAAAAATGGTAGAGGTGGACCATAGAGGAGCAGTTAGGGTAGAAAGCAATGTTTTCCCCAACCTTGGGCAGCTTGGGAGCAGCAGCACTTCTGTTAAAATTATATATCCCCCACCTGATTTCCCCAGACAAGTTATTAAATACCCTTCTATAATGTTGCTTGACAAGTGGTTATCCAAGCGTTATTTAAAGGCTTCTAAGAAAGTGGAAGCTGGTGCCATCTAAGGCAAGCTGTCTTTCCCAATAATTCAATTTGCTCTTGAAGAATGCCCTGGGGCCAATACTGTTCTTGGACCCTTTGCTGGTTGGTTTTGGTGAAAGAGGGGAGGCAGAGTGGTTGATGAGCTGAGAAAGTTATGGGGCAGGACGTTTCTTTTCTCTAAACACTGGAACAAATTGCTTCCATTCAGAGTCAGCCCCACCTGCTTTCAACTGCTGCTTGAAGATTAGCGGCCCGACACAGCACTAACTATGAAGTCAGTAATTATGAAGAAGGAAAAAAAAAACTAGTGGGAAAACATGTAGATCTTCAAAGGCAGGTGTAAGCAGCAAAGCTGAATCACGGAAAAGTCAGCCTGATTTCCTTTCAAGACTAGTAATTTCACACTCAGTTGTCAAAGGGGATTTACTCTTTCTGCCTGTACGGAAAATGGGGAGGGAAGGGAGGGATTTCCCTTGAATGGGGAGGTTTCCTCGGGTGACACGATGCATGCTTTGGTCCAGTTTTGAGAAAGCACGACTCATTTAACATGGAAGAGATGTAGGAAAAATATGCAGCAGAAATGATTCTCCACCAACTAGAATTTGTAATGCTGGGCATCCCTATGAAAACCTACTGGGACAACTGCATTCAATGAGGTTTACTATGTACGTAGCTAGTGTGATTCAGCCCTGCAACTCCGTTTAAAAACGCATTTTATTTATGCTCGTAGGTCCCTCGCTTATGCACCAATGAATCTGTTTATATATACGTAAGCTGTTTTATGCCTATACAGCTTACCCAGACCATAACATCTCTTTCTCTCTAATTCTCTTTCTCTCTTTTTCCTGTTTTTTTCCCTTTTGGCAACACTGCTGCACATTCTTTCTTT
Source organism: Rhabdophis nuchalis (assembly GCA_039707465.1). Classification (NCBI taxonomy): domain Eukaryota; kingdom Metazoa; phylum Chordata; class Lepidosauria; order Squamata; family Natricidae; genus Rhabdophis; species Rhabdophis nuchalis. The sequence goes on from CM077645.1 coordinate 19,970,755, forward strand.
AAACCGCATCACTCATTTTTCCTTTGAAAAAAATAGAAATCAATATATTAGAAAAAAATAGAAATCTATATATTTCTATGCGTCTCTATAAGGAGAAAGGCAAGTATCTTTTACCAACTTTTCCTTGCGACAATTACAATTTTAGATTGTTGTAGGTATTGCTAACAGGCTGAAGATGATACTGTTTACCAGGAAAAAATAAATAAATTGCTTTTGTATAGGGTTTTTGTTATTGTCATCGTTGTTTTAAAAGAGGATTTTGCCCTTGTCATATTTACTAATGAACGCATGGTTATCTATTGCTGCCATTTCAGTGACTCAACACATCGTGCTGATCCTCCCTCTTATTCAGCATTAAGAGTTTTCTCTTTATCTGTGCTAGAAAGCCCAATCAATAAAGCGTTTAACAAATTATTCAGATGAAGCTGGACAATTGCAGTGAAAACCATGCAGAGTATAAAGGGACATTGTTGGCTAACACAGGGAATTACAGCTGGATAATTATGTAATGATGAAAAACCATTTATTTACATACAATTGTTTTATCTCACATAGAACTTAGTCAATATACAAAATACAACTTATGGAAAAAACCTTATATCATACCGGTAGTACTTAATGATAATACTAATACTTCTGCCAATAATTCCATATTTTTCAGCCCCCAAATGTCTTCTCCCCTCCAAGACCCCAAATTTTTCAAGTTTCAGATGGCCATGTGCATGAGAACCTCTTCATCTTGACAAACAAGCTGAAGAGACACCAATGGGTCTTCTCCAGAGGTGATATTCAGCAAGTTCTGACCAGTTCTGGAGAGCCGATAGTGGAAATTTTGAATAATTTGGAGAACCGGTAAATACCACCTCTGACTGGCCTTGCCCCCATCTATTCTTTGCCTCCCAAGTCCCAGCTGATCAGGAAGGAATGGGGATTTTGCAGTAACTTTCCCCTGGAATGGGGAGGGAATGGAGATTTTACAGGATCCTTCCCTGGAGTGTGGTGGGAAGTATCCTTCCCCTGCCATGTCCACCAAGCCACCATGCTATGCCACATCCACAGAACCAGGAGTAAAAAAAATTGAATCCCACCACTGGTGTGTAAGAGCAGTCCTTCAACAGGCTCTCTCTCTTGGGGATGTCTAACACTAGAGAATTTCTGGAAGCCTGGCACTTAGGCAAAATACTCTATCAACAGGCACATAGAGACAAACAACCTCTACATGCCATTTAAAAGAGACAATCCAAAAGTTAAAAAGGAAGGAGAAAGATGAAGACATTTCCCCATCAGCAGTCAACAACCGGATAAGCACAGATTAATGCCAGGAGTAACAGCAGTTCACCAATCAAACAGTAAACAACAGCCTAATCAAGGAACTACGATGGTGATAACTTTCCTACCAACACTGACAGGGCAAGCTACTGTAGAGAAATAAAGAACTGACTCTGCTAGCATTGATGGAGCTACCTAGTTAGACAATAAAATATCTGTAAGAAAACAACCAAGCTCACAGAACACCAAAGACCTCACAATTCAACCCTGAGCTACAAATGTTCTCATTGATTGAGAAGAGTATTTCAAGTATTTCATAGTTGCTTCAACAATCTAGTCTTTCCAAAATGGTATATTTTAAAGGTGTTGCAGTGTAACTATAGCCATTTATAGTTAGCAGGGCAATGGATGTCTGAATGTAATCAAATTGGGGAAGTATGTGATGTCTACCTAATGGACCTGTCAATCAACACATGCTAATATAGGTTCTTCCTCCCAAATCAGCAAAATCTTATTGAAATAAATTCTTAAGAGGCATCCCTGTGTTAACGAGATTACATTTTAATTTTGAAACAAACAACTAAAAATAAACTAAACCATTCCCTGTTAAAAAAACTTACTTCAATAGCAATAGCACTTATACTGCTTCATAGTGCTTCTCTAAGCAGTTGACAGAGTCAGCATATTGCCCCTAACAGTCCGTTTGGAGAAGGGCGGGGTATAAATTTAATAAAATAAATAAAATAAAAAAATAAACAACCTGGGCCCTCATTTTATCAACCTCGGAAGGATGAAAGGATGAGTCAACCTTGAGCTGGTCAGGATCGAACTGCAATAACAATATGACTGGGAAAATGTATCATATTCCAATTTAAACACACACACACACACCCCTCTACTCAATGACTTATCTTCCTAGACTTTTTTTCTCTTCGTTTTGGGTAATCCCCAGAATTAGATATATCAGCTAATTGTTCAACTCAAGCACATTTAATACAATCACTATGAGATTAATCTTGTCCTTTTTTCCCCCTATGGTTAGGAAAAACTTTTCGAACTAGATTTGAAGTTTTAAGAATGTATTGTAAACACTAACACCCACAAAAGGGTCTATTAAGAATTAAGACACCAGAATAAATCTATTCGTTTTTACTACTAATTGTTGAGATTTTTTTTTCCAAACTGGCAAAATTCCAGTCTAAATTTTAAGAAAACAGCAGATCAAGTTAGGAGACTGGGATGGAAGAGAATTGGATGCTCTGTGAAGCAGCTGACAAGTACCGTTTCTTTTGAAAAGCATTTAAAAATGCTGGCATACTTATAGCAATATCAAACTCTTTTGAGAATACTATTTTATTCCAACATTCCCTGAAACCATAATGTGACGTGTTCTTGGAAACAGTGGAACAAAAGAATTAGTTCCTTTAAAGAATTTCAACCTGCTTTAAATATGTCAGAGATTTTTTTTCAAGTTGAAAGAGTGAAATAAGTGCCACTTCACCATCATCTAAAGCAGAAATATTCAGTCTAATGCTCTAGAAATAATATTTTTAAAAAGTCCCTGAAACTTTAGGATTGTCTCCCAGATATCTTCCAAAAATCATTAAATGCCGAATGTTAACATGAAAGAAAGGGAAAAGAATTTAATTGCAAAGGTATAATTGCCTTTTTTTTAATGTAAATATAGTTTAAGACCAGCAAAGACCAACTCCATAAAACTCATCCTGTAGATGACCACACTAAGCCTGAAGGAGGGACTAAATGTGTCATCAGTCTTGAGTCTCTTTGTCCTCACAAAAGATCTAAATCCACCTCACCTTGAATTCCATTGACTCTTATATACTCCCAATTTGTTTGGACCATTAGTAGTTCAGATTCTTGCAGAGAGCTTAAGCTTGCAATAAACCTTTATATTCGTTTGAACTGCCTGGGTTTCCTGATTTCTCATGCTTGATGGATCCATTCTATTATGAAGCATCCCATGTAAATCATCCACACCCTTTGTTGTTATTGTTACTGTTTGTATGTTTGTTTTTATTCATACAAGGTTTATGTGTATGTGAGTGTAGGTAAATGCTGGAGAAAATCCAGAACGAGAAAACAAGCAGACATTGGTATTTTTAACTTTCAAAAGTACTTAAAAGACATGGGTAGATCTCAAAGACATTTATGGAAATAACAATGATGATGGAACTGTTTGCCTTCATTTGTGATGATGAAACTGTTGCTTCAGTATGGAATACGCCAGCCTATTCTTTAAAAATAGAATCACTGTCCCTGAGACGGGCAGCCATATATACTGTATTTTTCAGTGTATAAGATGCACTTTATCCCCCCAAACATGGGTGGAAATATCTGTGTGTCTTACACAGTGAATGTTGCTGAAGCCCCGCCCACCCACTGGCCCCGACCCTTGCCCTCTGCCAACCAGCAATTTGCCTCCTTGCAGCAAACAGCAAACAGCCTGATTTAGCACAAGCAGCTGATTTCTGATGGGATCTGCTGCCTGGAATATTGCCTATCAGCTGTTCCAGGCTGCAGGGATCACCACCGCCATTTCCCCCACCGCAGCTGCCAAGTGCGCCATTTTTGGCCTCCTCATGTCCCATTTTCAACCTCTGTGTGCCCCATTTTTGGCCTCTGTGTGCCCCATTTTTGGCCCATTCAAGACAGCGGAGATCTCCGCCACCAATCTCCGCCACCTGGAATGGATGAAAATGGGACGATGCAGTCTAGTCTTCCACTCAATTCCATGCATGTGGTTAACAGTTGATAACTGCAAATAGAAGAGATATTTTATTGTCTTCCAAGATCAGGCAAAGTTATTTTATATACAGTAGTGCAGAATGCAAGTTCAACACTTAGCATCCTTGGAAGAAGAATAGAATTTTGTACTTTAATGAAAGATCAGTAGGGATTCTCAGCATGACAGGTTAGAGAGAGAAGAGGAAAACATACATTGGGAGAAGGCAATGACATCTCACCACCATGATAATGGCAAGCAAACTATTGTCTATGTTCTGGTATTCATCAGAAGTCAAGCTCAACTCCAGGGAGTCTTTAGTACAACTGCAGAAATGTGTATCCCTTCCCAAAAACCCAATTATAGCAATATGATCTTTATGTAATCTAAGAAGGTTACAGAAATCGTTTTGGAAAAAGGGGGAAAAACCCATTTTACTCAATTGCTGTATCTCAGTTGTTGGTAAGCCATATGTTTCCACAACAAACCTTCAAATTCCATTATGATGTTTTTACAGAGGTTTTGAATAGCATCCTCTGAGATGCTCCAACGTAAAACAATTCTGCAAAAATCTGAGCTAAACAGATCAAAGCAACACCCATCAATGGACTGCAGATATTTTCAAATTTAGAGAAACTCTGCTAAGTATTAAAGCTCTTTTCACAACACATTTATTTAGTTGGCGTTTCTGGCATCTGTTTGATTACATCAAGCCAGCTTGCATTATATATATATTTTTGCTGCTTTTGCAACAATAAGCAAACATTTTTAATGTAAGGGAACACGCCACTACACATCCAATGTTACAGACTTCCATTTTAAACAGAACCTGTAGAGAGTGAGGGGATTAAGAGAATCCTAACTAACCATGACAGAGACATTCATTTATAAAATTCATTGGCCACTCATCTTACCACAGTAACTCTGGACAGCTTACAGTGATTAAAATATGTATATGCATATACATTAACATACATACATACATACATACATACAGACAGACAGACAAAAGCCTGCCTGATGATGGCAAGTGAGATCTTGCCGAAATGTTGCAATAACATCTCCATGCTATATATACGGGAAAATCCCCGAAGCCAGCAATGCCAGCATACCTACACCCGTGAAAATCTACGAAAACACACACACACACACACAAACAAACATTAAAATCTAAGGGGAGGTTGGGAGGGGAATGGCAAGAAGTGGGATCTGCTGTTACTCAATCAGCCACCTCCACTGTGCTATTTCCGCATTGGGGCTCCATAGCTGTTTGCCCATTGGAGCCCCAATTAAACCTTCCTTGCCAAGGCGAAGAAACACTGTTTCAGCCCAGAATGTCCAGATAAGTTTCAGAAGGGGTTCAGACAACTCCCTACTTCACTGAACCAAAAAAAGAAGATACAACAGAGACTTGAAAGATTTTGTTATTTCTGCTTATTTCAATAATAGTCATAGTAGCTTTCCTATGTGTCAGGCCTGCAGCCATCTTTTTTTTTTTTATCTTTGGCCTGCCACACTTTTTATTATTCTACTATGCATTTTCTATTGTGGGAAAATGAGAGGGGGAGGTTGCAGGAGTGAGATGTTATGTAGCCATAACAAAATTCTTTCCAGAAAGCCAAGCTCATCCTTTGTCTCTGCACCTCTGCACCTGACCGGAACTGGATGGGTGGAAGCTGCTAGCATGGCAGTGGGAGATTGGACCATGGGATGGACTTGTGGGTGTGGGGGCAAGATCTTGAACTTTCAACTAGGTGGGGAAAACCAGGAAGCTTTCAGAATCGGGTTTTCCCAGATGTGCCAACATGGCTCTCTTAATAAATTGGAACTTTGAGCAATACTTTCCTTGGACTTTGGTTTACTTTTGGAAGCTATTTGGAACCCTGACACTATGTTGTTGATATCTTGCTCTGGTCTACTTAATAAATCTATTTAATGGATTTATCCCAATAAGATGATAAAAGATCATAATCAGTGAAAAGGTATTCAGCATGCTTGAGAACATTAGACAAATGTGCATGAAATTATTGTATTGAACCTTGGTATAATTTTACAGTATACATGTTTTTCTCAAAAGTCTTATTCTCAGATACATTGAATAAAGAACTGTGACATCATTGTCATTAGAAGAAGAATGTGTACACCAGCAGTGGGATTCAAATATTTTTACTACCGGTTCTGGAGGAGTGTGTTGGCTTGGTGGGCGTGGCTTGGTGGGTGTGGCAGAGGAAGGATACTGTAAACTTTCCATTCCCTCCCACTCCAGGGGAAGGACACTGCAAAATCTCCATTCCCTCCCACTCCAGGGGAAGGATACTGTAAAATCTCAACTCCCTCCCCACTCCAGGGGAAGGTTACTGCAAAATCCCCATTTCCTCCGGATCAGCTGAGACTCAGGAGGCAGATAATAGATGGGGGTGGGGCTAGTCAGAGATGGTATTTACCAGTTCTCCGAACTACTCAAAATTTCTACCAGTTCTCCAGAACTGGTCAGAACCTGCTGAATACCACCTCCGGTGTACACCACTTCATTGAGATGTGGGATGGGTAGTTTGAAGCTTCTGGGGTGCAGAAGCTTGGGAGTTGAAGGCAACACATTGTGCCGTAAACCCAGGCTGATACCTAGCGAAACAATGAGCTGCATTGTTGAACTTCCTGGTTACTAAGGCTTTATAAACAGTACTAATACTTCATGTGATTTTGATTCTATGTCTTCGGTTTATACAACCAAAGATGGTATTAGCTTCTTTTTGGCTGCGGCTACACACTGCTGACTCATGTTTACGTGATTGTCCACTAAGACTCCAATGAGGATCTAAACTAAAATATGAATTAAGAGAGGACAAGTTATTCTTAACTCATTGGTTTTTGTTATTCTAAATATTTTGAATTATTGTTATTCTAAATTATTCTGACGTGGGTCTAACTTTTTGGATGATAATGGGAATCAGAATTGAATTAATAATAATAATAATAATAATAATAATAAAGTAATGTCTGAATCCCAGATCTTGCCACATGAATGCTCTCTACCTGTTCACCCAAGTTGCTACAATGATAACTTCCTGGAGTTTCCTAGGCACAGCCATATAAAATAAATTCAGATAAATAAATGGCCCAGCCAGATGCACAAAAGGCTTAGATTGCAGTTTACAATCTGTTCATGAATAAATGTTTTCTAGTGTGAATTGCGTATTGTTTATTGACAGGGAACAAGCAGCTGTATAAATGCAAGAAGAGCAAGCATCTTGAAAAGCACAGAATTGCTGGAAAAATATTTCCCAAATGCCTCAGGTAAGTATTTTATCTTAATATTTTTTAAAAAAAATCTCAAGCACACTAAAAGATTCTTTTTTGATATTGAAAATAACCACAAGGAGTATGTCTAAGCGGACAACAACAGCATTACATTAAAGACGGTGGTCCAAAATCAAAAGTAAGCCAGGTTTTTTTTTATTATTGTTATTGTTATTTTAATCTTTTTAAAAGACTGCTAAAAAAAAAAAAAGCTGGAGGAGTGATTGTGGTAGCTTATAAAGATGAGGTTTCCCAAAGCAAGATTTATGATCATTAAAACCAAGCTGCTTATATTCATAAAGTGTTTTAACTTAATTACTGCCATATGATTCCTTAAAATGATTCAAAATTAGATCGTTCTGCAGATTCCCAGGTAACATCTAGCTTTCATTAACAGTCAATTAATATTAAGCAATATAACATTAATTAAATAGGCTGAAGATTGGTTTTTGCTCCTCTCATGCAAAAGTAAATTTCTAATTCAGCCCAATGGAAAAGCGGGGGAAATCCTGCATGGCTATTAATTTCCTTTCTTTTTCCTTCCATTCTTTATCTATGATATAAACTAATAAAATGCTTTTGGGGTTCTCCCCCCCTTAAAGGGAGTCTTAATCTTTGAAATAATAAGAAGGTAGGTGAAATTGTCAATAGATAAAAATGCAGACACATGACAATATTTTAAGAATAATTTATTTACCCAATTTATTTTCCTGTGCCTCCTTGCAAGGCTTAAATGAGATTATGGTTGCTGTAAATTCAATATGCACACTGAATGCAGCTCTGTAATCATGCAATTCAATTCTAAGCCCAATTTTTCCTGTCTCTCCACAGTTAAGCCTTAAAATTTTAGCAGGCATTACTAATAATGTAAATAATGTCAAAAGGTTACAATCTAGCAGCTCAAACCTATTCATGCTTACAAAGAAGTAGATCCACCTAGTGGATTTCCTTCCCCAAATGAAAATGTTCAGGCCATCACAGATAGATAGATACATATATTCCCAGTCAGCCATATGATCAAAGATGATTTTCAGAGTGTTAATTTAAACCTTCCTGATCCGAAGTGGAAAAGCCGAAATCCCCATCCCTGCAGATCAGCAACCCATACTGAGCAATTCTGAACTTGTAACTTTGAGGCGGATTTCATAAATTGGAAGCTGGAAGAGAGCTACAATAAGCATTCTTATTCCCAGTCGCATAATTTTCTGATAATCTCCCAGATATGAACATTTCAAAGCTGTCATCACGGGAGCCTTTCCAACTTTTGGACAAATCTCTTCGGTGTCATGGAAACCTATGATGACTACCAACCCATGCTCCAATCCTACAACCCCCCCAACCCAAAGTCCAGGATATAATTCCTGGTAGTCCCCTTTTCTCTTCGAGACCGACGTCCATCTCACATCTAATTGGGCGCCTTAAAGAAAACCCTATGAGTTTCCAACCAAAACCCACAAACATTTCCCCCTGGCCCTCTTCTTCCCCGCCACCCCTTCCCACAATGGCAGGAGCAACATTCCCCCTTCTCCCCACCCATTCCCTCTTTTTCTGAGCCTTCAAACAGCGCCCCCGGTGAACGCGTGCAAGAATCACACACCCGGCTCTACTGGAATGGCAAAGGGGAATGGAATGGAACTCCAGAGAAAGATTGGCAGCCCTTCATCCTGCTCTGGGAGGGGGGGGGGACCAAGCTCCCCGAAGATGGGATGAAGATGAAGAGGCAGGGCTAGATAAATCGACTCTCCTGTCAATGAATAATAATACTAATAATGCTAATAATGCTAATACTACTACTGCTAATAATAGTAATAGTAATAATAGTAGTAGTACTTGGCTGATACCTAGGATATGGCAGCAACCCATATAAGTCATTAGCACCAGTCAATGGTATTTGGGATGCATTTTTAGATGTTCAATTGACTGAGTTTCATGTTTAATGAATAAAGTTATTGTTGATGAGGATGATGATGATGATGATGATGATAACCCCGGGATCATCAGGGTCGCAAGAAGCAAGTTGCAACTCAGGGCCAGGCTCACTCCTGGAGGCGAGAACGCCAGTCGCTCCAACCCCCGCCCGCTGCCGACACGGTGCAACCCAGGCCCCGCGGTTGCCAAGGGGTGCAGGGCTGTCTGCCCGTGTGTGTGTGTTGTGTGCAAGCGAGATGAATTTCACACGCGCACCCTCCAAGCCCCTTCTTTGCAAGACACACACACACCGCACCCGGAACGCAACGACAAACAGATCCAGCGAGAAGCTCCAGCGTCTCGGACCTCCGATGTAAGGGCGGGCGGGCGGGCAGGCGGGCCTTGGCCCCCCTCGGACCCAGCACGGGCAGGCAGCTGCCGCTGCTGCAGCCCCGACTTATTGGTCGCAAAGTTTCGCTGCAGCCGCAACCCAAGGAGAAGGAAGAAGGCTGAGGAAAAAGGGGAGGAGGGGGAGAGGAAGAGGGCGAGAGAGAGGCAGGTTTAGGCTCGGTCTTCCAAACGAAGCCCACCCCATCCCCGGTTGCCCCTGCAAAGAGATCGGGCGCTTGCAAAGATTCCACCCCCAGCCACCCCCAGCCAAGCCCGAGTCGGCGGGGTGTCAGAAGGCGGGCAACCCCGCATCCCTTCGCCCGGGGGTCGATGTCACACGTACAAGCCTTTTTCACGCGTCCCCCCCCCACCTCACCCCCTCCCCGAACCGCTGCGCTGGCAGAAAAGTAGCTCGGCTTGACTTACGACCCCGCAAAGTTGGGGGGGAAGGTGGGAGCTCTTCCCGCCCGCCCGCCCGCCCCCTCCATCCCCGGCCTCAAGCCCAAGCTACCGCGTCCCGGCCAGGTTTTTGTGGGTATTTTTGCCGATCTCGGGGACTCACCGTCGGTTGCAACTACTACTTCGGCGGGCCCCTCGCCCCATTGCCGCCGCCGCCCCCGGCCGAGAGACAAGGCAACGCCAGCCTAGTTTTTTCCAACCCCTCGGCCGCCCTCCTGGAGCATCTTCCTTCTCTTCAACCTCCCCCCCCCCCTTCCCGGAGTTTGGCCTCCTGACAAAAAATAAATCCCCCTTTTCTCTGAAAAAGAAGCAATAACGGTACCCCTCCTCTCTCCCTTCTCTCTCTCTCTCTCTCCCCGGCCAATATTTCTTTCTGATCTTGGCACCGCAGGTTTGAACACCCCCCAATCTCTAGAATAGAATAGAATAGAATAGAATAGAATAGAATAGGAATTCTTTACTGGCCAAGTGTGGTTGGACCCACAAGGAATGTGTCGAAGGCAGATGCATTTTCTCTGGATAAAGAAAGAAAAACAAAAATCAGCAACCCCACAACAAAAACAAGGAGGAGGAGGAAGGGAGGGAGAGAGAGAGGGAGAGAGAGAGAGAGAGAGAGAGCGCCTTTGGGTTAATTGAGAAAAGAGGGAGGAAGGAGGGAGAGAAACGAGCGAAAGTATTTACCAATTCACAAAGGCTGCCCTTTTTTTTATTTTCCTCCTCCTTTTCCTTTTTCAACGCAAGTCCATCGCTTCCAAAGCGTTAAATTCATCGGGTTCCAAGCGGGAGCCACCTTTTGAAGAAGAAAAAAAAAAGCAAAAAAGCCAGAGATGCAAGCGCTTAAATCATCCCCGCTGGACGCTTCACAAATCGCCGCGATTCATAGCATTTCTCCTTTCCTCTCCCTCTCGGTCCTCTTCCCAGGACGGCGAAATTTAAAACAAGAGGGGGGCAAACCCCACTATCCCATCCGGAATCCGTCGGCGCCGAGCTCCTCCACCAAGCTGCTGCTGCCGCTGCCGCCGCCGCCGCCACCTCCATTTAAAAAATCCACCATCAAGGCGAGGACCCTAAAAGAAACGACCAAACGCGACTTCTTCGGATGCAACCCGGGATAATCCGACTAAATCCAATATATATATTTATTTATTTTTGGCCTCGGTCTGAAATCGCCCTCTAAATGGAAGTCCCTTCGCTGGAGGTCCTGGGAGGTGATTTGGCACCACGCACCGCGTCAGAAGAATTTCTCTCTCCCTCTCTCTCTCTGGGTATGGGGAGTTTAATCTCGCTCTCTTTCTCCTTGTCTCTCTCTTTCTCTCCCTCCCTCCCTCCTGGATGCATAGCGCTCGCTTTAAAAAAAAAAAAAGGAAAAGAGAGAGAGAGAGGGAAAGAATAGCGATAAACGCTGCTTTTCCTTCTATTACAGTTTTTCAACTCCAGATTGCTGCTTGGATGAAAAATGGTACAAAGGTACCCCTAGTGGCCAAGAGGGGAATGGCATGAGCCTCTCCTCCCTCCGTCTCCCTTCTCCTCCCTCGCCTTTCAAGACAACTCACTCGTCTGTTTAAGAGCATTTACTGTAAGGAGCCTATTCTGCCTTCTTAATTAGCTCTGTAGCGAGATGCGGGGATAAATTCTGGGGGATAAATTCACATAAAGGAGTGAGGATTTTAAATGTCCTCCTTTGCTACTCGGGGAGCATCAAGGATCCCCAAGGTTCAACCAAGCGCTACAAATAGTCTCTTCTCTTTCCTACTGATGGTAGGTCGGACAAATCCCATTTTACAGTTGCAAGGCAAGGACTTGTGCTAGATCAGCATCTGAATGTCGATAATCCTCAACTTACAATTTTCATTTGGTGCCTGTTTTTCAAGGGTGCTGGGGGAAAAAAGAGACTTGCAATTGATTCTCACACCCTTGAATTGTTGCAACCTTCCGTTGGTCAACATGATCAAAATTTAGGCATTTGGCAACTGGCATGTCTTTATAATGTTCCTGGCATCATGTGAACACCAATTTCATTGTAATTTTTACAACAACAATAAAGATTATTATTGTTGTTGTTGTTGTTGTTGTTGTTGTTGTTGTTATTATTATTATTATTATTATTATTATTATTATTATTATTATTATTATTATTATTATTATTATTATTATTATTATAAAACCTTCCTTGCCAGCTTCCAACAAGTGAAGTTAACGGGGGGGAAGCTGGATTAGGGCTCACTGAAGGCAAAAAAAGGTCATAAAATCATGTGTGACTCACTTAACAACTGCCTTGCTTAGCAACAGAAACGCGGACCCCCAATTGTGGTCTTATGTCAAGAGCTACCTGTACCCTGTCATCCCCATTTCTTTGATACTAACCATGACTTCGCCCCAGCCTATAATTTAAATGGTCCTATCCCAAAAGGGACGCGGTGGCTCAATGGCTAAGGCGCTGAGCTTGTTGATCAGAAAAGTCAACAGTTCAGCAGTTCGAATCCCTAGCACTCTGTAACAGAGTGAGCTCCCATTACATGTCTGAGCTTCTGCCAACCTAGGAGCTCGAAATCACGTAAAAATGCAAGTAGAAAAATAGGAACCACCTTTGGTGGGAAGGTAACAGTGTTCCATGTGCCTTCGGTGTTTGGCCCACCTGACCACAGAGACGTCTTTGGACAGCGCTGGCTCTTCAGCTTTGAAACGGAGACAAACACTGCCGCCTAGAGTCAGAAATGACTCGCACATATATGCGAGGGGAACCTTTATCTTTTATCCCAACTATTCTGTATTCTGAAGCATACCTAACATTTTCTCCTATGAAAATGTCACATTCTTCCTCTCCCTTTTCAGGGGCAGATATACTAAAGCAACCAGACCAATCTTGATCATCACCAAGTAAATTACAGAATATCTGTATGTGGAGATAGTAAGTACATTCCAACAGAGGAGAATATATATGTGGCTCGGAGTTGAACTGTGGAATCCTTGGTGCTCTCTGAGCTTAGTTGTCCTCTTGCAGATGTTTCATTGCCCAACTAGGTAACATCATGTTGTAAACACCATGTTGTTGCCCGCATTGATGATGTTACCTAGTTGGGTAATGAAACATCTGCAAATGAATAACCAAGCTCAGAGAGCACCAAGGACACCACAGGAAATACACTGCCTATTTTCAGTCAGTGGGCACCCTCAAAATATTTACCTGCCCACCCAGGTGGACAAGTCATCTAAGACCACTGGCACAACTAGGATGTTCTCAAAATCTGTTAGTCAATGTGTAAAACAACTAATGCATTATTGCTTCATCATCACTAAATCAAAGTCTGAATCTCTAAACAGACCTAACTGACTTCAGAAGCTTGTAGACTGAATTTATAGATAGAGGAGGATTTTTCTTCTTGTTGTGCTTTTTCTTTTCTTTCCCAAAAATGTGTTTCCAACACATTTCAGCACAGATCCCTTTTCTTCCGGCATGTTTTACAGTGCTATGGCCCAGCAAGGGGGGAAATGTACCAGTTCAGACTGCTGAACGCATAAAAATGCACAACGGGCCCCATAAGCAAATGTTGCAGCCAGAAGCATCCATCAGAGGTCAAAAAGGAGCAAGGGATGGAAACAGCATTGTGTGTCATGATGCAAGCGCCACTCCTTCTGTAAGTAGGTTGCGATTGAGAAGGGAAGAGCTGGTGTTGCTTCCTTCATTTTGACAAATGCCTCTGAGGCTGCAGAAGTCTCTGCTTGCAATATATATATTCTCTTTCCTAGAAAGAAATTTGTGCTCAGTACAATCTTCTTTACAGAAATTATGGGCTCCAGGCATGGGGATCTTTACTGAATGGTTTATCCAAGTGCAGTTTAATTTCTATCCTGACACTCATCACCTACATCAGAATCCTACCTTGGTCCTCTCAACTCCTAGGTCACTACAAAACGATAAGATCAGTCAGGAACTGTATGATTCAAGAGAATCCACAAAAATAATTGTTCTTAGAACAGGGGTCCCCAACCTTTTTGGCACCAGGGACCGGTTTCATGTTAAAAAAATTCCACGGACTGGTGGCCATGGCTTGGCCAGCATAGAGGTGGAGCGGGGGGAGGGGGAACAGGCGGCACATGTGCGCACGGGGGGTGAGTCAGATCACTCGCCCCTCTCGAGCCCCCAATGGCGCGAGCGGCCGCGCCAGTGCTCTCCCGCCCCCAGCGCACGCTCTGCCCAGGGGACTGCCCCTTCCTCCCTCATCCTCCTCTCCTAAGAGTTGCGCTGCTCACTGCGCCCCGGTTCCTATCAAGCCACGGACTGGCACCGGTCTGCGGCCCAGGAGTTGGGGACCCTTGTCTTAGAAGATAGATAGATAGATAGATAGATAGATAGATAGATAGATAGATAGATAGATAGATAAACAGACAGACAGACAGACAGACAGACAGACAGACAGACATAGATGGAAAGATAGGGAGGGAGGGAGGGAGGGAGAAAGGGGGGGAGAGATGATAGATAGATAGATAGACAGACAGACAAACAGACAGACATAGATGGAAAGATAGGGAGGGAGGGAGAAAGGGGGGAGAGATGATAGATAGATAGATAGATAGATAGATAGATAGATAGATAGATAGATAGATAGATAGATAGATAGATGATAGATAGATAGATAGATAGATAGATAGATAGATAGATAGATAGATAGATAGATAGATGATAGATAGATAGACAGACAGACAGACATAGATGGAAAGATAGGGAGGGAGGGAGGGAGGGAGAAAGGGGGGAGAGATGATAGGTAGGTAGGTAGGTAGGTAGGTAGGTAGGTAGATAGATAGATAGATAGATAGATAGATAGATAGATAGATAGATAGATGTGAAACTCGAAAAATTAGAATATCATGCAAAAGTTCATTTATTTCAGTAATGCAACTTAAAAAGTGAAACTAATATATAAGATAAAACTCATTACATTCCAAACAAGATAGTTCAAGCTGCGATTTGTCATAATTGTGATGATTATGGCGTACAGCTCATGAAAAGGTAGGTAGGTAGATAGATAGATAGATAGATAGATAGATAGATAGATAGATAGATAGATAGATAGATAGATAGATAGATAGATAGATAGATAGATAGATAGATAGATAGAATTAATTACAAAATACATTGTTCATATACTGTGTATATGAAGGCAGAATCGAAGTACTGAAAGAGATAGGAATTGCGACTGGAGACTTCTAAATATCAAAGCGGGATATGGAATGTGACAGCTCTAGAAAATATTGATGATGATGAATAGTAAGATGGAAATAAAGGAAAATCTGTAAAGTGCCAATTTTTTTGCAACTGTTTCTCTAAACTCATTGATGATGGAGATACAGTAAGCTGCTGCAGAAAACTGAAAGCCTAGCTAACTGGCAGCTTTTACATTGGCTAGATTTATATTTCCAGTGGGGCTTTTTAAGATGCTGGCTAGAGATAACAGCAGAAGCATATTTTAATCAATGTGTGCAATTAATTTGTTTGGTTGGCTTATACAGCTGCCCATCTCACCAATTACCAATACATATATGTTGTGTTTTCTTTACTTTAAATTCTATATATTCTGGGTGGAAGTATTACTTAAGAGTAGACTCATTGAAACCATCAAGATTTTAATTCAGCATTCCATGGATGGCAAAGAGTCTCTTCTAATCATAATTAAACCTAATTTAAAAATTGATTTGAAATAATCTAACTAAGAAACAAAAGGGAAAAACCTTTCAGGCACATAGAGATTTAAAAAAAATCTACATGCCACTCAAAAGTGACAACAAGAAATACCAAAGGAAACAAAAAGACCAAAAAATCCTCAACACCAGAAATCAACATCCACATGAGCAGAGATTAATTCCAAGATTAACATTTGACAAACAATCAAGAAGTAAGCAATGCCCCAATCAAAGAATTACCAACACAGACAGACAAGCTAACTGGAAACAACAGGCTAAAGAAGGATTAGAACACCAAGAACCCTTGTGCCAACTCTGACAAGGTGAGCCACAATTATACAAAAATACGAGCAAACCCCACTCTCTTCTAATACTGATGAAGTTAGCTAGTTGGGTAGTGAAACGTCTGCAAGAAAACAACCAAGTTCAGAGAGCATGAAGGACCCAACGAAAACTTTCAGGTTAGGAATAAAAGAGCCCCAGTGGATCATGCCATCCTTCACAAATAGATTCTTTAGAAATTCTCCCTACAAAGCTAAAATCCTTCCCTGTTTTGCTTTAAATGTGTGACATTCAAAAATATACTGTCTGCAATCATGAATGTTATTTCCAGTAACCTGACAGATTTAGCCACTGTTTGACATCTCTATGAATTTCTCTATCCATTTCCAAAAGCTATCTTCCTCACAGAATCAATGGTATGCTAAAAAGTAAATATTCAATATCTTTTTCCTAGAAAACCGCTCATAGATCATATTCATTCAACAGGAGTCTCCTTTTCCTGCTTACACAAGGTAAGTTACATATTTTTTTTCCTGATGTGACTAAACAGTGTCAGCTTCAAAATACTCGTGTTCAACAGGGCATCCCAAATGCATTTGCAAGTCCAGTGTGTAGAGAACTCCAGGCAAGGTCTAACCCTGTCAGGAAATTTGATAAAATCTTTTCTGCTCCTAAGGTTTGATGGCAGACAAATGTAGACTAATGTTTGTAGTGGTGACAGGATAATTTTGTACAAAGTTTCCCTACCTGAAATATCAAAATCAACATGCCGGAGATTTATTTTAAATTCAAATTGCATCTACGGCTTCAATAAAATGTGATGCAGTAAGAAAGAGATCATTCATAAGAAACCACACACACACACACACACACACACACACGCACGCACACGCACACACACACAAACTTGCTGTTGGTTAATGTTGGGCACTCCAAATTCCTCTCTTTTTCTGGGGGTGGGGGGGAATGCAGAAGCATAAAAATCTATATAAATAAAAATGTAACAAGAGTTTGTTCAAAACCACTAATCTCTGAAAGTACTGCACCGATCGCTTCCAAATTTTCACACAATGTTCCTTTTGAATACAGCACCAATGAGATATATATATAGATTGTGTAGATGTCACACCTATGTCAGGTACATGCAACGGAAATGTAAAAAACTGTTAAAAAAGGTAGGTAGATGGATACAGAGAGAGCAGTGGGCCACAGGTATTATGTCATCCTTCATGACATAAAATACTATGTCCATAAGATAGGTAGGTGTTGTGGCCCAGCCGGCTCTGGATGAGCTGCTGATGGACTCTTCTAGTGAGGAGTCCTATGAGTCTGCTCTGGAGGAGGAGGGCAACCTTGAGAGAGCAGAGAGCCCGGCTGGTCATCAGGAGGACCTGGGACTTGGAGTAGTGGGGAGGATCAAGGCTGGTTTGTCCCTGATGCTAGATTGAGAAAGGCTGAAAAAAGGAGGCTTCAATTGCATCAGAAGCGAACTCGTAGGATTTGAATTAGTCCCAGCTGCCTAATGACTGGCCCCTCCCAAGAAGGTTTAAAAGGAAGTCTTTGCTAAGAAAGATAGGTAGGTTGGGTGTATATGGTGCTTGTGTGTACGTGTTTGTGTGTGCAGGTGTAGACCTACACACGGATTGGTTGGCCATTTAACCCAGGGGTCCCCAACCCCTGGTCTGCAGACTGGTGCCAGTCCGTGGCTTGATAGGAACTGGGCCGCAGGGCTGGAGAGGAGGAGGAGGGAGGACTGGGCAGCCCCCTGGGCAGAGCGCGCACTGGGGGCGGGAGAGCGCAGGTGCGGCCGCTCACGCCATTGGGGGCCCTAGAGGGGTGAGTGAGCCGACTCACACACACCCATGTGCGCATGCGCCACCAGTTCCCCCTCCCGCCCGCTCCCCCTGTACGCCAGCCGGTCCACGGAATTTTTTTTTAAATGCAACCGGTCCCTGGTGCAAAAAAGGTTGGGGACCCCTGATTTAACCAGACTGGGCCACAGCAATGCGTGGCTGGGAACGGCTAGTATTAAATAAAGAAACAAAGGCTATTTACTCCTTGATACGTAGGACTGTCCTCTGTGAAGAAGGAACCTAGAATTGTTTTATTCTCTAGCCATCTCTCTTGCGCTCCTTACTCATTTTTGTTTTTCCCAACTGAAAGAATCCAGCTTTATTAGGTTTCTTTAGGCAAGGATGGGTAACTCGAGACATATTTTTCCCCATTTCTACCACTACTGTCTTATTTTAAAGGAATAAATATCTCCCCCAACAGGGAAAATGGGCATAAACATTTCACCGTAACATTTCTCGTGCTATCTCTGCAAATGCCACTATAGCTCTGAGAGGCTGAACATGAGGATGGGCAGCATAGCTTTTCTCAAGCTTGTCACTTCTTAGAGGAGGCTATCCAACTGCTTGATTACCCATATTTTTCAGAGTATAAGACGCACCTTGCAAAAATGGGCCCATTTTTTGTCAAAAAAAAGGGCATGCATAGCCTTTAGGAGGCTCCTGGGGTCTGTGGGAGCCAAAAATGAGGAAACAATGGCCCATTTTTCATGAAAACGAATCCGTTTTTTGTCGAAGAAAAGGGCATTCAAAGCCTTTAGGAGGCTTATAGGGTGCTCCTGGGAGCTGGGAGGCAGAAATGGCCTATTTTTCGCTCATTTCTGCCCTCCCCAGCCCCCCAGGCGCACTCTGGAAGCCTCCTGAAGGCAATGCACAGCCATTTTTGCAAAGGGGATGGGGTTTCCGGAGATCAAAAATTCTGTATTCAGTGTATAAGACGCACCCAGATTTTCAGCCTCTTTTCTGAGGGAAAAAGGTGCATCTTATACTCCGAAAAATACGGTATTTTTCTTACCTACTTTACATCTTTAGAATAACAGGGTTGGAAAGGACCTTGGAGGTCTTCTAATCCAACCCCTTACTCAAGCAGGAGATCCTGTACCATTTCAGAGAAATGGTTATCCAATATCTTCTTTAAAATAAAAACTCCAGTGATGGAACACCCACAACTTCTGAACGCAAGCCATTCCACTGATTAATTGTTCTAATCATCAGGAAGTTTCTAGTTTGGTTCTTGGACCTGATAACACCATGTGTATCTTGCTTCATTACATGGGCATTTCAAAGTGTCTATCTTCATGTACTTCTTTTGCCTAGGTGTGGAGCAAACTCCAAAACTCCAACACGGCATACATCAAGTTTAATTCTGGAAAGCCTTTGGGGTTCTTAGTATTCAAAGGTGCGTAAATATCACATGTCTGGGTAATAAATTGCTTTGGATGCAGAGATGATTTTTAATAGGAAGAATCAGCTATGCAACGTCAATAAGCTGCTTAATAAAAGATGAAGCTCTAAGTAATTGGGGTGTACTGATGGTCAGGCAGGATGAAAAATCTCAGGGCACCAAATATTCAGGAAATCCTGATAGATTCCATGGTTACTAACAGTCACCGTGCTGTGTATGAGAACAGGGCTGTATAATTTGATGGGCATCACATGGAAGATGTCTCCATCATCTTTGACAGATTAATCAAATATTAATATTTAGAATATTGGAATAGTATCAGGGGTTGGGCTGCTGGGGATTTGCAGGGAGAATCTCTAGCTAAGATTCTGTGCAGTTTGGAGAACCCCCAAATCCCACTCCTGGCTGGCCCCGCCCACCCCTCCCCTCCCAGGAGTCCCCACTTGGCCCATTTTGGATGCAGGTAAATGCAGGGCGCACATAGAGGCTTGGGGAAGGTGAAAAACAGGCCTACCTGAAGTTTGGGAAGGCTGGAAACTGGGCCCATTTCTGCCTACAAAGTGGCTCAGGAGCCTGTGGAGGCTCTTTTTGCCCTCCTGGAGGCTCAAGAAAAGCCTCCGGAGCTGGGGGAGGGCAAAAATGTCCCTGCCCTCCCCCCACTGTGGTGCAGGAGGTCAACTAGGCCATACCCACCATGGCCACTCCCATCCAGCAACCAGTCAGAGAACCCCTTGCTAAAATTTTTGAAGCCCACCCCTGAATAGTATATACATTTCATAACCATCCTTAGCTTTTTTTTAAATCTGTACAGCTGCATTATGGAAACTTCCTACATGCCAGTCAGTCCCCTCCCAGTGAGGGGAATAAAGAACAGCTTCTTTTATCATGGTGCTCATTACTTCTCAGCTTTGTAAACACTACTATTTAAAATGACTTTTAAAAAAAAAAATCGCTTATCTGATTAATTGGACTAACTTCAGTAATTGATCAAGGGTTGCTTGTTTGTTTGATTTAGTTGACTGAGTGAGTTAACTGGGTAATTACTGCTGCTAAAAGCTGAAACCCAGGGTGGAGAAGACAACTGGGGAATGTAGCCAGAAATGGAAGAAGACAAATCTGCTGATGAGTGAAATTTGAACCAAATGTAGGCTGAGTTTGCAGAACTCAGAATTGTGCATAATTAAAGGGGGGAGAGAGAGAAAGGGAGGGAGGGAGAATACATAGCACATTCATGCACACATGCACAATTTTATAAGGTCATTAACCTACAGTATATCACTCTCCAACCCAAAACACACTCCATGATAAAAAGATTATCATAGCTCAAACATTGTATAGGACATAGAAATAAAAAAATAAATAAAAGCACCATTAAAAACTGAGATTTGCTTCTCAGCATTGTCAGAAAACATTCCCGTAGTCATGTGGCCGATAGACTCATGGATGCTATAATTTACTAAAGCGTTTCCTATTTATCTACTCGCATTCGCATGCTTTTGAACTGCTCGATGGGTAGGAGCTGGCGCAAGTAACAGGAACTCATCCCTTTGTGCAGTGTTCAGGTCCTGAACCCCAGCTATCATCTTTCCAGCTGACAAGCTCTGAGTCTTTAACCGCTGAGCCATCCTACTCCTGTATCAGTGGTGGGTTTCTGCAGGCTCGCACCTACTCGCGAGAGCCGGTTGGTGAAATTTAGAGAACCGGTGAGAGGAGGTTGCACCGGCGTACCTGGAAGTAATAATAATAAATAATAATAATAATTTAATTTTATATCCCGCTCTCTCTCCCCAAAGGGACTCGAGGCGGGGCACAGGCACTTAAAAATACAATTAAAACCACAGACAAAATACAAAATTAAAAATGAATTAAATTAATCCTGCGCTAAAAAACCCATAAACTAAAATTCCCCCTTTAAAACCCCTAACCTTAAAAGAGACTACCCAAGGCCGGCCAGGCGAAAAAGATGTGTCTTTAATTTTAAACGGAAGGAGTGGAGGTCCGTAATTGTCCTAATGTCAGGGGGAAGGTCGTTCCAGAGGGCTGGGCCCGCCACAGAGAAGGCCCTTCCCCTGGGCGTCGCCCGCTGACAGAGTCTAGTGGAAGGCACCCGGAGAAGTCCAATGGAAGAGTGATCTGGGTATAGGGGATATAGTCATCACGCCCTTGTCATGGTCAGACCACTCACTTCTCCGGCTCGACTTTCCGACCGCTACTCCCCTCCGCGGGGAGGCGGAACCTGAATCACCAATCTGGTTCCGCCCCAGGCGCCTGATGGACCCTGATGGGTTCCAGGCGGCGCTTGGGCCACTTCCTGTGCCCCTGACCCACGCCCTGATGGAGGACCAGTACAGTAAATCTGGGCCGCCGCTGCCAGTGACCCAATGGGAAGGAAAGGAAAGGAAAGGAAGGAAGGAAGGAAGGAAGGAAGGAAGGAAGGAAGAAAGAAAGAAAGAAAGAAAGAAAGAAAGAAAGAAAGAAAGAAAGAAAGAAAGAAAGAAAGAAAGAAAGAAAGAATTTATCATCACAATTGAGTCCAAAATTTTGGTTGCTAAGCAAGAGCGTTGTTAAATGAGTTTCACCACATTTTAAAAGGTGGCCACTCCCACCCTGTCACATGACTGCCAAACCACGCCCACAAAATAGGCCACACCTACAGAGTAGGTTCTAAAAAATTTGAAACCCACCACTGTCCTGTATCATATATGGCTTACCCAAAAGATCTCTCTTTAGGGGAATGAGTGTCTTTATATGTACAAAGTGATATAAAAAGATCACAAGAATAGTCCTACCGGGCAAGTCAATCACGTCACGTTTCATTTTATACTAGTGGAAGTTGTTGAAATGGTTTTAAGGGCCACCATACCTGGAGCATGTTCCAAAAGGATGACTAACCTCTCTTCAGAGCTACCCTTTTTTACATTAGAGTGAATTGGCACTTTTGTTAGGGAGACATCAATAAGAGTCTGCCCATTAATCACACAATTAAAAAAAAAGTGAAGGAAAATCAACTTTCATTTATTTTTTACCAATTTTCATTCAGCTCTGATGACTGAGAATTAGTTTTATATCTTATATCTTAAGATGGTTTTTTAAAAAATCCTGCTCTTCATTGAATAATCATTCCACCCATGGTCTAGAGCAGGTTTGTCAAAGTCTACAGGCCAGATGTGTCACATGCTGGACATGTCTTATGCCCGGTTTAGCGAAGGGGGGAAAAGTCCCGATACGGCACATGGCACTGCTGTGACACTCCTGGTCTGGAGGGTTCCTGGTTTCAGTCATTTCAATTCAATACCTACAGAATTGAGGGAATCTTACCAAACCCCCTTCCCCCCCTATTATTTTTTCCACCTTAGGAAGCTTCAGATTGGTAAACTGAGATGGGTCATAATTATTTGGATGCCATTTTATGGGGACACCCGTTTCAGCCAGATTATTCCAACTCTGGCCATTGGGGGCGAAACACCAGCCCCCGTGGAGAGGGTGCGCAATTTGGGTGTCCTCCTGGACTCCCGGCTGACCATGGAGGACCATGTGGCGGCCGTGGCCAGGGGGGCGTTCCATCAGGTACGCCTGATGCGCCAATTGCGTCCCTTACTGGACCGGCGAGCCTTACGCACAGTCACCCAAGCACTCGTCACATCTCGACTTGACTATTGCAATGCTCTCTACATGGGGCTTCCCTTGAGATGCACCCGAAGACTACAGTTAGTCCAGAATGCGGCCGCGCGGATAATTACGGGAGCGCCCAAACACTCCCATATAACACCTGTCCTGCGCGAGCTCCACTGGCTTCCTGTGGTCTTTCGGGTGCGCTTCAAGGTCCTAACGACCATCTTCAAAGCACTCCATGGCTTGGGACCTAGCTATATGCAAGACCGCCTCCTGCCCCATACATCCCTGGGACCGACACGCTCCCACAGAGAGGGCCTCCTCAGGGTGCCGTCGGTCGGGCAATGTCGACTGGCGGCACCCAGGGGGAGAGCCCTCTCTGTGGCAGGACCAGCCCTTTGGAACGACCTGCCCCCTGAAATCCGCACCATTCCTGACCTCCGCCTCTTCCGCAAATGTCTTAAGACTCACCTCTTCCAACTAGCCGGCCTTGCGTAACCCCAGCACCGCCAGTTGTAAATGGGGATTTTAAAATGGTCACAACACAGGCACCTAATATCTCTGTATTTATGTTTATTGATGTAATTCTTTGTTCGCCACCCCGAGTCCCTTTGTGATGAGATGGGAGCGGGTTATAAATGTGAAAAATAAATAAATAAATAAATGTTCTCAAAATTCCAGTGATATGTGCGAGCACAAACAAAGGCATGTAATAATCCGAGGGAGATGGGTGACTAAGAAATACGAAACATAAATAAATCCAATAATCCTAATTAGACAAAGAAACCATTTTCCTACAGGCGCCTCATTGGTGAAACTTATTAAAGTTAGATAGATTCTTTTTTAAAAGCAAATAATGCAACCAAATTCCATTTAAGTAAAGAGAAAATCATATAACAAAACAGGGCACAGTGAAA
This sequence comes from Rhabdophis nuchalis, assembly GCA_039707465.1. Lineage (NCBI taxonomy): Eukaryota > Metazoa > Chordata > Lepidosauria > Squamata > Natricidae > Rhabdophis > Rhabdophis nuchalis. The sequence goes on from CM077645.1 coordinate 19,994,566, forward strand.
TAGCGGGAGAAAGAAAAATAACTTTTTTTTTCCTGTTTCCACTTTTTCTACTTACTCTTTCTCCCATTATAAAGGCTGTTCCTTAGGGCCATGTGCTGTTCTGCCGTTCTTGACTTCCTGTGTGACTGGAATAGCTGATTGGAAATGTAACACAGAAAAAGCTCTCATCTCCAAGAGCTCTCAGTGCTATTCTCTGTCTGGATCTTTTCTTTCTCTCCCCTGAAGTCAATTCTTCCATTAATTGTTTTTGATCAAAGCTTATCTGACCGGGGCCATAGAAATACTGAGAATGTAAACAAGTATTCATTATCAACTAATATTATGAAGCTTAAGAGGTGAGAGGAAAACTGGGTCTCATCTTCTTACAAGACATAACTGGAAGAGAATATAAACGTTTTGAAATATGACTGTCTGAGAGCAATACAGTTTCCTCAAATCTAAAATATATATACTTTCCCCAAAAATAACACAGGGTCTTATTTTCTTTGGACTCCTGAAATAAGTGCTTGGCCTTATTTTCAAGGAGGTCTTATTATTTTTGAGGTGCAGGAGGCAGCAAGCATGGTCACCTCATGGCGGCTGCTGCTGTGTTGCAATATTTTCAGGGAGGTCTTATTTTCGGGAAAACAGGGTAAGATACAATACAAGATACAATAGCACAGTTGGAAAGGACCTTGGAGGTCTTCTAGTCCAACCCCCTGCCTAGGCAGGAGCCCTATGCCATTTCAGACAAATGGTTATCCAACATCTTCTTAAAGACTTCCAGTGTAGGAGCATTCACAACTTCTGGAGGCAAGTTGTTCCACTGGCAAGCTGTTCCACTGGTTAAATGTTCTAACTGTCAGGAAATTTCTCTTCGGTTCTAAGTTGCTTCTCTCCTTGATTATTTTCCACCCATTGCTTCTTGTTCTGCCCTCAGGTGCCTTGGAGAATAGTTTGACTCCCTCTTCTTTGTGGCAACCTCTGAAATATTGGAAGACTGCTATCATGTCTCCCCTGGTCCTTCTTTTCATTAAACAAGACATACCCAGTTCCTTCAACCGTTCCTCGTATGTTTTAGTCTCCAGTCCCCTAATCATCTTTGTTGCTCTTCTCTGCACACTTTCCAGAGTCTCCACATCTTGGCGAACAAAACTGAATGCAGTATTCCAAGTGTGGCCTTACCAAGGCCTTATAAAGCAGTATTAACACTTCTCGTATTTTCTATCTCTGTCTATGTTGGAGTCTGACAGTAGCAAGGATGCCATAATGATGACAGTCTTCCACAGTCGCTCCCTAACAACTGGCATTTAAAACACATTATAGGTAGTCCTCGATATACAACAGTTTGTTTAGTGATCCATCAAAGTTACAATTGAAAAAATGGCCTTATGACAATTTTTCACTTATGTCCATTGCAGCTTCCCAGGGTCACATGATCTAAATATGGATGCTTGACAATTGGTTCATATTTACAAAGGTTGCAGGGTCCCGGGGTCACGTGATCCCTTTTTGCGACCTTCTGACACATACAGGCAATGGGGAAGCCAGATTGTTACTAACTTAACAACTGCAGTGATTCACTTAACAACTGTGCTAAGAAAAGTTGTAAAATGGGGCAAAACTCATTTAACAATTTTCTCACTTAACCACACATATTCTGGGCTCAAATGTGGCCTACTTGTAACTTTGATTTTTAAGAGGTTGTAAACAGCTATTAAGATTAGTAGCCACTGATCACCCATTTGCCCATGAATTTGCTTAATCTCCTTTTAAAACAATACCAACTTGTTAGATCAGACAAAGGATTCCGACTCAGGCATGGTCAAAACAACAGGAACGTTTATTCACACTATTTACAACACACACAAGATTCAACTGGCAAGGTTTCTTCTCTGGCAACCTCTTATATAGAGTTACCAGGCAGGAAACTCCTAGCAATGCACTTGCAACATTGTAACTCCTTTCCAGACAGATTCCAGACAGCTTGTCTCTGTTAATCACTGCAGCTGCTGGCTCAGCTCCGGAATGCGGTGACTCATAGGTTACCAGACGAGCTGTCTGGGACATAGGCTTGGGGACTCAACACTCCTTCCCCCATAGTCAGTGCGCATGTGTCTAGGTTCTCTGTCCAACACAGTACATGCGCACGTGTAGTCGTTCAGATAGGCGGGGCGGTGTCGGGTCCGCCCTGACCGCCTTAGTTCTTGAGGAGGCTCCTCCCTGTGGGACACGGAGCCTTCGCCTACGTCATCGCGGCCTGCCCTCGGAGGTGGAGTCACCGTAGGCGGCAATGGCGACCCTAGCAAGTCCGGGTGAGGGGGCGTGGCGACCGGGCTTGAGGTAGTTGGCATTTGCTGGCGAGTATTATTCTGGTAGGGTGGTTCCCCGATGGGCGAGGCCCCCAGCTGAGAGTCAGATTGGGCTGTGAGGTCCTGGCGGTCTCCCCGTGCTGTTCCCGCCGATACGAGGTCTGGACCGGCTAGGGACTCCGGGGTTCCAAACAACTGCTCGGCTTGAGCAGAGAACAACGGCCCAACGGGGGCCAACGGGCAGGAACGGCCTGGCGTGGTGACTGCTGTTTCGGGCAGGCGGCGCCTCAGTTGATCCAGGTGGCGCCGCCACTCGGATCCATCCTGAAGGCCGACTCTGTAAGAACAGGGTCCGGTTACGTCCAAAATGGTTGCGGCAATCCATCGCGGCTCCCCTGAAAAGTTCCTTGCCCAAACCAGGTCCCCAATTTCAAATAAACGAGGAGTGGGAATCTGCAGGTTGCCCCTCTGCAACCCGTCGTAATCGGGGTGCAGTCTGTCCAGAGTGGTCCGCAAGCGTCGGCCCATCAAGAGCTCCGCGGGGCTTTTCCCTGTGGCTGGGCAAGGTGTGACATGCTGTCCCAAAAGGTATGCGGCCACCCTTGCCTGCCAGTCCCCTTTATCCAAACGGGCCAAGGCTTCCTTGGCTGAGCGCACGGCTCGTTCCGCGCGTCCATTAGACGCCGGGTGATAAGGGGCGACCGGCGCGTGGCGGATCCCTTGGGTGGCCAGAAAGTCCAAGAAGGTGGAGGATTGAAATTGGGGTCCGTTGTCGGACACAACGACGTCCGGCAACCCGTGGGTCGCGAACAGACGGCGCAAGGCACGCACCGTGCTCTCCGCTGTGGTGGAAGCCATGAGAATCACCTCCACCCAGCGTGAGAACGCATCCACCACCACGAGGAAATTCTGGCCATGGAAGGGACCCGCGAAATCCAAGTGGAGCCTGGACCATGGGCACCTGGGGGCGTCCTACTCCCTCGGCGGGGAGACCGGCGGGGCCGGCCGGGACGATTGGCAGGAGGAGCAGGCGGCCACCCATTCCGCCACTTCAGCGTCCATGCCGGGCCACCAGACATAGCTCCGGGCCAATGCCTTCATACGGACGATGCCTGGGTGGTTGGCATGGAGCGACTGAAGAACCATGTGCCGGAGAGGGGAAGGGACGATGACCCGATCTCCCCAACACAAGCACCCGCAATGGAGCGAGAGCTCCAGCTGGCGTGACTTGTAAGGCCGAAAGTTTTCAGCCACACTGCCCGAAGGCCAGCCCCTCAGCACCCATCGGCAGACCTGGGCGAGGACGGGGTCTGCGCGGGTGTGAGCGGCAACGGCGGAAGAGGACAGGGGCAAGTCCGACTCCGCGACCATCAGGACAGAGAGAGCAGGCACAGGGGCCGGATCCGGCCCCGGGAGAGGGCAGCGGCTTAGGGCATCAGCATGCCCTATCTGCTTGCCAGGACGGTATAGCAGCGTATAGTCATACGCTGCCAGGAATTCCGTCCAGCGGGTCATCCTGGGCGACAGGATGGGGGGTGTCGGACGGTCACCGGCCAATAGCCCAAGGAGCGGCTTATGGTCCGTGACAACAGAAAAGGTCCGCCCATAGAGGTAATTGTGGAACTTCTTAATCCCGGACACTACAGCCAAAGCCTCCTTGTCGATTTGGCTGTAGTTTCTCTCCGTTTGAGACATTGTCCGGGAGTAAAAAGCAATGGGGGCTTCCGAGCCGTCTGGAAAGACGTGGCTAAGGACAGCCCCCAGGCCAAAAGGGGAGGCATCGCACGCAAGCGTCAGAGGAAGCCTGTCATGGTACTGGACTAGTACCGCATCTGACGTGAGCATGGCTTTGACAGCCGCGAACGCGTGTGCTTCGCGGCTGCCCCAGTGCCAGGCCGCGGATCGGTCCAGCAACCGATGCAGCGGCTCGGCTAGCGATGCCTTATGGGGAATAAACGGCGCGTAGAAATTCAAAAGGCCGAGGAATGCCTGCAGCTCCGTTTTGGAGGCAGGAGTGGGGGCCTTTTGGATGGCCTCGACCTTGGAGGGGGTTGGGTGAATTCCTTGGGCGTCAATCATGAAACCCAGGAATTCCACCCTAGGCGCAGCAAACGTACATTTGCTGCGTTTCAACTTTAAACCCGCGCCCCTGAAAACTCTGAGGACCTTCCGTAACGTTTTGGCGAGTTCTGATATGCTGGAAGCAGCAATCAGGACGTCGTCAAAATACGGTACAACGCCAGGGAGCCCATGGAGCAGTCGCTCCATGAGGCTCTGGAAGATCCCCGGGGCTACGGACACGCCGAATTGGAGACGGCGACAGCGGAAAGCCCCACGGTGGGTCACGATGGTCTGCGCTTCCGCAGCCTCGTCATCCACCGGGAGCTGTTGGTAGGCCTGCGCCATATCCAGTTTCGCGAACACTCGACCTCGTCCCAATGAGTGGAGTAGGTCTTGCACCACCGGAACCGGGTATGGGTTCGCCTGAAGCCCGAGGTTGATCGTCGACTTATAGTCGGCGCAGATCCTCACGGACCCGTCGGGCTTAATGGGGACCACAATTGGGGTCTCCCATTTCGCCTGATCGACGGGTTCGAGCACGCCCTGCGCCACCAATCGATCCAATTCCGCTTCAACCTTGGGCTTCAGCGCGAACGGCAGCCTGCGGGCCTTCAAGCGGACTGGAGCAACCTGGGGGTCCAAATTTAGGGAAACTGGAGTGCCTTTGTACGTTCCTAAGCTGCCATCAAAGACGTCGTTGAACTCTCTGATTACTTCGTCTACCGGAGAACTGGCTGGCACGCTGTGTACTCCTTGGACTGACAGTCCCAAGGCTGGAAACCAGTCCAATCCGATCAAGGCAGCTAGGGGTTTGGCCACTACCAGGATGGGAAGGGATCCGTGGAAGGGGCCGTAGTCTACTCTCACTCTGTGCAGACCTAGAATGGGAATTTGTGAGCCCTGGTAATCTTTCAGGATCGTCGCTGTGGGGCCGAGATCTCGCTTCCTGAGCTTGGGGCAAAGCTTAACTAAATGCGCCCAGGACATGAGTGATCTAGAGGACCCTGAATCTATTTCCATTTTTACCCCCACCCCCTCTAAGCAAACCACTGTTGACAGTCTCCTACTCTCTGCCTGGTCGTAGCTTAGAGCTGGGGGCATCTCCGCCAGCGCGAAGCAGTCGGTCGGCTGTGGCTGGTAGCGTCCTGAACACTTCTGCGACCCTCGTTGTCCTGGTGGAACGGTTCTGGAGGCGGCAGCTGGCGTTGTCGCTGGAGTGGCAGCACGGCACACAGCTGCTAGGTGTCCTTTCCTGCCACATCTGCGGCACACCGATGCCTTGAATGGGCACTCTGGTCTCTGGTGGGCCCCTCCGCAGCCTAGGCAGTTCCCGGACTTCTGCTGCGGTGTGAATGCGCGATTCAGCACGCGCCCGGTCACCCTCATGCAGTCCCCACGGTCTTCCTCCTCCAGCTCATCCAGCGGCGCTATTTCGTCTACCAGACACGCTCGTGGAGTGGGGAAAAGAGGAGGGCGCGCGCGGCCCATGTCGGATGTGGAGATCTCCGACAATTCTGTCGCGCGTGCTTCTTCCACCGCTTGCTCGAGAGTCAGGACAGTTTTTGAAAGCAAGCGGCGCTTTAGGCGGATGTCTCTTACGCCGCATACAAACTGCTCCAGTAGGGATTCCTCCAGGAAGCCAGCAGGGAACTCGCAGGGGATTGCGGTCGCTCTCAATTTCTGCAGGAACTCGGCTACCGACTGTTGCGGCTGTTGCACACATTGCCTGAATGCATAGCGATGCGCTATGCGGGAAGGCGCCGGCGCGTAGTGTGCTCTCAGGCGGCCCAGGAGATCGTCCCACGGCACTTCGTGCACCGCTGCGGGTGCTGCTATGGTTCGGGCGGTAGCAAACAATTCAGGGCCGCCGCACTGGAGGAATAGGCTCAGCTTCCTGGCAGGCGCGAGTTCGCCGTAGTCGCTGGCTATCAAGAAGCACTCGAACCGGGCTAAGAAGGAAGCCCATTGTTCCTTCATCGGGTCGAACGGTGCAAACGGAGGCATTGTCGCCGTAGCCATGGTGAGGCTGTGCGTCGCACTGCGCTCTGTTGTTGAAGTATTCGTTACCCGTTGCGTTCTAAGGCCACGGCCTGAATCCCATCCTCGTCGCCAGTGTTAGATCAGACAAAGGATTCCGACTCAGGCATGGTCAAAACAACAGGAACGTTTATTCACACTATTTACAACACACACAAGATTCAACTGGCAAGGTTTCTTCTCTGGCAACCTCTTATATAGAGTTACCAGGCAGGAAACTCCTAGCAATGCACTTGCAACATTGTAACTCCTTTCCAGACAGATTCCAGACAGCTTGTCTCTGTTAATCACTGCAGCTGCTGGCTCAGCTCCGGAATGCGGTGACTCATAGGTTACCAGACGAGCTGTCTGGGACATAGGCTTGGGGACTCAACACAACTGGTACCCATCGGCACCTCTGTTGCCAGGGTATTCTATAATGTAACTTTGCATTGTAATTACTGAATCTCAGTAATTCCACATTTTAATATTGAGGGAAAAAAGAGAATCTTTTTCTTTTCTTTTCTCCCAGTAGAGCTGCCAAATGTTCTACCTAAAATCAGGGAAACCCGAAATCTAATGTGACACAGCATTCTTGTTAAACCAAATGGCCTAATTTAGGATAAAGCTTGTTCCAATATTCTTGAAAATTAATTATCAGATTTTTGTTACACACTACGACTGGCAATATGTATCTGTATAATCCATGCAAAGAAAGCCAATCTGGTGAGGTGGTTAAAGCACTGGGCTAGGAACTGAAAGACTGTGAGTTTAAGTACCATCGTAGACACAAAACCCAACTGGGTGACCTTGGGCCAGTCACTTTGTCTCAGCCCTAGGAAGAAGGCAATGGCAAACCACTTCTGAAAATCTTACCTAGTAAACTTCAGGGATTACTATCAGGTGAATGAAACCAGGAGCTAGGATACTGTTAAAAGTACTATGCATTTATTTCCTCCTGTAGACGCGTTGGCTCAGTGGCTAAGACACTGAGCTTGTTGATCAGAAAGGTCAGTAGTTCAACGGTTCAAATCCCTAGTGTCGCGTGACTGAGTGAGCTCCCATTACTTGCCCCAGCTTCTGCCAACCTAGCAGTTCGAAAGCATGTAAAAATGCAAGTAGAAAAATAGGGACACCTTTGGTGAGAAGTTCCATGCACCTTCGGCTCTTAGTCATGCCAGCCACATGACCACAGAGACATCTTTGGCTTTGAGACGGAGCTGAACACTACCCCCTAGTGTCGGGAATGACTAGCACATATGTGCGAGGGGAACCTTTACCTTAGACATCAACTCCCAGACTTCCATAGGTAGAATCAATGAAAAATGTAGGAGTTGAATTCCACATACCTGAAAAATTGCCATGTTTAGGGAAAACTGGCCAAGAGGATTAGCAAGGAAGCTTGCTTCCATGTGGACATATTTGTAGTTCTGAGAACCTCACCTGACCTTTGACTGGTATTTCCATGGCCCCCATCCCTAAAAGAGAATTAGTTTTTTTGGATAGCCTCCAGGCTTAAGTATTCTTTTCATAAGATCTCTTTCAAAACACTTTGCTGCTTTATGGAGCTATTGGTTCTTCAAAGGGCTATTTCACCTCAATAAATCTTCCATGAAAGTGCCCTTTTGAAAGGCTTCAACAAACCAAAGTCATTCTCTGACTTCTAAAGTGGAAGGTAGCAGTTTTGCTGCTTTACTTCATCAATAAATGGAACTTCTACAAATATGCAATGGATGTTTGTAAGCCAGAAGGCCAAGTTGTAGATGGAGGCAAATCAGAGTAGAGAAGCACTGGGACTGGAATTAGAATTAGGAATATATTCCTGATGCTTTATTTTTTTTTAAGATGAGGTAAAAGTGCCTTTCTCTTGTAACGGATGAAGATCATTTTTTTCTCAAGCGAACATTCCCAGTTATGGAGTTGACATCTTCCTATGCTTTTGATAATGTACTGGGATTTAAATTAGGTGGACATATGTACCAAGCTATAGATTCCAGCCTCCATTAACCCTGACTGTGCCTCTGGAGATTCTGAGAATTGAGCAACATCTATTAAGCTAGCCATATGTCAATTGCAGGCCTTTAAGAAAGATTATCCTTTTGAATTTATATTGTTAACCACAATGGAAATTGAGATGAAAAAAATAGCGTAGAAATATCTAGAAGGAGCTAATATGTAATAGGGTTGAATGACCTTGGATAGAATGATTCTATCCATTCCTGAAGCAATTTCTACTGCTCCCAAAGCATTAATGTTTCCATTGGGTCAAATATTCACATTATCCTCACATTTAATGTGTGTTTCCTTGTTCCATGTATACACCCCTCTATAAACCACATTAATAACACATTAAGCGCTCCATGGCTCGGGACCTAGTTATATGCGAGACCGTCTCCTGCCCCATACATCCCTTAGACTGATACGCTCCCACAGAGAGGGCCTTCTCAGGGTGCCGTCGGCCGGACAATGCCGACTGGCGACACCCAGGGGAAGGGCCTTCTCTGTGGCGGGCCCAGCCCTTTGGAACGACGTACCCCCAGAACTCCGTACCATCACTGACCTCCGCCGGTGGTCAAGCCGGCCTAACATAACCTCTGCTGTGACTAGTATAGATAGTTTTATTTGGGGATTTTAATTGGTTTTAGCGCAGGACTGATATTTAATAGGTTTTTAATTTTTTTGTATTTTTGTATTATTTTGTATGTATTTTAAATTCCTGTGCGCCGCCCTGGGTCCTTTTGGAGAAGGGCGGGATATAAATAAAATAAATAAAATAAATAAAATAAATAAAATAAATAAAATAAATAAAATAAATAAAATAAATAAAATAAATAAAATAAATAAAATAAATAAAATAAATAAAATAAATAAAATAAATAAATATAATAAATATAATAAATATAATAAATATAATAAATATAATAAACAAAACATTAGTGGTTTTTTTAGAATATATCAAATTAATCTCTCCCTAAAACTCCCCCACTTCCTATTTACAAACTTAACAGCAAAGGTATATCTCTTTACATTTAGATAATGCACATTTAGATACATGTAAATGGAGACTGGGGTGGGTTTCTTCCAGTTTGGCCTGGATTGGGTGGTGGCAGGAGTCTCCGTCCACCCACCAAGATGATTCTGTGCATGTGCAGAAGTGTCGTGCATGCACGAAAGAACCGATAGTTAAAAATATGGAAACCCACTACTGAGTGGAGTCCATCAGCCAGGGCACATATAGTGTCCCTCAGCCAGGGCACATTAAATTCTTTAAAGGTATGGCCTTTTTGGAAGCCCAAGTCTTGTTTTAACTTTATGTATTTACTTGGGAAATTTATTTAGCCACCCAGTATTAATGTGACTCTGGGCAGCATATATCAACTGAAAAATTTCAAAAGTTCAGTTACCATTAAAACAAGTAATAGATGATTGAGGACCTTCAATCACATTTTACCTCAGAAGACAGGATCTTCCATGACCCTGGCTTTGAATTCTTGGAGAAGAGCCATGTTTTAATGCCTTTCTAAAAGCCAACATGGTTGGAGTATGTCTGAGTACGACACTGATATATTTACATATCTGCCTACAATTGAATAGATTCCATAGCTATACATCTATGCATGAAATATACATGCGGATGAACCTGAGTCCATTAACATCAGAATCAGGTGACATTTTAAATTATGACTCCTATTAAATCACATTATAACCGATGGTATAGAATTATGGAGCATCTGGAGGCCATTTCCATTTCCTTGATTACTCTTGGGAAGGTGGAGAGTCCTCAAGTGTGGAATTAACCTCAAATCCTTGCTGAGCCCCAAGAGATCCCTCCCTTAAGTTCCACAGAGCCTCAAGTACCTATTCTAGTGATGGCGAACCTTTTTTGGCTCACGTGCCAAAAGCGGGGGAAGCGCAAGGGAATTGTGCATGGGCGTGCCACACCCACAATGCTATGGCAAAACCACAGGGTGCATGTGCGCATGACCAGCGCTCCTCCCATTTTTGGCATGCTTTGTTTGCCCTTCCCAGGCTCCAGAAGCTTTATAGAAGCCTGAGGAGGGCAAAAACAGTCTCCCCCGCCTCGCCCAGAGGCCCTCCAGAGGCTTCAGGAGCTTCCCTGAAGCCTCCAGAGCGTGAAAAACTGGCTCTATGGGCAAACAGGAAGTTCAAGAACAGACTTCAGGTTTGCTCATAGGCTGGTTTTATCTCTCTGGAGTGTTCAGGAGACCTCAGGAGGCTTCCCTAAAGGCTCCAGAGGGCAAAAAATGACCTACGAGCAACCCGGACTTCCTGTTTGCTCGTAGTGTTCTTTTTTGCCCTCCAGAGCCTTCAGGGGAGCCTCCTGAGGGCTCCTGAACACTCCAGAGGGATAAAACCAGCTCTTCGAGCAAACTGGAAGTCCGGTCCCAAACTTCCAGTTTGCGCATAGGGGAATTTTTTCATGCTCCGGAGGCTTCAGGGAAGCTCCTGAACCCTCCGGAGGGCGAAAAATGGCCTCAAAAGAAGGCCGAAGTCAGCTGGCCAGCGCATGCGTTCACACTGGCCAGCTGACAGGGCAAGCCTTACATCCCTGGCAAATGGCTCCACATGCCACCTGCGGCACGCGTGCCATATGTTCGCCATATGTTCGCCATCACAGACCTATTCCAAGGCACAGAATGGCAGTCTAGGGAGATTCCTGTACACTAGGCAGAATATAACAAAGTAGTTAATAGTTGAACTTTACATGTATGGATCTGGTTTGCTAAGTTGTGCCTGACAGTTACTTGAAACTATAGTGTGCTCTTGATTAAGGTTTTTCAAACTATGTGGCACAAAATCTAGGCTTCTTCTAATACTTGATAAGGTACTGTGAGAGACTAAATCAATCTCTCTATCTATCTATCTATCTATCTATCTATCTATCTATCTATCTATCTATCTATCTATCATGCAGGCAATTTTCTCTCATTAAAATTTTGTCTCTAGATCAAGGGTTCTTTGATTGATTGATAGATTGATTGATTGATTAACTACCAGATTTTTCAGCTCGAAGACTGTTGCTCTAGATCAGCCTTCTACAGGACATAATCATCCATAGTTCTCAGTCAAAGAAAATTATATTCTAAATAGATTCGGAGAACAAGATTTTGGTGATGGCTGTTGTGAACAATACTGAACTGTCTGTGAACAAACGAGCTTCAAAGAACGAAAGCTTTTGTTCATTGTGCTAAGGCACAATATAGATTTCACTCATTTAGCCTTACCACACAATGTGCAATTCCCTGGTGACTTATTTATCATTTAACAAATCACAATAAAAGAAACTGCAGCTTAGCAATTGCTATTTGGTCACAAGAGAAGAGCATGCTCTGTCTAATATCTTGATCGGTAGGTATACAGCAAAAGACTGTGGTTCAGAGGTTGGAGCCCAGAGCTAGGAGCTTTAATCCTAACACATTTCAAGAATATGGATTCATTCTAAAAGACTGCTACAGACAGAACTCTTTTCAACCCATGATTCCCTTTAGGGAATCAAACAGCAAAACTCCTTCAGGCAAAGAATGTAATGACCAAAGGAGAAAGGAGAAATTTGCTCGGGTTATGTATCAATTTGCCTTTTCCAAGCTGCCCTACAAACCATTTTGCCACTGACTCTCAGCATTTTGTCCTGCAGTTATCCAGTTAAAAGCTATGCGTACGAAAATGCATGTATTGGAGAAAGCAAACAGGAAAAATAGGGACTTTGGTGAAAATCAAATGCAAAAGGATATTACTTTAGGGAAAAAGTGTTTGCAAAAATATGTGCATATTAGGGAAGGTAATGTGTACATTGGGAGTCGTGTACCTGAAACCGCATACAAATTTTGTGCAAGCTTGAAAGACAAATTTGCAAATGGATGCCGGAAAGAGATGAAACTAATTTAAGATCGGGAAAAAGTGAGGGGAAAAAAGAAAGAAATGGAAACTAACAAGAGTGTGTGTATCCCTAGCTCTGCCACAACTCTACAACCTACCCTTCCTACATTATAGAGATTTTGTTGATGGTATGCTTATTTCACAAAACTTTAGGCACAACAGCCAATGTTTCTCTGAGGGATATGCAGGTTTTTTTTCTTTTTAAAATGTGTCATTTTGATTTAACATTTCAAATTGGATGTATAGGTACTAAACCTCTATGTCTTGCAAATGTTTTGTAATGGAGACACGTATGTTACAACTCAAACAGAACAGCCTCTCAGTATTAAATAAATATTCATCTGATAAATCTATAGAGAAAAATAGAGATTGTCCAAGACATTTTTGAAGCTTGAGAGAAAAACTCTAAAGGGCTGAATTTGACCATCGGTTGTCCTTTAATAGTACTTTAGAATATACTGTCTGAAGCAGGTGAGAAGTCACTTTTTCTTATGGTAAAGCTGGCTCTGGATTATAAATTGCAACCCTTGGGAAATAAATAAAATATGTTTGAACATTTGCAAGCTGTATCAAGGCTTCTGAATTTAATGAGTGGAGCTGAGCCTTCACATTTGCAGAAAAGTACAAGATGTATTTATGGAATAGTATTGTGGGAGCCAATCCACCCGTTTTGCATCCTCAAAGGTACTTCTGAAGCAATCCACAGTACCCATAGAAAGGAATGGAGAAAACACAATACTTAAAGCATTCTCACACTATGTGGTTGGGGCTGGATTGTATAAAAATCATGAAGACTACATCCACTTACAACTAAGATTGGATTCATATAGCATGTTAAATCCAGGTCGACGAAACTCAATTTCCCACACTTACCTAGCACACTATGACAAATTATGATTGATTACCGTGGCCTTATTCATACTGCATGTTAGGACAAGGGCTGATCTCTCACAACATTGTGAATTATTATATTCCCAACTCTCCTATTATGGAGAGTTGGGAATATAATCTTGCTGAATGCAAAGATTGAGAAAACTTATAAGAGAAAACTTACCTTGCCAAAGGTAATGTGTTGAGAAACATAATGATGGAATAATACATTTGAAATGCGAACTAACTAGATATCGGTACTTGTTTCATTTAATCAGGAATTCTGGGCAAGAACTAAGGCTATTACAGATAGAGCTAACAACAATAAGATATCTTCTATTTAAGAGTTTCCCCCACCTCTGCTATGGCCACTATTTCCTCACTACGTAGATTAACTTCATTAAACTGCTATCTAAATTACTATATAGATTTAGCTCCATAGCGTAAATTACTATTTGTCTTGTAGGCATGAAAGGTGTTTGTAGAATGGAAAGTTGAGACATGCATCTTCCAAATTTGGTGATCCACAACTTTAATTTTCTCCACTATTATTGACAATACTGTCTGCAGGCAAAAAAAACAACAACCCAGTGTTGTCCAACACATTCTGGAGAATATCAATTTACAATCCAAGTTCTTCTCCTCATCAACACAGGTGAGTGAAGTCTTGGAGAACAAATATGGCAACTTTTCCTACTCTCCAATTTTCAATATCAACAAAGAATGCATAGGGAAATCTGGGGCTTGTAGTCCCAACACACTGAAGAATATAAAGTTGGGCTGCCATGAAAACAGAAAGCTTGAAATAACAACAATGGATCACAAGTACTTGTGTAAAAAGGTAGCAATAACAATAGCACTTAGACTTGTAGACCGTACCAAGCTGTGAACAGAGTTTGCCTGCAATACTACATTCTAACCACTGCATCACCAGGGCTCTAGAAAATCCACAAGTTCTAGAACAGGGGTATCAAACTCGTGGGTCATGGGCTGGATGCGCCATGCGCTGGCCACACTCACTCCCATTTTAGCAAAGGGGGAGGGAATCGTAATACATCACATGATGACAATGTGATGCCGCAAGTTTAACACCCTTGATCTAGAAGATCTAAACCAGAAGATCACAAGTTTGACACCCCTGATCTAGAAGATCTAAGCCAGAAGATCATTATGATTTAGAACGCTGCAAATGTCTTTGAAAGTATGTGAAACTACAGTATTCCAGACATATCAGCAATATTGAATCTCTCTGTAATTTATTACCTTTTGGAAGATCTCTAAAAAGACTATAGCCTGAAAAGCATCAGCAATGCTAAATAAAATAAATTCTCAGAGGCCAAACTGTGAGTTTCCACTTATAAGTCAAGTTAGAACATAGAGGAAAATAATGAAACATAAACTCACAAATAATATTCAATACTTTATTACAATGTAACGTATACCTACCCTTTGGCTGGCTAAAGGTTTTTATCTCAATTCTGGGATTTATCTCAATCTTTAATAAAAGATTAGTTTCTATATTCTGCATATTTGTATATCTGTAATGGGGATGTGGTGCAAAATATTAGTTCTGTTATATGACAAACTTATTAATAAAGCTTAGAAAAATTGTCAGATTCTGATGCATGTTTTACATAATTTATAGTAGGTGGAAGAGCACACAATGTGCCTTTTAATCATAAATTATTGTTTAAGATAACTAATCAGGATTTTTACAGCTTAATAAAGGAAATGAATCGTTGATGAGAAATTGGGACATCATCATTTAGGACATAAAAAAAGGGAGCAGGTAGAAATGCTGATTAGCAGAGGAGATATAAGCTGCCCACTCTGAACAGCAAAATGGGAAGCATATAAATTTAATTTTAAAAAAAGTCAGAAGGGAAAAAAATCATAAAATCTTGTGTCAAGACAAAGGAATGGAAGCTCCACTTTTACAGGTAAAGATAAAGGTTCCCCTTGCAGATATGTGACAGTGGTTCCCGACTCTAGGGGGCAGTGATCATCTCCGTTTCAAAGCTGAAGAGCCAATGCTGTCCAAAGATATCTCTGTGATCATGTGGCCAGCATGACTAAACACCAAAGGCACACGGAACACTGTTACCTTCCCACCAAAGGTGGTTCTTACTTTTCTACTTGCATTTTTACATGCTTTGAACTGCTAGGTTGGCAGAAGCTGTGAGAAGTAACGGGAGCTCACTCCATTAGGCGGCTCTAGGGATTCGAACCACCGAACTGCCAACCTTTCTGATCGACAAGCTCAGCATCTCAGCCACTGAGCCACCACATCCCCACATTCCACTTTTATTTAACAGCTATTAGTCAGCCTAGAAGTTTGGGCTGAATATCACAGAATGGAGAATGCTGGAGAACAAGTTGACTAAATGACAGGAAGCATTGAGAAAAAGGCAAAATAGCATAAAATGCCTCCGGAAGGCTCCCGTCTTAAGCAAGGGATTCATTTATTAGGTAGATAATGACTCCAAGCTTTCATGACAGTCTCATGAATAAGTTTACCCAAATGAAAGCTTGCGAAGAGCTTGGGGAACTAATTAGGATGAAGCAGTTCCTGAGATGTCCAGTTCGAAGTCCAACTAAACAGACAGTATCCATACTGAGCCATCCGATAAGAAATATCACCAACCCTCTGAACCGCAGAGGTCTCCAATGAGCAATGAAACCCAATATACTGAGAAAGAACGACACCTGGAATTTGTTAAGGCTGATCCTTATCTAAGTTGCTGTTATAGTTGCAATCTCATAGGTTTAACGAGCACTCTTCCTTTCTTTAATTGCTCCTTGGAAGGAAGAAATACTCAGGAGGGAAAGCCCTGTCTTCATTTTGTAAAGCGTGATGGTCTCAGCATGTTTGTAGGTACACAGAGAGCTTATGCACCAGAGACAAATTCCTTCTGTGTCCAATCATATGTCATCCATAAAGAGTATTGTATTATATTGTCTCTTTAGTAGATAAAAGAACAAAATCAGACTTTGCTCCTAGAACCTTTTCTCTTTCTGACCAGAAAGAGACAGGCTTATATTCAATGTATTATGCTTGCTTCAGCTATGGCAGTGTTGGCAAACCTTTTCAGCACCAAGTGCCAAAACGGGAGCCTGCGTACTGGAAACCGGAAGATCATCTTCCCAGCACACGCATGATCACTGGCCAGCT
Organism: Rhabdophis nuchalis; assembly: GCA_039707465.1. Lineage (NCBI taxonomy): Eukaryota > Metazoa > Chordata > Lepidosauria > Squamata > Natricidae > Rhabdophis > Rhabdophis nuchalis. The sequence continues at coordinate 20,010,874 of CM077645.1, forward strand.
GGCCTTCACATGCGTATGCATGCCAGAAACCGGAAGACCAGGTGGCCGGTACACATGCGCACACCAGAAACTAGAAGAGCAGCTTCATGCATGCATGAATGCGCCGGGAGGATGATATTCCAGTTTCTGGGATGTGCATGCACACTGGCCAGCTGGTTTTTCACATACACATGAATGTCAGAAACCAAAAGACCATGTGCACTGGAATGCATGCACTGGAAACCAGAAGATAAATGTTCCCGGTGTGCGCATGCACCCTGGGGAGCTGCTCTTCCAGTTTCCGGTGCTCCTGCGCATGTAAAGACCAGCTGGCCGGAACCAAGAAGAGCAAGGGGTGATGGCTCGCATGCCCAGAGAGATGGCTCTTCTGGCACGCGTGCCATAGGTTCGCCGCCACGAAGCTATGGTTTACTGAATGAACCACAATTGAGTGAGTAGGTAAGACATAAACTCTCAAATACAGTTCGCTGAGTCACAAAATTTGCAACTCTGAAACAAACAAATCACATCATGGCTTAATGCAATGCACAGTCCAGGTCAAAGAGTTTCTCCATCTTTTTCCCTTTATATGCTCTTTTCTATTTAAGCTGTCCTTCATGAAGAGGCCACCTTCTGACTTAATGGGGCATTTGAATTGTACAAAAGTACAATTTCTCCTAGGAGTCCCTCTTCAACAGGCCTGCAAAGTGGGTGCTATCATACCCACTATCAAAGAAGAGGGAGTCAAACTATTCTCCAAGGCACCTGGGGGCAGGACAAGAAGCAATGGGTGGAAACTAATCAAGGAGAGAAGCAACTTAGAACTAAGGAGAAATTTCCTGAAAGTTAGAACAATTAACCTCTGGAACAGCTTGCCTCCAGAAGTTGTGAATGGCCCAACCCTGGAAGTCTTTAAGAAGATGTTGGATAGCCATTTGTCTGAAATGGTATAAGGTTCCTGCCCACGCAGGGGGTTGGACTAGAAGACCTACAAAGTCCCTTCCAACTCTGCTATTGTATTATTGTATTGTATACTTCCCCCAACACCGGGTTATGATAAGAAACTATTTTGGTTCTCCGTCAATCAGAGAGATAGCCACAGGTAAGACCAGAGAAAGATAGAAAATCTTGTAATCAGAAGAAAAGGGGAGACACATGCATATTTATATCCTTACATTTGCACCAAATAATATCAGTTTAGAGCAAAATTGCTGTGATAAACAAAAATAATGCAATATGCAGTGTGTATGGTAAGAAAATGTAAATATAGTACAAGTTAATATTTCAAAAGTTCTTAGCATGCAATTGCCATTTTCTATGGAAGCTATTTCAGCTTGCTGGTTTTTCTTTTGTACGCATTCTGTTCATTAAACATAAAACCTTCCCACTTATTTTCATTCATCAAACATTACACACCTTTTAACCTACAAGTTTATAAGCAAACCCCTTGCTTTCATTTAAATAAAAAATTATACCGAGGATTCCCACTTCTATGAAGGAAACAGATGCTGGGAAAGTCTGATTGATTGACCGTATGATTATATTCATCTATCTATCTGCCTATCTATCTATCATATATTGGCATACTGTTCTTCCAAATAAGCATAAATATGAATAATAATGCTTTAAAATAGACTGTATTGATCACAGCCTAATGTAGGGATTTGATTACATAACAAAAAAGAGACATTGCTAAATTTCACAAAGCCATGATAAAAACAACCTAAATTCTAAGTTTCCATGGTCATACTGCCCATGGTCATGTGACTTCATTTTATGATGGTTTTACTGAAAAGCAGCATTTACTTCGTTTCTGGGGAAACCATTTCCATAGGGAACCATTGGTTTCAGTGGTGGGATTCAAAAATTTTTTTACTAGCAGTTCTGTGGACATGGTTTTGTGAGTGTGGCAGGGGAAGGATACTGCAAAATTTCCATTCCCTGCCACTTTCAAAATTTCTACTATTGGTTCTATAGAACCTGTCAGAACTGGCTGAATACCACCTCTGATTGGCTTGCTTAATGACCCTAGAACTCATTTAATAATCAAAATAAAAGGTTGTATAATCAGATTAGTCATGTGACTGACTTGTTTACACCATCACAAGTTTCAACCATGATGGGCAAGCTCCATTACAGTCATAACTCAAAGTCTACCTGTATGTAAAGAAGATGTTGACAGGTCAACTTGCAACAGCTTAGCAGTCTTCCTGGGTAATATAGATGCTTCCATTTGCCCAGCCTTGATCTTCTTAATCTTGCTTCAGGAAGAATCTAAAATTTTATGTCTATACCAAAGCTGGTATTCAGCAGGTTCTGACAAGGTCTGGAGAACCAGTAGCAGAAATTTTGAGTAGTTCAGAGAACCAGTAACCAGACAGGGCCTCTGACAGGCCCTGTCCACATCTATTTTCTGCCTCCCAAGTCCCATCTGATTTGGGAGAAAATGGAGATTTTGCAGTATCCTTCCCCTAGAGTAGGGAGGGAGTGGAGATTTTACAGTATCCTTCCCCTGCCACACCCACAAAGCCACACCACACCCACCAAGCAATGCCCACAGAACTGGTAGTAAAAAAAAATTGAATCTTACCACTAGTCTATACCCTGATATACATACCATATTTTTCAGAGTATAAGACGCACCTTTTTTCCTCTAAAAAGAGGCTGAAAATCTGGGTGCGTCTTATACATTGAATACAGCATTTTTTTTTGCCTCCTGAAGCCCCGCCCCCTTCACCAAAATGGTCGTGCATAGTCCTATGGAGGTTTTCAGAGAGCTCCTGGGGGCTGGGGAGGGCAGAAATAAGCATAAAATGGGCCATTTTTGCCCCCCCCGGAGCACTCTGCAAGCCCCCCCAAAGGCTATTCATGCCTTTTATTTGAAAAAAAATGAGCACGTATTCACGAAAAACGGGCCATTTTGGGGAGGTTTGCAGAGTGCAAAACCTTTTTTTTTTCCTTTCGGAAACTGTTTAGCTAGAGTGGCTGATGAGAATTACACTGATCAAGTTCTGTGCCAGCAGAAACAAAGTTTTAGGTGCTACAACGATTTCCTTCTCCAGCACATGGGTAAATACACCTGGAAACATCTACCTACCTACCTACCCACCTACCTGTCTCTCTCTCCCAACCTACCTACCTACTATATTTCTCTCTCTCTCTCTATTTCTCTCTCTCTATCCCTTTATCTACCTACCTACCTACCTACCTACCTACTCTCTCTCTCTCCTTACCCACCTACTGTATTTTTCTCTCTTTCTCTCCCTCTCTATCCCTCTATCTACCTCCCTACTTTAAAAAAAATATTGCCTCTTCAAAACCTGGGTGCGTCTTATACTCCAGTGTGTCTTATACGCCAAAAATACGGTATATTGTTTTGACCTCTTAATAATTTGTCCTATAGTATTACTTTTATATTAGGGTTGGGGTGTCAGCCTTATTTTTGTGGTTAATGATAGGAGTTTGCTGCTAAGGTTTTGCTTTATATTATAAAACCACCACGAGTTTGTTTTTATTGGGACTGAGTGAGTTATAAATGTGACAAATAAATAAATAAAGATAAATTATAGCATCAGTTAGCAAAACCAAGAATTACTAAGGCTCTAAAATGTTTATGCTATTTTATTGATTTTATAAGGGCTTTTATGTTGCTTTGAACTTGGTAGAGGATTATAACAGCATATAATCCATTTTCTGTCCTCTCCATCATCTTTATTTCATTCTTTCTCTTGTTATACTACAATCCCAGAATTACTGCTGTACGTTTTTCCCTCCCAACTCTTTTTTTCCAATATATTTTTTTTTTGGCTCCCTTGGTCTATTTTGGTCAATTTTCCCCTCTCCTTCCCATGCTGCATGTTATCCAAGTAGACATTTTTACGAGGAGTGAAATTTAGCCAAGCAAATGGGGTACTGCGAAAGAATGATCATCAGCAATATTCAAGAAGGTGAGGACACCAAAAGGCAGGAGGTAATTTAGGATAGGACTAGTAGAAAAGGAAAAATAAATAACCCAATAGGCAATTTCTTGTTGATTATGAGCAAAGCCTTCCTGTAATGAGATCAGTTATTCAGTGTAATAATGTCTCAAAGGAATGCTGGAAACCCATTTCTTCAGACGCTTACAAGGAGAATAAAGGAAGTGATCGAAAACATGCTGGAAAGGATTGATCCGTTCCAACTTCCTCCTTCCCTATGATGCTGTTCTGGCCTAGAGCATGAAGCAAACTCCTTGTCCCGACAAAACTCCCTTTTATTAATTTACTGTGAATGCTGATCATTCACATCCAGCAAAGTCTTTCAAGGGAGGATTTACAGTCACAGAACTTATCTGGCTTGGACAACTGCCAGACCAATATCTGCAAAACTTGGCAAGGAGTCTCAGAGAGTCACAAACCAATTAAGCGAACTAATTGTCTCCTGCAAACTCCACTCCCCTTTTCATTGTTCACGTGTGGCCTTACTCCCAAGTTGACCCCTGTTCTTTAGCTGTTCCTTTCATCTGGCAACTCAGTGCATGCGCACACTGGGAACAGGCTCCAGCTCTTTGTCTGTCTCACTGATATCTGACTCTGAAGGCAGCTTCATCAGAGGACTGGCCCATGTTCCTCTCCAACCTCTTCACTGTCTGAATCTGCTGCCAGTTCAACTGGCTGCTGGTGGGCCACAACAGATGCTTATTTTGAAGGTGATTCCTGATGCTCTCCTCTTAGACTGCATGAAGACTCCCATGATATTCAGGTTCTCACTGGGTGTAAGTTTGAACCCTGGACTTCTGCCATCTTCACCAGAGTAGTTTGTTGTGTTTTAGCAACTCCTCTATAACTGTAAACCGGTATTTACACTGTGCAGTCTGGGCCAATAACCAATGTTAGCAACTCTGGGTTCAGAACCAGTGTTACATCTCTGGTCCCTTAACCAGTGTTAGCAAATAAATGCGGAATAGTGTACTTCACCGGACAGTAAAGAGATACATTGCTGTAGCCACAAACAAACTCTAAAACAGTGATAGTAAGAAAATAAATAGTCTTTACTTAGTAGCAACTAAAATATTTCTTCCGACTAACTTCTCAAACAATAATAACAGTCCATCACCAAACAGAGTTTATCTCACAGTGATGCAAAACAATACTCCTCCTTCTTCTTCAGCAGCAATCAGGAAAACCAGGAATCACAAGGAATCGAACAGGGAATGAGCTGCATTCCTGACCTTGATTATATAGTATAGCTGATACTCACAGCCAATCAGATTCAAACAGTTCTTAAAGCTACATAACTCCTTAAGAACATAGACTCATATACTGTATATTGTCACCCCAATATAAGGCTGAATATCCTAACAGTCTGATTTTGTAATTTGTTTATTAAATTCATATGCTTCTCATCTCACTATCAAGCAACTCTAGGCAGCTTACAATATAGGCAGCCCTTAACTTACGACCACAACTGAACCCAAAACTTCTATTGTTAAGTGAATTTTGCCCCATTTGACAACTTTCTTGCCATAGTTGTTAAGGGAATCAGTGTCGTTAATAAGTTAGTAACACAGTTCTTTAGTGAATCTGGCTTCCCCATTGACTTTGTTGTCAGAAGGTCATGAAAGGTTATCACAATACAACACTGCAACCATCATAAATATGAGTCTGTTGCCAAGCATCTGAATTTCGATCCAAAGAATAAGGGGATGTTGCCAATGGTCATAATTATGGAAAATAGTAATAAGCCACTTGTTGGATGCCATCATAACTTCCCAAGGGTCACTAAATGCACTGTTGTAAGTCGAGGGCCGCCTGTAACAAGAAATAACCCAGCTGTTGTGGCCTGCCAGATTCGGACAGTGAGGAGGTTGGGGAGGAACAGGCCTGGAGTCTGGGGAAGGATCTGATGAGGGCTCTGTGTCGGAGGCAGAGAGGGGGCCAGACCCATATGCTAGCTATCACCTTCCTTTAGAGTCAGACATCAGTGAAGCAGACAAACAGCTGGAGCCTGTTCCCAGTGTGTGCATGCACAGAGTGACCAGATGAAAGGAACAGCTAAAGACAGGGTGTCAGCATTCCAAATGACATCCAAAATTAAATCAGAATCCAAGGCAAAGTATTGCTCTTAAGTTCCAATTTATTAAGAGAGTCATGTTGGCACATCTGGGGCAAACCCGAATCTGACTTTTCCCCACCCAATTGAAAGTTCAAGATCTTGCCCCCACACCCACAAGTCCATCACATGGTCCAATCTTCCACTGCCATGCTGGCAGTTCCACCCATCCAGTTCCAGTCAGGTGCAGAGGTGCAAAGAAAAAGGATGTCCTTGAATTCTAGAAAGGAATTTTATTTTGACAACATCGCATTCTACTCCTTACTATTACGAGTCCCTATGGGGAGAGGGAGCGGTCTACAAATTAAATTATTATTATTATTATTATTATTCCCCCTCCCAATTCCCCACTAGTGAAACAGCAGAGTAGAATAGAATATTAGTGTGGCAGGCCAAAGATCCCAAAAGGAACCGACTGCAGCCTGACACAGGGGTTGATTTGGGAGTAAGGCCACAGGTGAATGGCCCCTCCCATTGGGAATAAAAGAGGAACAAAAGGGGAATGGAGTTTTATTTATTTGTTTATTTTATCAAATTTATATACCGCCCTATCTCCCCGAAGGGACTCAGGACGGTGACAGAAATATAAAAAACAAATGCAATACAATACAATACAAAACAGTTTAAAATGAATTAAATTAGGGTCTGTGCTAAAAATTTGGATTAGAAAAGGTTAAAATCAATTAAAACTTTACCCTTTAAAACTAAGCCAGGCCGGCCTCTTAAAATAGATGTGTCTTTAATGCCCGGCGGAAGAGGCGTAGGTCCATGATGGTACGAAGGTCGGGGGGTAGGTCGTTCCAGAGGGCAGGCCCGCCACAGAGAAGGCTCTCCCCGTGGGGGCCACCCGTTGGTATTGTCCGGCGGATGGCACCCTGAGGAGGCCCAGGACAGGTCTAAGGGAGGTATGTGGTAGGAAGTTTGCAGGAGACAATTAGTTCACTAAATTGGCTTGTGACTCTCTGAGACTCCTTGCCAAGTTTTGCAGACATTGGGCTGGCACCTCTCCAAACCAGATAAGGTCTGTGAGTGTAAATCCTCCCTTGAAAGACTTTGCTGGATGTGAAGGAGCAGAACTCACAGCAAATTAATAAAAGGGGTTTTTGTCGGAACCAGGAGTTTGCTTCGTGCTCTTGGGACCTGCTCCTAGGTCAGAACACCCTTTGTGAGCTATCGTGCCTCTTCTTTCTCCATCCCTTGTATCCACTTGTTTTCATTTAGTCTTTTAATTTGGATTGCCAGTTGACTAAGAGAAATACCACTCCTCACTACCCCCCAGGAGATGGAAGGAAAGGTAATGACAAAAGATTATCTGACAGTGAACCTTTCCAGAGTTTCTTTGAGTCTACAATATTAATAATGCAAGAACTCTCACATGTATTTTCTTCTTCTTCTGGGTTTCTCAGGGCATCTGCGTGTTTCCTGTCGCTCTCATTTAAATTGTCAGCTCTTCTTCTTCTTTTTGGCAGACACTGCCTCTACAGTACATTTCTTGCTTTCAGCAGCTCTTTCAAAGAAAGCTCAGCATGTGTCTTTTCTCTCCTCCCCCCCATTTTTCCCCAATCCTACATTGTCATAAATATTTTGAACAAATGTTCCAGAAGGCTCCCTAGAGCACCAAGGAAGATAATTCACACCAACCTGGAGGCTGTCTCTCTCTCTCCCTCTCTCTCTCTCTCTCCCTCCCTCTCTCTTTCTCTCTCCCTCTCTCTCTCTCTCTCTCCCTCTCTCTCTCTCCCTCTCTCTTTCTCTCTCCCTCTCTCCCTCTCTCTTTCTCTCTCCCTCTCTCTCTCTCTCTCTCCCTCTCTCTCTCTCTCTCTCCCTCTCTTTCTCTCTCCCTCCCTCCCTCCATCGTCCCTCCCTCTTTCCCTTCATTATTCCATTCCATAACTATCTCTGGATTTCAGAAAGGAAACTCAATTAAGCGGAAGTGCATCTACGAAGAGCAATCGATTATTTTAACCACAATTGCAACTTGAGGATATCACAGGACAGTAATTAAAAAACAAACAAACAAACGAATGCGACATAAAAAAGATAGTAGTGGTGTTTGTTTTTTTCTGGGCCCTAAAACTCTATATTTAATTGTTGCTGTATTCAGTTTAAGAATGAGAATGGTTAAGTGCAGGGGTAGTATTCACTTACTTTTCCTACTGGTTCATAAATGTGAGCGCACGTACACGCTGCCTCCACGCATGCGCTCAGCCTTCCGCGCATGCGCCTTTGGCTAAAAAAGGGCCTAAATGGGATGCCATAGTGACGGAGCAGGTGGGTGGGGCCACATGCCATTTCCGCTACTGGTTCAGATGAACCCGTCCCAGTGGTGGGTTCTGGATCCTGTGGCAACCGGTACAGTGCAACAGGGCCTGGCATGCACCTTATGAACACGCACAGCACGCACATGCCTCCTTACCTCTGTGATGGCTCCGCGAGCCTCCGTGATGTTCCAGCTGCTTGGCGGAACATCTTGTAGCCACTGTATGCGCTGTGCGCAGAAGCACAGAAGAGCTTAAATACAGGTAAGGAGGACAGGCGGGAGGTGGGCCCTCCAGAGCACCATACCGGAACGGTACCCAGTGCTCCCTGCAGGCACCAGTATGCCTGTACCGAGGCATACCGTCTGCAACCCACCACTGACCCGTCCGAACTGGCAGAATACCACCTCTGGTTAAGTGTTTGCTTTTTGGAATACATGTAGCTGTTCCAGATAACAGGGATGAGCGCTTTTTCAGTGGCCAGGATCCATATCCTATGGTAACAGTGGCATTGTTAATGGCATCTAGATCATTGCCATGGTGGCACAGTAGTTAGAGTGCAATACTACAGGCTACTTCTGCTGCCTGCTGGCTGCCTACAATTTAGCAGTTCAAATCTCACGAGGCTCAAGCTTGACTCAGCCTTCCATCCTTCCAAGGGGGGGTAAAATGAGGAACCACACCCACCAAGCCACGCCCACCAAGCCATGCCACACCCACAGAACTGGTAGTAAAAAAATTTGAATTCCACCATTGAGTGGAATAGCTTGCCTTCAGACGTTGTGGGTGCTTCATCACTGGTAGTTTTTAAGAAGAGACCGGACGGTCATTGTCTGAAATGGTATAGGATCCCCCTGCTTGAGCAGGGGGCTGGACTAGAAGATCTCCAAGGTCCCTTACAGCTCTATTCTGATTCTGATCATAAAGTTGCAAATTGTGCATAAGCAAGCACTCTCTAGCCCTGGGGTTGCAATCTGTATAGAAGAGGTTTGCAATACCCTCTGTGAAAGACATCTGAGATATCACCATACTTAATCATAGAACCAATGTTTAGGGTAAATGGCGTGGGGTGTAGAGAAGAGATTCTTGAAACAAGCAGCACACAAGATTTCCGTAGTAAACCATATCATTTCCCCTCCTTATTTGTAGCCCTGTAGGATAGAAAAATGTCAGTTTCTCTGAGAGCTTTACTTTCACAGCTAGATAACTCTGTAAGTGGCATCCAGCTAAAGCAAATAAACAAACATCTTCAGATCTCCCTCCCTTCTGTTGTCAGCCATAAAAATGTTGGAATGCAATAAAAATCACTTTATGATTGCAACTGCTCTGCAAATAAGTATTTTCCTGCCTGTAAAGTATTTTCTCCTAGAAGTACATGTATCTGAAACAAGTGTGTCAATTCCATGATTCATGGATTGCATATGATCCTAGACAGCTAGTGATGTGGCCCTACAAAATTGTAAACTTTTATTATATATTTATATATATTAACTATTATATATTTTATATAATTCCTCCCAAGGCAATTCCTCTTTACTCAAAGTGGCTTAGGCAAGCTAAAAGATTGCACACCCATAATCTATACCGACATTTCTTAATCTAACAGCTTTACAATGTGTAGATTTCAACTCCCAGAATTCCCCAGCCAGCTGTGCTAATAACCTAACTTATTATTATGTATGCTGCTATACTAAACTACAGAGGGACACGGAGGTTCAGTGGCTAAGATGCTGAGCTTGTCGATCAGAAAGGTTGGCAGTTCGAATCCCTAGCACCGCAGAGCGGAGTGAGCTCCCATTACTTGTCCTAGCTTCTGCCAACCTAGCAGTTTGAAAGCACATAAAAATGCAAGTAGAAAAATAGGGACCTTTTGTGGGAAGTTAACAGTGTTCTGTGCGCCTTCGGCATTTAGTCATGCTGGCCACATGACCACGGAGACATCTTTGGACAGCGCTGCATCTTTGGCTTTGAAACGGAGATGAGCATCGCCCACTAGAGTCGGGAATGACTAGCACATATGTGCGAGGGGAACGTTTACCTTTATCTTATACTAAACTACAGTTGATCAAGAACGTCAGACAAAGTTAGTTGGCAACCCTTCAAGGCTAGCAGAATGTTGTTCTTTGAATTCTCTTCCCCTTTAGGAATTCTGGGCAGGATAGAGTGAGGGACCTCTTCCATCATTGGAATTTTTCCCCATTAGGTTTATCGGTTACAAGTATAGCTTGCACCTCTACCACATTTGACAAAATGCCACACTGGGTTTGACTGTGGCATTCTGTTCCCACAAAGGTCATACCCATTGTCGTGAACTCTATGTGGCCCTAATCTTAGGTGACACACACACACCCCATAGTGGCAAATTGGCCAATAAGAAAAGCATGATTTTCTGTATTTTTTTAAAAAAAAAACTTTTTAAAAAAGCTGGTATGAAACCCGTAAATAAACTTAATGCACTTAAAAGGTGGATTTTTGGGGAGGGGAAATTAGACCCTCCTCCTATATTCAAAGAAGGTGAAGTCCCATTTTGCTATTCTGTCAACCTTTACTTCTGTTTTGATCATCAAAGTTGCTTAAGTCTGGCGTAGTGATTCAACTTCTGGATTTCGACAGGAAAAACCTGGTTGGAATCTTAATTCAGCCATGACATTCTCAGTGTGATTTTGGGTTAATCGTTTGTACTTTACCCTTTCCTTAGCTTTCAGGAACTTTGATGAAATAAAATGGAGATTAAGTTCACTACCCTAATATCCTTCAAAGAAGATATTGATTTCTAATGTAATGAATGGTAAAACAGTGAACTGCAGCTTCTCTTTTTGGAACATGCCTTTGATATGTGCAATAACAGTTTGCCTAGTTTTCCTTTTATCAAAATCTTCAAAGAAATTACTGAAACTGAAAGACCTATGCAAGGTGAATTGTGGAAATTAAGAGAAGCTGCAACAAACTAGGTTCCAATTGTAAAGTGGATAGCTAAATGTCTATGGAGATTCTTACTCATCCAGGTCCTGGTGGTCCCAAAACTGCTTTTTCCAAGAGACTTTCTGGTTTTTCTTTGAAGAGGTTTCGCTTCTCATCAAAGATGCTTCTTCAGCTGTAAAGAAGCTTCTTGGATGAGCTCATGAGGTTTCTTGGATGAAACGTGAAATCTCTTCAAAGAAAAAGCAGAAAGCCCACACGCCTGTTGAAAAAGCATTTTTAAGTTCCGAAATATACGAATCAATTGTTTGAGGAAAGGCACATGTATTGATATGAGGTCCTTGGTGTTCTTTGAGCTTGATTGATTCCTTACAGATGTTTCATTATCCAGCTAGGTAACATCATCAGTGCTACAAGGGAGTGGGGTTTGCTCCAGTGGTGAAATTCACTTTTTTTACTACCGGTTCTGTGGGCGTGGTTTGGTGGGCATGGCAGGGGAAGGATACCTCAAAATCCCCATTCCCACCCCACTCTGGGGCCAGCCAGAGATGGTATTTGCCGGTTCTCCAAACTACTCAAAATTTCCGCTACCAGTTCTCCAAAACCTGTCAGAACCTGCTGAATTTCACCGCTGGTTTTGCTCTATTTTTATAGATTAATAGCTTTCCCTGTCAGTGTTGGAGTGGCTTGGTGGCTCCTTGATTAGGCTGCTGTTAACTATTAGTTTGTATGTCTGAGTTGGTAGTTCCTTGATTAGGGTGTTGTTTATTGCTTGTTTGATATAATATTGGACTAGCCATCTCCCAGACCTTTCTCAGTAGTCTATGATCCATTGCCTGGTGGCTTGTAATGGATGGATGCCTTTGCTCTAAATGCCTCCAAATATTCTAGATTGAAATAGGCAAGAGTTCAATCATCATTTATCAGCCCAGGAATGGAGACTTATGTCAGGTCCTCCTTGCTAGTGGCAGAAAAGACCTTCAGAAGAGAGTGATTGTCAGTGCAATTTGCAGGCTAAGAGGAGCTTCATATGGTGACCTGATAAATCACCTTGCTGTATGGCTTATAAGTTTCCCCTTGGAACATCAGTCATTAGGAATGATCTATCTAAGGCTACCATCTTTCACAAGCTGTTCATCATCATAAAGATACTTCTGTCATTGTGATGGTTCCTTTTTGACCACAGACCATTGGACATCTAGCATCATTATTGTCAAGTTTTAACAACCGTGGTGCTAGTTACCATAAAGCAAGTATTCCCTAACAGCTGGAGAAAGGAAAATCGCACCATTTATTTTACCATGTAAGAGTTATCAAGTTTTAAAGCCTGCATCCAGTCAGGGTAGAAGGGAAATATCATTGCTTTGGTAAAGAAAATATTATATACAAAACAGTTAATTTTGAATTACAATTGATACCGAACGTAGCAAATTTTATTTTCATGGTTCTGAGAGCTTCCTAGACTTGGCGATACTAACCTCATATTTCTATTATTTTGTATGTCACTGTTTTCAAAATGATTGATATTTTTAATATATCCAGCATATATTCATTGTTATTCATTTTGTTCATATACAGGTTTTTGTTTCCCTTTTCCTACCATACAAACAAAGAGCAGGGATCTTATCTATGCATGCAACAGAATTAAATAAAAATTAGGAGTAGAAATGCATAGCAAACAATTTGTAGTTTTAAATTTCAAGTGAACAATCCTATTTTAACATTCAGTAACACACATTAATTCTTATATGCACAATGTTTAGCTTAGGCATGGCTTATAACAGTAACTGTTTTGGTATAAACATTGGTTTATTTACTAGAGACTGTGACTCTGGATCATGTACCATAACAACAACAACAACATAAATAAGTAAGTAAGTAAGTAAGTAAGTAAACCAAATAGAGAACCACATAATATTGACTCACAACACACACACACCTATGAACATGAAGTATAAAATGTTGTTCACACTAATAAAACACAAAAACAATTCAAAAGGCAAACCCTCCCAAGTGGACCAAATACTTGGGCAAAAGTTGGGTTTTAATGGCTTTTCTAAAGATGAGAAAAGTTGGGGCCTGTTATGTATTGTCGGGGGATGAAATCTGCTGAAAATCAATGCACCTCATGAAGTAGTTATGTTCCACGGAGAGAACAAGCTCTACCCATAACTATACATGCTGATCTGTTCTAGAACAATTGAAGTTTCTGGATGGCCTTCACAATCGGCCCCCAAAGCATCAACAGCAATCATAACATAAAAGATTAAACATACTGTACACAGCTACTTCTCAATTTAAAGAAATCCAAACAGGATTTCAAAAAATAAAGTGAACTCAGACATTTTTTATATATAAAGAGCCACAACTCCTTGATCTATTGAAGGTAGTGAGTGGGATCAAGAGGCTGTTTGGTGTAGTGGTTACAGACAACAAGCTAAAAGCAGAGAGACCTTGAGTCTTTAGTTCTGCCTTAGGCACAAAGTCAGTTGGAGGACTTTGGGTGCCTCCATCTCTCTCAGCCCAAATGTCAAAATGCTGTCATCAAACTCAAGATTGAGTTAAAGACACACACACACACACAAAGAATGGGTACGATAAAAGCTAAAAATAATTGATGGCAATTATTTGAGCCACTCCAAAGAACTGGGTAAATCATTTAAAAAAACACAATTACTTTAATTAGTACTTACATTAAAATGTAATTACATTAATTCAATTAACTGAATTGTAGGGCAGTTATTCTCTATCTTCCACTTCTGCCCCATCAAAAAATTAGCCCCCAAATTTTGGTTGGCAGTGGGTGGCATTTATAGACCTACCTTGGATGGCATATTCTGGTGCAAGTGATTTGAATCTCTATTATTTATCTTGATCTTTCTATCTCATGTTCTGATACCTATCCATGTAATTTCTAAGCAGAAAAAAGTGATCATGGAGAAAACCCTACTCTGTCATCATTCATTGTCTCCTTTCAAAATAACTAATCAAATTGGTTGGAATTCTAATTTTTATTGCTTGATGAATTTCAAATATCCAATATTATACTTTGGGGCATGGGAACAGATGATCATTCCCAAAGGATCAGTGTTGTCACTACTAATATCTGTAAAAGTCATGCCTTCAAAACCTCTGAATATTACAAAATCCATTTAGATTTTAGTTTAAAGGGAATTAAGGAATACCACAGGAGGACAAGAACTGGATAGAGGATTTCTCTGAATTTTACTGCTCAGCTGAAGGCTAAAAGGGGAAAGACATTTTACAGCTGGATGACTAAGATCAAATAATGTGGCAGGTCTAATTAAGTACACAGCTTCTTTTATTGACATTTGATCAGAATGCTAATTGAGATTTCATGCAGAAATAACTGGAGTGAAAACGGGGAAGGAAAATTAGTAACTCAGCTGGATTTCCTACCATAGGGGTTTTTTTTGAGAAAAATATGTAAGCTTGCATTTTTTAATCTTTTATTTTCTGAAACTTAGATATCAATAAATGTCTCTTTTTAGATTGACTGGTTTATTAAAATTGATACCCCACCCAGTTCCTATGACTTTAGGCAACTAATAGGGAAAGAAAACTACAAGATTTTTTTTAAAAAAGCAAAACATAATTCAAATATACATTTAAGAGTTAACTTGACCCATGCCGCAAGAACTATACCCTACCAAAAGAACCTACTTTTTCATGGCTTTGCAAATATTAACAACATGGAGCTGTCAACCAGGAACAATCAGGACCATGTTAAATTCCAATTAAGAAGATTTACTGCTCAAGCCTTTACACGAGAATCTAGTCAACTAATGGTCAGCACTAAATTGGTATTAGATAAGAGTTAATTCAAGGAAGGCTGAATTTGGATTGCTTGTTAGTTCATGGTAACTCCAGATTGATTCCTCTTTTGATTCCAGGCTCGCCCTCTTCTCCTACATCAACCAATATAATTTCAAGAGACCTACCTCTGAAAGGGTTTCTTCTAAATCATCCCACCCACCCCCCATTAATCTGCTATAAATTGAGGCTAATCAAACTATAAATTGATCTAAACCATGTTGAGATTTATGGATTAAAATAAATACTTTTTATTACTTCTAGAAACAAGCAAGTCGGAGTAGTGGTGTCAAAATGTTAACACAGTTCTAATCACTTTGTAGTGATAACTTTGTCAGAGCTGGAGTTTCCTTATAGATTCTGTCAATCACAGTCATAACCTATGACGGTTGTATATTGGGTCACTCACATGGCTGACCCAATTTTGCAACCTTTTTTGTAGTAGTTGTTAAGTTCATTAAATTTTGCTGGAAATTGGAAGTAAAACCATTTCTTTGGCAAAATTAGTATACAAATTGGTTATGGGGCATGGGATGCTGCAAACAACCCTAAATGTGGCTTCAATGCAGGCTTCAAATGTGACTGCACCCCAAATGCAGTCAGGTGAACATGGGGAGGCAGCCGTTGGAAGCTTGAATTTGAGTTGTAAGTAGTCCCAGGGAAGTGTTGAAAGGAAATTTACTTTAATCAATTCCAATTACCAGAATGGCAGACCCAGAGGTGGTATTCTACCAGTTTAGACCGGTTCGCTGAACCAGTAGCAGATATCACGGGTGGCTCCTCCTACCCGCCCCAGCTCTACGGCATCCCATTTAGGCCCTTTTTTCACCAAAAGTGCATGCACCTCAATTTGCGAACTGGTAGGGAAGGCTGGGCAGCCAAGATCCAAAACAAAAGAGGTTGTTACTTGAAATCCTGACATACAAATTAAAAAAGGGAGGATAGGGGCTCGGTTTAGTTTTGTTGTTTTGTTTTGTTTTGTAGTGTCATTTTTCAGAATTCAACTTCCAGATTTTGCAACACACCCTTTAATTGAATGTCCAGGAGCTTAAGACGAGGAATTTCTACAGAATTTGCCTTTCCCTAGAGAGGAAAAACTGTCACTCCAAATGCTTGTCCCATTTCTTCAGAATACCAAGAGTGGAGTTAAAAAACAGAAAGAAGTGGGCAACATCAGGACTGGAGATGGGGAAAGGAGTGTCCAGTCCCATTTTCATAAGAATCCAGGCTTCCTTACATGACGTATTTTTTTCAACATCTGTGTCAGACCTGGATGTCATCTTTCACACTGGGCCTTTAGGCCTGCCACATTTTCTATTGTGGGAATGTGGAGGAGGACAGGGGTGGGTTCCTGCCAGTTCTAACCTCTTCTATAGAAGAGATTTCACAAATCTACAGTGCCGTTTAGAACCGGTTCCAGCTTCCTCCCCCCGCCTGTCCACACATCATCAAGATGAAGAGTGAAAGGAGGAATTCTGGGAGTTGAGGTCCACAAGTGTTAAAGCTGTCAAGTTTGAACACCTCTGAGGATTTTTTTTCTAAAGGGTTAGGGGTGCAAGGGTCTTGTAACTTGACAGCTTTAAGACTTGCGTGCTTCAAATGCCAGTTTCTGAGCCAACAATTGGGTTGTTAAGCAAGAGCATTGTTAAGTGAGTGTCACCACATTTTACAAGTTGGCCATGCCCACCAAATCACATGACTGCCAAGCCACTCCTACCTGGTCACATGGCCGGCAAACCACTCCCTCAATTCAGGCCACACCTACAGAAGAGGTTCTAAAAAATTTCGAAACCCACCACTGGAGGGGGAGGTTATATGGAGTATATGGGATATATAGTCAAAATAACATTCTTTTCTCGGAGAGTCAAGGACATCTTGCACGGCAGCTGTGATAAAATGACTGGGAGGCACCTCCAGTTTTGGGAGATGCCTGATTAGATCATGTGATGGACATGTGGGTGCTGGGAAGGGACTTGAACTTTCATTTGGGTGGGGAAAACCTGGAAGCTTTCAGATTCGGATTTTGCCACAAGCGCCAATATGGCATCTCTAATAAAATGGAACTTTGAGGAAACTCAAGTCTCAGAGTCTTTTTTCGTTGGGGCTGTTACTTGGAACCCTGACATTTATCCGAATCTGACATTGTTCTAAAATTTTCAAAATATAAAAGATACTATCGGAGGAGGGGAAAAAAAAAGATATCTTGGTCCCAAGAAAAGTGGGAGTCACTGTTATTTGTAAGATTTACAGGCCACAATTACACAACAGAAACAGGTATGTGTGTGTGTAAGAGAGAGAGAGACAGAGAGAGAGACAGAAGAGTGCTGAAAGAAAATGTCAAGAAAAAAGAAGCTTTAAAATGAACTGGTTTATAAGGAGATATAAATTGACACATTTCACCTTTCTTTGGTACTCTATCAGGACTTTTTAGTTATTTATTAAATTTATATCCCCCCCCCCCCCAATAGGGCAACATTTTTATCCCGTTTCCATATGTTGGAAGGGAGGGGAGAGAAATAAGTATGGGGAAAAGTTTTGAGTTTTTCTGTTGTATTCCTGGGAAGGTTTGCTATCTTCTGTACTTGGAGAGATCCGATTGTGGGGCTGAATAAAAGTTGCTTCTTTACTACAGGAATGTAAATGAGCCCGGGAGTTATTATCCATGCTGAATAGCCAGTAATAAGGGCTGAACAGTTTTCAGCAAGGAGAAGGGAATAGAAGAGGAGGAGGAGGAAAAAGTAATAACCCCTGTGTAGGCCTATATCCAATCTGCAGGTATTGTGGATCAGGTGACTCTACTTTAAAATATGAACTCATTAAATTACTTCCCTCTTCACAGTCTACTCACACAATATTCTATAAATCAGATTGCTCCGCTGGAATTTAAAGTACCACACCATTGACAGGATAATATCTCCAGGTATGCAAGGCGTCAACACAACTTATTTCTGTCCTAATGATAACAGATTTCAATGTGTTTAATATCCCTGAGGTAACGAAAGGGACACTTTGAAGAAATTAATTCCTCAGCCATTTGTATTCATTCACTGCATTGCATTATACATATCAGGCTGGTCATCTGGCAGCAACTCAGCAGCGCTCCTCCAATAATGTCATGTATTCCCATGTAATTTATTTCTTAGAACTAATGGCAGGTCTTTTTAAAAGCACATTTTAAAAGGGTGGGGTGGGGAGCTTAAACATGCTGTGCACTCAGACAATGAGACAACGATCAATGCAGCAAAGTCTGTGTAATAAATAGTGGGTCGTGCCCCTTACCAAAGGTTACACCGCAGTATTTTCACATAGTGATGAAAAGGCAGAGGTATTTTATATATCTCTAATCTTTAGATAGAGAGAGGGGGGGGAGGGAGGGGGAGAGAGGGAAAGAGGGAGAGAGAGAAAGTGAGCATGGCAAAGGGGGAGAGGGAGATATACATATATATAAAAGAAACAGACATTGTGATCACTGGAACTTTAAAATATATTGCTCACTAAGCTTTTGTTAGCAATTGCTAACATCGTCAGAGTGTAAAAGCCATTAAAGAGATACCTGCTTTTATACAATGTTAATCAATTTGGCCATTTGACTATATTAGCAGTTGCTAATGAAAGCTTAGTGAACAATATATTTTAAAGTTCCAGTGATCACAATGTCTGTATAATTTTATAACTACACCTAGAATTTGCATTTTTAGGCCAATATATATATGTATATGCTGGCATTGCTGGCTTCGGGGATTTTTCCGTGTATATAGCATGGAGATGTTATTGCAACATTTCGACAAGATCTCACTTGTCATCATCAGGCAGGCTTCAAATATATATATATATATTTACAGTATATTTGTTCCACAACACTATCTATCTATCTATCTATCTATCTATCTATCTATCTATCTATCTATCTATCTATCTATCTATCTATCTATCTATCTATCTATCTATCTATCTATCTATCTAGCTAGCTAGCTAGCTAGCTATCTATCTATCTATCTAGCTAGCTAGCTAGCTAGCTATCTCTATCTATCTATCTATCTATCTATCTATCTATCTATCTATCTAGCTATCTAGCTATCTAGCTATCTAGCTATCTAGCTATCTAGCTATCTAGCTATCTAGCTATCTCTATCTATCTATCTATCTATCTATCTATCTATCTATCTATCTATCTATCTATCTATCTATCTATCTATCTATCTAGTGTTGTGGAACAAAAATAGATAGATAGATAGATAGATAGATAGATAGATAGATAGATAGATAGATAGATAGATAGATAGATAGATAGATAGATAGATAGATAATTGTTTCCACAACTTCCTGTAAGGGCCCCAATTAAGGGAGGAGACATGCTGTTTCCCTCTCTGCCTGTCGGCTCATCACCAGAGACCATCTAGACAGAGAACCATTTTTTAGTTACGTTGTGTACACATATATATGCTGGCATTGCTTGCTTTGGGTATTTTCCCGTGTATAAGGCATGGAAATGTTATTGAAATGTTTCGACAAGATCTCACTTGTCATCGTCAGGCTTTGGTCTGTGACTGTGACTGCGAAGGCATGGCCCTTTTTTAAATCTTGGGGGTGGGGGGGTGGAGTGCTGACTATTGTTGTGAGTGTGTTGATTGGCTGTGCAGCTGCATCATGACTGGTAGATTGATGCTGATTGGTCTCATTTGTATGTTTCTCCTTATTTTGAATTTCAACGGCTTGGGTGGAGGGTGGGGCTCGTCTGCTGGTCAGTGCTGGTTTCCAGATGTCTGGTAGGTGGGAGGTGTCATCAAGTTTGTTCATACTGTTAGATTGCTTCTCTATTTCAATGGCTTCTCTGATTATTCTCCTGTTTAGTTGTTCAGCAGAATAATATATATATATGCTTTCGTAGATTTTCACGGGTGTAGGTATGCTGGCATTGCTTGCTTTGGGTATTTATACACGGGAAAATACCCGAAGTAGCTATTGATTTCACTTTTAACAACAGTAACAATGGAACCATGCTTTTAGGCATCCCATTTTGTTTCTCTCTATCCAAAGGCTTGATGTAAAATTCCACCTTTCTTATCAAAATCTGAAAATCTCATGGGTGTACTAAGGATTACATTTTTCCCACTTATTTGCTCAAATAGTCTAGCCACCTTAATGCAGGGAAGGACTGGGGTGATGGTAGCAGTCTTCCGGTACTTGAGAGGTTGTAAGAGAAAAAGTGGGGGTCAGTTTATTCTCCAAAGCACCTAAAGGCAGGACAAGAAGCAATGGGTGGAAGCTGTCAGAGGGAGATCAACCTGAAAATAAGAAGGAATTTCCTGGCATTGAGAATGATGAATCAGTGGAACAGCTTGCCTCCTGAAGTTGTGGCTGTTCGGTCATTAGAGATTTGTAGGAAGAAATTGGGCAGCCATTTTGTCTGGAATGGTGTGAGTCTCCTGCTTGAGGAGGTGGTTGGACTGGAAGAAATCCATGGTTCTTTCCAGACCTATGAGGATTGTATGTAAGAATAAATTAATTTTTACTGCCGTTGGTAGTAGTGAATGCCCCAACAAACCAGGATTGGACTTTGCCAATGTTTTCCACCAGACATACACATGGCCCAGAACTGAAGCAAACAGTCTTTCCTGGAAAGCTATCACTTTCAGTGAAAGTGGACAATGGTTATAGTCCTTCATCTGGCTACCTCCAGCATGAGAATATGATTTAGGTTTAGCTTGTAGACATTATTTGTATATAAATCAGCACATGCAATGTTTATGCAAAACAATAGCTTTGCTCTTTTGGGTAACTAATATGCTAGAAACCAGGAGAGGACAGTAAACAGCTTGGTAACCATGGGCCAGTCACTCTCCCTCAGGCCTAGGAAGCAGGCAATAGCAAAACACTTTTCAAATCTTGCCAAGAAAACTGCAGGACCTTCTCCAGGCAATCACCAAGAGTCAAAATGGAAGAAAGGAAGGGAGGGAGGGAGGGAGATAAAATAAGAGATGTCACTAAATACAATCCATCTATTCTGTACTGTAGCTGTCCAGCCCTTGATAATATTCCTTTTTTGAAAACTCAAATAGGCAACAAATCAGAAAAAAAAGAAGTCCTCTACTTACATTTATTTAGTGACCATTCAAAGTTACAGCAGCAGTGAAAAAAAGTGACCATTTTTCATACATAGGACTGTAGCAGCATACCCATAGTCACATAGTCAAAGTCAAATTCAAATATAGTCACATAGTCAAATTCAAATTCAAATACATGATCAAAATTCTAACATATAATAATAATAATAATAATAATAATAACAACAACAACAACAATAATAACAATAACAATAACAATCTTGTCATTGTAATAAATTGTTAAAATTACAATGAAATTGGTTCGAGCACTGTGCCAACATTTCCATCAGGTGGAATACAGACAGCAGTGACAGCCATAACAGGAATCTCTCCAGGCAAACAAAATGGCCGACAAATGACAGTTGAGAACCCCACGTCTGCAGAACAGTGTGTATAAGCAACCCCACTGTCAGTACACCAGTTATTATTTGTGTAAAATTCAAATCTGTTTGGCATTTTAGGAGTTGGTGGAAGAGGAGCACGTCTCTTTTCCTTTTTTATTTCTTATTGCAATGAACTTTGAGGAATCGCACTTGGCATTTTTTTCTTCCCTCTCAGCTTTCCCAACAGAAAAGGATGGAATTACTGGTAGGGGTGGTGCTCTCCGCTTCTTCATTTCAATTCTTGCAGTTCCCCCTTGTATATTCCCAAGAGATAATGATGGTGCCACCGTGACAGAACATAAACTTTGTGAAGAATCTGCAATCATTGTTTCATCAAGGGATGGAAAAGTCTGCTGTGACACCAGGGGCTCAAAGCCGCTGAGCCTAAGCGCGCCTCCATCTTGAGATTTGACAACAGGTTCGTATTTATGACCCTTGCAGTGTCATGTGTGACCATCTGACAAGCAACTGGGGCAAAAAAGGTTGCAAAATGGGTAATAATTCACTTATTTATTTATTTATTTATTTATTTATTTATTTATTTATTTATTTATTTATTTATTTATTTATTTATTTATTATTTGAATTTATAAGCCGTACCCATCTCACCACATAGGGACTCGGGGCGGCGCACAGGGAATATAAAATATAAATACATAGATATACAAAATAAAACGCTCATTAAAACTCAATTAAATTAACCCACCCTGCGCTAAAAACCCATATTAAAACCCCTGAATTAAAACTTTGGTAACTAAAGGCAGTGCAGTGTCGAGTAAAATCATGCCAGGCCGGCTTGTTGGAAGAAGTGCGTTTTTAACCGCTGGCGGAACAGGCGGAGGTCCAAGATGACACGGAGTTCAGGGGGGAGAGCGTTCCAGAGGGTTGGGCCCATCACAGAGAAGGCTCTACCCCTGGGCGTCGCCAACCGGCATTGCCTGGTTGACGGCACCTGGAGTAGACCCTCTCTGTGAGAGCGTATCGGTCGTAGAGACGTATGGGGCAGTAGACGGTCTCGTAGGTAGCTAGGCCCCGTGCCATGGAGCACCTTGAAAACTGTGAACAACTGTGTCACTCAGCAACAGAAATTTTAGGCTTATTTGTGGGTCATAAATCGAGGATTACCTGTATACTTTTCCCAGTTGTGAACTCAAGTAGAGGTCAACCAACTTCTGTCCACCCAGCTGCAGAAGTTTTGTTCTATTCCAGATGTCCCTTTAGGAGTCAATGAAGATGAAACAGAAGCAGTTGTCTATTTCATCTCTGGAGATATTCCAGGAACAGTAACAACAGAATCCACAGATGGCAGAAATTCACTGAGAACGTTTTTTTTTTAATGAAGGGTTTAAATTGCCTCTGAGCCTCTCTCATCTTAGATGTTAGTGCATGATAATTGTGTTCATGGAAAATAAAGAGGCGAGATCTGAAAAATGAATTAGCATTCTAGATAATGTCAGTTTTCCACTGGCTTTACAAATGCAGCTGAAGCCTAGCGAAGTCTTTCCTAAAGAAAAAAATCTCTGATAGGTGAGCAACAGCCTTTAGCTTAGCTTTATAGGATACTCACACTAATTTAAAAGCACTCTGCAGAAGATTAGTGCAAACCTATGGTAAGATCCACTCTGTGTTTTTTCAAGCTTGCTACTTTAAAGAGAGGGAGAGAAGGATGGTAAAAAATGAAGCATGAGGAACAAGACCAGAGAGAGAGAAAGAAAAAGAATGGGTAACCATTAGTCAGGGATGCAGTGGCTCAGTGGCTAAGACGCTGAGCTTGTTGACCAGAAAAGTCGACAGTTCGGCGGTTCAAATCCTTAGAGCTGCATAATGGAGTGAGCTCCCGTACTTGTCCCAACTTCTGCCCACCTAATAGTTCAAAAGCATGTAAAAATAGAAAAATAGGGACCACCTTGGTGGGAAGGTAACAGTGTTCAATGCGCCCTTTGGCATTTAGTCATGCTGGCCATATGACCACGGAGACGTCTTCAAACAGCACCGGCTCTTCAGCTTTGAAACGGAGATGAGGTTCCGGTTCCGGCTCCAGCGGTGACGGGCGAGCCTGGGGCTCGCTCGCCGCTTTGTTGCCTTTTCTGCCCCCCCACGGGGGCGGGACACTCCGGTTACCGGAGGTCCCCCGTAGGGTCGGCTCGGAGGAGACGTTCTTCCTCACGGCGGTGGGGAGAGCGATCCCCTCCACGACCTAGGTGAGGAGGAACATGCTGCGGGGGGTTCTCCCTTCGCCAACGGCTGTCGGCGCCATTCACTTTAATGTAGAGGGCTGAGCGGAAGAGATCAGAAGGTTTGCCGAGGCTTCAGCTGCGAGGGAGAGTGAGTTTTAAAAAGACTTTTTTTTCCCTTGCTGCCAGCTAGGCTGAATGGACTGGGAGGGGGGTGTTTGTTCCCAAAAAACCCCCCTCGGACTTAAGCGGCACTCTAAAATGGCTTCTCTGGAAGAGAAAGTGGAAATCTTAAATCCGGACTGTCTCTAACAAGGGAAAGTGGTATGCGGCTACTTGCAACATTGTTTCTAGGTCTGGCTGGTTAAAAAATTTATTTTTCTACTCTCTCCTCTGGGCTCTGAGATGGGCGGTGGAAGGTGGCTTTTCTTTGTCTCTGCCTGACTATTTTAACTATGGAAAATTCCCAGCGTCTCCTTACAATTGGGACTCTCTCTGGATATTAATGAAGAATTTTTTTCTTGTTGGATTTGTGGTTCCTTTCTGGATTACC
This sequence comes from Rhabdophis nuchalis, assembly GCA_039707465.1. Taxonomy (NCBI): domain Eukaryota; kingdom Metazoa; phylum Chordata; class Lepidosauria; order Squamata; family Natricidae; genus Rhabdophis; species Rhabdophis nuchalis. The sequence goes on from CM077645.1 coordinate 20,035,165, forward strand.
TTCGTTATTATAACTATTGAGTTGGAAAATTGTCTCTCTCTTGGTTCCTGAAGTTTACAACGTTTCAACCTTGATCTGAACTTTTGGCTCCCGGTTAGTCTCACCAACCCCACCCTGAAAACGCCATTTTGGTGGCACTGACTTTAACAGTTAAGATGGCTCAAGAAGCAGCACTGACAAGTTTAGAACAATGGATGGCTTCTCTTGAAACTGTTATACAAACTTTGGTAAAAGAAATTCAGGCCCAGAGGGCTGAAAACATTAATTTCAAGAAGGAGCTATTGGACACTCGGAAGCAAGTGCTGGAAAACACACAGAAGACTGAAGAATTGGAAGGGGGGTTGGTGGGGGTTAAGGGAGAGATTAAAAATGTTACTAAAGAGGTTGGGGAAACAGATGGGCATGTGTCTAGGATTGATATGGAAAGAATGACATATTTTTTGAGATTTCAGAACGTTCTTGAGGAATCTGGTGAATGCCTCCCTGATCTTATGAGCACAATTTTAGCAGACTATTTACAAAAACCTAAAGATGAGATCAGGGGGGACATTGACCTAGCCTACAGAATTAACTCAGCATATGCCAGGATAAATGAAGTGCCTAGAGAGATACATGTGAAATTTGTTAGAAGGTCAACCAGAGAGGAAATCCTGAAAGTGCAGAGAGGTAGTCCATTAATCTACCAACAGAAAGAGGTTGCTATCTTGAAGCAGATCCCTAGAAAGATTCGAGAAGCAAGGAGGAAATTTTCCTTCTTGTCTAAAACATTGTTTGATCATGGGATTTGGTTCAAGTGGGTGACACCCGAAGGGATGCTGGTGTTCTGGGAAGGAGGAAGAGTGAGGATTAAAACAGTTGTTGAGACGGAAGCCTTTCTTAAAAAAACATTCCTCTGCCCTGGGGGAAGATCCAGGGGGGACGGAGGGGGCCACGGCCCCGCCCGCTGGGGGCCAGGGAGGAGAAAAAGAAGATACAATAGCCAAAAGACTTAGATCGAAAAAATAACTTTGCCTTGATTTTTCTGAACAATTTTGCATAATATTTTCTGGATTTTTTTTGTAAATGTCTGACAGCATGGAACTGAGAATTTAGGTATATGTACTTGCTTTTACCTTGTAGTGTTATGAAAAATGCTTTTTTGTTGTTATTTTTTTTTATTGTACTTTGAGGTCTCGGAAGGACTGACGACTCTGACGTGAATGCTCTCAAAATTTCTTTGTATCCCTTACCCTACCCCATGGAAAAAATGTAAAACCAATAAAACTTTTTCAATATTAAGAAACGGAGATGAGCACCTCCCCTTAGAGTTGGGAACGATTAGCACATATGTGCAAGAGGAACCTTTACCTTTACCTAACCATTAGTACATATCCCCCAAAAGTGATCCTCTCCAATCACTGTGTCCTTTGGGTTTACTCATTCCTTATTTCAACCTCGACCAACCTGAGGAAAGATTATGCTTCAAGGAATGGATATAATGCAGCCAGTTTGATGTAGTGGTTAAGGTGCTGGTCTAAAAACCAGGAGTTGGGAAGTTCTAGTCCCACATGAAATCTGGCTGTGTGATTTGGGCCAATCAACAGGAGATTGTGAGTTCTAGTCCTGTTTTAGGCATGAAAGTCAGATGGCCCAGTCATTCTCTCTCGGTCCAACCCACTTCACAGCATTGTTGTGGTGGAGCAAATTGGTAGAGAAAAGAGTGTTAAGTATATTCACCACCTTGAGTTGCCTGTAAAAGGCAGAATAAACACCTAAAAAAATGCCCCTGCCTTAAAAAGCAGCATCTGGTAAAAGGAGGATAATGAGGCCTGGTAGATATGCAATTTCACTCTCCTCAGAATCAGGCTGGAGCCACTGATCTGAGGAGCAATTTTGCACACTTAAACTCATGATATCATATTTTGAAGCCATTTACAGAACAGACTAAGTCACTGTCAATTAGCTTCAGATACAATTGGAGCTACGTATGCCTTATATCACCTCTATACCTAATTATCACTAATCAATGGACTATATTACCCAGTGCACTAAGATAGGTGATAACACAGTGAAATTCTGCTGCATTTTTATTGTAGGCTTTTCTGAAGATTTGGACAAAGAAGGACATGGATGATCTCTTTTTTTTCTAAATAATCCAAGTAATTTTCTTCCTTTTTTAAAGGAAATAATGCTGGGATGGTGCTTTCATCTGTAGCTCTACCGAATGTAAATTCAGCCATGATTATATGGTTTGATGATTCCATGATATTATTTTCATACCAGCAAGCTACCCTAACTGAGTCTGGGCACCGTATATACTTGTGAAACAATGAATGGATGAATTATGCCAAAGAGCAACTAAAAGAGCTCATTTACATGATCTATTAGACAAAAAATTGAAGAGTTTAGTTCAGTAGATTAAAAAAAAATCTATTTCCAGATTCAGGGCTGTCCAGGAAGTTCTTATTCCAGTCTCACTCAAAGTACCATATGAGAATTACAGATAATCCTTGATTTATAACCATAATTGAGCCCAGAATTTATGTTACTAAGTTAGAAAATTGCTAATTGATTTCTGTCCCATTTTATGACTTTTCCTGCCAAATTTGTTAAGTTAGTCACTGCAGTTGTTAAATTAGTAACACGACTAGAATAGAATAGAATAGAATAGAATAGAATAGAATAGAATAGAATAGAATAGAATAAAATAGAATTCTTTATTGGCCAAGTGTGACTGGACACACAAGGAGTTTGTCTTTGGTGCGTATGCTCTCAGTGTACATAAAAGACAAGATACATTTGTCAAGAATCATAAGGTTCAACCCAACCAATCTCATTGTAATTTTAGTACAATGACAATAAAGATTATTATTATTATTATTAATGATAGTCATAGGGTACAAATAAGCAATGGAATCATATTAGGAAACTAACCATAAGTATACAAGCAACAAAGTTACAGTCATGCAGTCATAAGTGGGAGGAGATGGGTGATAGGACTGATGAGAAGACTAATAATAATAGAAATGCAGCCTTTGTAAATAGTTTGACAGTGGTGAGGGAATTGTTTAGCAGAGTGATGGCGCTTGGGTTGCTAAGGGAATCTGGTTTCCTCATTGACTTTGGTTGTCAGAAGATTGCGTAAGATGGTTACATGACCCCAGGACACTACAACCAACATAAATATGAAGCAGTTGTCAAGCATCCAAATGTAAATTAGGTGACCCTGGGGATGCTGCAACAGTGGTCATAAGTCACTTTTTTCAGGGCCATCATAACTTCGAATGGTCACTAAATGAAGTCAACGACTACCTGTATTTCATTTGCATGGGATATAAAAATAGATAGGAATTCCCAGAACGTTACTGATCAGGGCGGGAGGCCCTGGGACGCTGATGATATATTTTGATCAGTTACAATGGATTGTTGCTAGGAGTCATCTTGAGATATCCTCAGGATGTGGTACATCAAAGCCAAGATGGCAGCTCTGATGCTGCTGTCTAAGCTTCGCCCATTATTTTTAAAACCTGACTCACGAGATCAAGCTATGAACTGTGGGGCCACCGGGCTGTTCTGTTCATTGATTCATTCAGCCACCCCTCTCCTATAAAGTTAGTCTGATGGCTGTTCCAAAGGTGCTTTTTCTGTTTTTTTCTTCAAAAATGTTTTGCTTCTCATCCAAGAAGCTTCTCCAGCTTCTCTTGGATGAGAAGCAAAACGTCTTCAAAGAAAAACCAGAAAGACTAGTTGCCTCTTGAAAAAGCACCTTTTGACCCGAATGCCTGAGAATCTCCATAGACATTTTGTCCTTGGTGGATTACCAGAATTGAAACCAGAGTTTTGGTTGCTAAGCAAGCCATTTGTTAAGTGAGTCACATTGAACTTTACAACGTTTTTAGCCTTAATTGTTAACTGAATTATGTAGTTGCTAAGCAAATCTGGCTCCTTCCATTGACTTTGCTTGTTGGAAATCAGCTGGGAAGATCGCAAATGGTGATCACGTGACCCAGGAATGCCGTAACCTCCATAAATACATGCCAGTTGCTAAGCAACCAGATTTTGATCATGTGACTCTGGAGATACAGCAATGGCTGTAAGAGTGAAGATCGGTTGTAAATCACTTTTTTCAGTGCCATTGTAACTTTGAATGTTTACTAAATAAATGGTTAAAAATCAAGGAGTATCCATTGGTGACCTCTGGGCAGTTCGCAATTAAAACAGAATAAAAGCAATAAAAACAATCAGAATTTCAAAAAACCTTTCCTGAATATTTCTTATGTGGGTGTTCTGACCTAGGCTTCCCGAGATAGTAAAAAGCACATGCTTAGTCCCCAAAACCCTCTTTTTATTTCAACGGCTGTGAATTATCTTCATTCACAGCCTGTAATGAGTCACAAATAGTTTGTAAAGAGTTTGACAGAAGTCTGCCAAAGTCTTTTGGGATAAGGCTGATAAGCAATCACCTTTATCTCCCTTGAAAAGCTGCCAAAGACCTAACTGGCAATTAACTTTGCAAGGCCAGATGGAGCAGAGAGTCAAAATGGAGCTTCAGACTATAAACCAACCAGAATGACCAAAGTTGCTTTCTGCAAAGGCTCACATGCCTTTGCTCTTCCTTTATGTCTTATGGGAGGGGCCAATCATCTCCAAGTCATCCCTTTTGTCTTAATTGTTATTGCCTTCTGGCAGCTCTGCGCATGTGTGCACTGGTAACAGGCTCCCCCTGTTCCTCTGCCTCTTGCCTCTGCCCGTGGAGGCTCCAGAGGCAGCACATAACTCCCAGATGTCCCTGGCCCCTCGTCCAAGCCTTCCCCAGACTCCAGGACTGGCTCATGTTCCTCCCCAACCTCCTCACTATCCAACTCTGCCACCAGCTCTGCAGGCTGCTAGCGGACCACAACAGTGGGTTTAATATTGCTGCAGCCACAGAAAATTACTTGATAGGGTACATGAGGAGTTGATTGAAGGTCTGTGTTACAGGTTTTGGACCTCCGGTTGCAGTTGCTGTCGGTAGGCTTTTTTTTAAGCCTGCCATCCCACTCGTCTGTAGAGGTGTTTTTTAGAACATCAAACGCCTCGGAAACCCCAAGCTCTATTATGAGCTTGTGGGAGAGTTTTTGCTGCCTGGGAAGAGTCCCCTCTGCTCCACACCATCAAGGAAGTTATAAGAATTGATCTTACATATTCATATCTGGAGGATGGAAGCAATCATCCATGCATCAAAGATTCCTTAGCCATTAAAAGAAAACGTCAAGAAATAGTCACAAGGCTTCCAAGGCTTCACAGAAGGACCGTCCTTGATAAAAAAAGAAAAATCTTTTCCCCAGTTACCAGCACGGTGACAGCTAAAAGAATACAACATGTTTCTAAAATGCGAGGGCACTTGGGCTATTCAAGGTCACTTTATTCATTTTATTATATATATATCTTTTAAAAAATCCCCCCAATCTGGGTTGTATCTAAAATGTATTTTACAAAAAACCTCAGATATGGGCTGTCTGCAAAGCTGCCAAAATAATGTACAATCAAAAGTAAAGAGCAAGATATATATTAAAACACACAAGACTAATCTGAGAACAATCAAGGCAGAGTTCGTAATTCAACAGAGCAACGTTAACTTCAGCTCCGTAGACATTCTTAACTTGAAAACAGCCTGATCTTAATTTACCTAATTATTTATTACATTTTAGAGCACCGAATAACTGAAGAGCCCTAGATAAGCGCAGAGATATTTTTTTTAAAAAAAGAAGAAAACCAACCTAGCAAGTGTGTGATAAAACCAGAAGCAGAGATAAAATAATGCATCATAAAATAAAGCTGCAATTAAAACAAACAACAAGAACAAAAGATGCTAGGAATCTAACACGATCTTTAAAACCCTGGGTAAATTAAATGTCAAGGCTTTCAAGGAATCGGGAAATGTTTCCATGGATCCTGCATGTTTGCAAACCACCACAAAGCTGAAATCAGAGTTCTAGTGATATGGTAAACAAATAAATGTTTAAAAGATGTTTTCTACTCTGAATGTCCCTGGCATAGAAATAACTTGGTGGTCAGCTAAACGTCTTCAAGGACAGACAACATGTTACTACTGAAAATGCCTTTTCTCCTGTGACCCACTGTCTCCCCTCATTTGCTGGGGAAACCTGTTGGATATTGGAGAATCAACTGATTTCAATCAATGATCAGCCAAGATTATATAAATCCAAGTAAATAAATCTGGAAGGAGACAGTCTTTTAAATTGGAGATTACTGTTCAAAGAAGGATCAATTTTCACCATCCCCAAACCAATATCCAACATTTATTTAATTTATATCCCCACCCACCTCACTGTCGGGAGATTCGTTTTGATGAATTTATTGTGAAAATGTGCAAATACAGCCATGAGTGTGTATTCTGCTAGTCACACTGGTTCCTAGTTTTCTTACAGATGCAATTAAAAGTGCTAGTTATGCTAGACCAATTTTAGAGTATTGTTCAACTGTTTGGAATCCCTACCACGTATCTAACACCAGTACAGGTTCAGAAGTATTTCACGAGAAAAGTCTTGCAGTCTTGGCTCGACATTCTCAGTTTGGATAACTTAAAACTGCGTCACTTGCAGTCAGACTTAGGTATTGCATACAAAATTAAGCGTAGTAATGTTTTACCTGTAAATGACTTTTTCTGTTTTAATCCCAATAATACATGTGTGAACAACCGCTTTAAACACAATGTAAACTTCTAAACTTCACTGTAAAAAATATGATTTCTGTAATAGAGTTGTCCAAGTCTGGAATGCCCTACCTGATTCAGTTGTCTCAGCTACAAGTTTTCACAGTTTCAGTCACAAATTGATTTCCGTGGTCCTTATTTCATACTTAAGTGGTCAGTAGAGGGAGGGTGCATGAGTGCACTAACATGCCTATTGTCCCTGTCATTATATTTTTATTCTCTTACTAGCTGATAACCCGGCATTGTCCAGGTATTTATTTAGCAGGGGGAAATGTCACGATCTAATGTAATTTCTAATGTTGGATTTTTCCCATGACCAGAGGGAGCCCCAATGTGGAAGCTGTTACCATTAGCTGTTACCATTAGCCGTTAGCAACTCCTCTATGCTGTGCCCTAGAAGCCATTTTACGGCAGTACAGTAGAAGGAACAACAGGCTGTATTGTAACAGAACACACACTCAGGGTTTTAGGGGTCTCTTACCCCCACAATATTTTTTCCAGAGAGGAAGTCATCTGTGTACCAAGTTTGGTTGAAATTAGTTGAGGCATTCCAGAATTATGCTGGAACACACACACACACACACAGACAGCCATTTTTAAATATATAGATTCTCGTTTTTGTTTGAAAATTCTGATAGATAGATATGTAGATACTGTAGATAGATAGATAGATAGATAGATAGATAGATAGATAGATAGATAGATAGATAGATAGATAGATAGATAGATAGATAGATAGATAGATAGATATTACATTTAAAGCCCTACATGGCACAGAGCCAGTGGCACAGGACCAGGTTACTGACAAGACCACTCTCCCTAAGAATATTCTGGAAGGGTGGGCATGCTCCAGGCCTCATCTCTGGAACCTTGCCATCTAGTGGGACCTTGCAAGTCCATTAAGACCTGGTTTTTTACTGGGGCTCTGGGATTATATAACTAGAAGGTATGGAAAGAAGGTAGTTTGACCTTCTGTGATGCATGCTTTTTTGGTTTATTGTTTAGCTTTTTTTGTGATTGTTTCATTTATTGGGAGTTTTATTTTGGTTGTTATGAGCCGCCCAGAGTCGCTTAAGATGGGAAGCCATATAAATCATTTCAATAAATCAATAATTAAATGTGGGAAGGCAGAAAGATTTCATTCTGGAGCACTGACTGCCTAACAAGCTAGAATCTGGCTTCTCATCTACCAATCCTGAACACACGTTTAATTGTCCCATTTCAAAATGGAAACCGTCTCTATTTTTCTCATTGAGTTCTAACAGAATCCAACCCATTGCATCATCTAAGACCTTCCCTTGATCCTGTGGTCTTCCCCTTGATTATGTCAAGATGCTCTTTCACTTCTCTGATTCCACAGCTGTGTATTCCCCACCCGTTGCTGCTCTAAATCTATTTCACTTGCCCCATTCATCAGATATCAGAGATCCTTGTGCAGCTAAGTCATGTCCATCGATCTCCGAGTAGCAGTTAGCCTCTTGGGTCAAATGAGAAATGAAAATAAATCAAAGAGGGTGACTTTCCTGTAGCCAGCAATAACAGCTTAACAATCCCTTAAATCCCTTGAATTTTATCCAGTATTTACTGATCTTAAGCTATGGTACAAAGACTTCTGAAACTCCAGTAAATATTATAGCGCATGGAAAGCAGCCATCAGCTTTGGGTAATAAGCATATTCTGCAGTGGACATAACTGTGAGGAAGGCAGCCAAAGTGATTCAGTCAAAGACTGTATAGTATGCAAGAACTTCATGTTACTGTTCCAGCGGATATTTAATTAAGCACTGAGACAGAAAAGCAAAGCAGTTTCCAAATAAACCGACAACATAAAAATTCAGTCTTTCACATGTGTTCAGTACTTATTCTCCTCCTCCTTTTTGCAGTCCAGTTCAGCTGCCAGCCTGAGAGCAATTCTATCTGAATGTTTTTTTGTTTTTTTTTTAAGAGAAGAATATATGACAGGGATAGGTAACAGTTCTGGCAGGGCTTCCTTGGTCTGCTTGCGAGTCTCTTATGTTATCTCCTTGCCAGCTTTTAGGAACAAAATGTTGGACAAGAAAGGCCCTTTGTCCGATTTGTCCCAAATGCCAGCAGAGGTTCATGGGTTTTTTTTTATGACTGACAGTAGATTGCATTAGCTTTTCACTTGAGTCTTTGTGTCCATGCATTTTATTGCAATTCTCATGCAAAACAGTGCGTTTATTATTATTATTATTATTTGCACATGCATACATGACTAGCTTAAAGGCTTTGAGATGAGGAAGATGGATTAGCTGACAGTCATTTGTCTCTTCCCTGTAAATGAGCTAAATAAACAATGGCCCATTGTGATGACCTTCAACTTGGAAATATCTGATCCCTAGCTGGCTTCATCTCATCAGATGTTTAAAAAAAGCAGGTTTTTTTTTTCCAGATCACCATCTGCCTGAAACTCCTATTTGCTTCTCTTTTGAGCTAGAAATACAGTTTTCAGGGTTCCAAGTGACACCCCCAATGAAAGAAGACTCCGAGGCTTGAGTTTCCTCAAAGTTCCATTTTATTAGAGATGTCATATTGGCGCATCTGGAAAAACCCAAATCTGGAAGATTCCAGGTTTTCCCCACCCAAAATAAAGTTCAAGTCCGTGCCCAGCACCCTCATGTCCATCACATGATCCAAACTGGAGATGACTCCCAGTCACCTCATTGCAGCTGCAGGGCCAGTTGACCTTGACTTTCTGAGAAAGAATGTTATTATGGCTACATATCACCCACACTGTATAATTCCCCCCTCCCATTTTCCCACAGTAGAAAATGTTGCAGGCCTGAAGCCCCAAAGGTAAAAAATGCTTCCAGGTCTGACAACAGTTACGTACAACTAGATAGCAAAACTTTCTCTTCACTTAATTCAACTGATGATATTCATTTCCAAGAGTCATTCCTGGGGGGGTGGGGGGGAAACAACATTAAAGCTAAGCTAAGAATCAAGCAGCAAATCCCAAACCAGCCAATCTTCAGAGTGCTAAACACAAGGCAATAAACTACCTTTTTAATATAATTACCGTTTTATTTTGTCTGACATCCAAGCGAATAATTAGTATAGCCACATGTCTGTAGTAGCTACTATAAATTTAGGAATGTAAGACATTATGCCTGATATGACTGTTGCCAAACATTTTCAGATTAAAGTAGTGTTCTTACTACCATTTCAAATGAATTGTCTTTTCACTCCCCTTCCCAAGAAATTAGGCTGAGAAAATGCACATGAAATACACACAGCCTTAAAAGCCAAGCATTGTGTAAGAGGATTTTGCAATATCTCCTTGTCCCAATAAAATGCCTGCAGTATTTGTCATCATGCAGGAAAAGAAAAGTCAATAGCAGGAGAATGAGAAAGGGAGAAAACTATATCAAGGATAAAAAATGAGAGCCTTAAAAAGCATAGATCTGGGAAACAGAAGGAATATGTAAATGATGACAAGAGCCCAAAGGCAATGAAAAATACTTGAGAAAACCAAATTGAAAAATGAGCATCAATAGCGCTGAGGATTTGAGTTAATACCAAAGAACATTTTAGGCATAATTATATACCGAACAACTGGCAATGAGAAGGGAAAATGATGGAGTATGAAAGAACAGGAAGGCTCTTTTAAGCAAATACTTTTGTACGCATCTTTGAAAAGGGAACAGGGCAGCTGTTTTTCTTTTTTGTTTTTGTTTTGGGTTTGGGGGGGCTTGCTTAAAAGATGCAACAGGCAGAGATATGAATGAAGGATGTGGGAACAGGAAGGGTTGAAATCCACATTTCAGACAGCAGAATGCATACAAGCTGTTGTTCAGAATTCCAGTTGCTATTTTGCTTATGACTCTCTGGGCCACAATTCTCAGAGAAAATGGTTGCTGCAGAAAACGTATGCTCAATTCTCATCAGACGAGGTCTTCCTCAATGGGCAGGATATTACCAACTTTGTAGAAGACACAAAGATAGGGTGCACAGAAAAAACTTTAGAGAAGTTCATCAAGGTTCACGTGATTTTGACATGCTTTGACAAATGGCTGAAACTAGCATGATGAATTTCATTGGGGACAAATGCAAGGTGTTCTGACCCAGGCTTCCCCCAAAAGCACAAGGCAGAGTCCTGGTCCTGACAAAACCCCTTTTATTAAATGAATGTGAATTCCTCTCATTCACATCCAGCAAAGGCCTGGCAAACAAGGGAATATTTATGAGTACAGACCTCATCTAACTTCGAAAGCTGCCATGTAAATATTTTCCAAATGAGGTTCTGTGCAAGGAAAGTCTCTGAGATTCACAGACAGATCTTCACACTCCTGAAATGAATTTAATGACCGAACGAACACATTGTTTCTTGCTAAAACCCACTCCCCTTTCACTCCTCTTTTATTTACTATGGGAGGGGCCAATCACCTTCCACCTGTGACTACTCCCAAATCTACCCTGATTTCTGAGTTGTAGTTTTTTTCTTCTGGCAGCTCTGCACATGCACACACTGGGAACAGGCTCTAGCTGTTCCTCTGCCTCACTGCTGTCTAGCTCCCTATGCAACTGATCACTGCCAGACAGCCTTGGCCCCGTCTCTGCCTCCAATGCAGAGCCCTCGTCTGAGCCTTTCCCAGCCTCCAGGACTGGCCCATGCTCCTCCCCAACCTCCTCATTGTCCAACTCTGCTGCCAGCTGTACTGGCCACTGGCAGGTCACAACACAAGGTTCCACCCTTGTGAAAGAAACATCGAAGTATAGGATCAACCCTGACTGCTCTTTTGAAGTACAGATATGAAGCTGAAACTCAAATACTTTGGCCACTTAATGAGAAGAGATGACTCATTGGAAAAGATATTGATGTTGGGAAAGAAGGAAGGCAAAGGGAGAAGGGGACGGTAGAGGATGAATTGTTTAGATAATGTCACTGACACAATGAACATGAATTTGGGAGACAGTGGAGGACAAGGGGCCCTGACATGCTATGGTCCATGGGGGTCACGAAGAGTCAGAAATGATTTAGCAACTGAACAACAACAACATAGGATGCAAAAAGAATTGTGTGGATCGCAAGCTGAATATGAGCCAACTATGTGATGCAGCTGCCACACAAAATGCAATCTTAGCTGGCATCAATATTTTTTTTTTATCAAGATCATTTTTTTCGTTATTCCACATTTTACTTCTCACCCTGGATTAGCCAGCTTCTCTCTGACAGTCACTGAAATATGACAAGCAACAGAAGAAGATTCAGCCAAGGTCATAAAAAACCTTAAAGCCATACCTGCAAATTTGGAGAACAACACAGTGGCCAACATATAAAAGAGGTTAATTTACATTCCAATATCAAAAACTGGACACTTGACTGAGTGTGCAAACTATCCTACCATATCCTTATTTTCACATGCTAGCAAAATAATACTTACGATCATCCAACACAGATTAGAGCTTTATGTGGAAAAAGAGATGCCAGATGTTCAGGCTGGCTTTAGAAAAGAGACATAATTGCTGATGCACACTGGATAATTGAGAAAGCCAACGAATATCAAAAAGGAAGTCACGATGTGCTTCATTGAATATATAAAGGCCTTTATTGTGTTGATCATATCAAACTGTAGAATATTCTCCTACAAAAAAGGAAATCCCAGAGAATCTCATTGTTCTTATGAGAAACATATATATCGATATTAGTTTTGACAGAACATGGTGAAACATACTGGCTCCAGTTTGACAAAGGATTATGTCAAGGTTAATTACTTATTTATTCAGTCTATATGCTGAATACACGTATATTAAGGGGAGCTAGATTTATGGTTTTAAAATGGGAAGACAAAACACCAATAGTTATACTATACTCTGATTGACAAAAATGCAAAGAATCTGCAAGCTGTGGTTATAAAAGTAAAGAAGCACAGTGAAAAAAATGGGACTAATATAAAGACTAAAATAATGACAAAGGGTAGCCTTAGAATTAGCAATGAAGATATTAGCAGTCAACAAAAGTGTGTAAAGTCAAGGCTATGTTTTTCCCAGTTTTCCTCCATTCCCAAAGAATGGAGGCCTTTGAATTCTGGTGCTGGAGAAGACTCCTGCGAGTCCCTTGAACTGCAAGGCGATCAAACCGATCAGTCCTAGAGATCAACCCTGACTGCTCTTTAGAAGGCCAGATCCTGAAGATGAAACTCAATTACTTTGACCACCTAAGGAGAAGGAAGGACTCACTGGAGAAGAGCTTAATGCTGGGAACGATTAAAGGCAAAAGAAGGAGGGAATGACAGAGAATGAGGTGGCTGGATGGAGTCACTGAAGCAGTCGGTGTGAGCTTAAATGGATTCCAGAGGATGGTAGAGGACAGGAAGGCCTGGAGGAATATTGTCCTTGGGGTCACAGTGGGTTCGACATGACTTCACAATTAACAACAACAATCAAAAGTAAATGAACAGCCAGTCAAGAAATATGCTGCAGATTTGGTACAGTAGCCATGAAAAACTTGGAAAAGACATTCAAATGTCCTGATGCCTCTACAGTAGGGGTTCCTAATTGGGGGTGCTTGCAACTTCTGGGGGTGCAAGACAATATTCCAGGGGGTGTGAAAACTAGTGTTTAGAAGTTTCAAAATTATAGTGTATATGCATAATTATATGCATATAACTATTTATTTTTAAGAGGTGCGAGAATATATCAGAAGCCAAGGGGTGCAGGGTATAGAAAAGATTGGTGCTCCCTGCTCTATATCTGCAAAGATCAAAACCATACAAATCATGTGACACTCTGTGGAAGTGAAAGTTGAATTTTGAACCTGTAGGATAGAAAGAATATTGATGCTTTGAACTTTGGTATTGGAGAAGACTTCTGAGAATACCATAGGCAAGCAAGTTACCAATAGCAATAGCACTTAGACTTCTATACCACTTCACAGAACTTCCCATCCCTCTCTAAGCAGGTTATAGAGTCAGCATTTTCTTCCCAACAATCTGGGTTTATTTATTTTATTTATCAAATGTATCGGCCACCCATCTTACAACATGATAACTCAAGTACACGGGTATCAAACTCAATTTCATTGAGAGTGCATCAGGGTTATGTCTGACCTTGGGGAGTCAGGGTGGGCATGGCTGGGTGGGCCAAATCACTCATTGAGGCTCCATTTCCTACTGCAATGTCCTCCTGCAACCGTCTCCCATCGAAAATGGAATCCAGGGAGGCTGCATGCAGCCTGACCAGGCTCTGTTTTTGGCTATGATGGCTTCCTGCAGTTCTCTGCCAGGCAAAATGGAGCCTGAGGAGGCTGCGCACATTTTCGCTGGCAAAGACACCTTGGGTTGGTCCTTTGCTGTTTCTAGGGTCGCCCCGCGGGCCAGAACTAAGCACCCCAAGGGATGGATCCAGCCCATGGGCCTTGAGTTTGACACCCCTGCCCTAGTAAGTATCACTAGATATTTCTGTTTACCTGAGATATATATATATATCTGGCCATACTCTTTCTACTGGGATTTGAACCGGTGCTTTCCAGCATATGAGGCAAGCCTTCTATGCCTTGAGCTATCCGGTATCCCTGATACATCAGCCAATTTACAGGACTCTTAAATGAGAGAATATTTTCACAGCTCCTGTTCAAGGGTCCCTTTAAGGGGAGGAGACTTAAAAAATCTAACACATATCTAAAAAATTTCACACAGCAGCAAACTAATTGGTTCTCTGTCTGGATGATCTCTAGGTTGAGTCAAAGGGCAGAGAGGGATGACGTTAAGTCTCCTCCCCTTAAAGGGACCCTTGAACAGGAGCTGTGAAAATATTCTCATATATATGTGTGTGTGTGTGTGTGTGTGTGTGTGTGTGTGTATACATACACACACACACACACACACACACACACACACACTGATTGTTCCTATTGCCCAAACAGGACAACAAGCAGTGCATTCTATATTCTCTGAAGGGCCCTTTAATGCATTTTTTCCCCAAGATCCAAAACTCATATATTCATTCAAATTACTTTGAAGAATGGCACCCCATCAGAGTGACTGATGAATTCCAAATGTGGGAAAGCAAAATGTTTTTGTAGGGATGTGCAGCTATTTCCTTACAAAAACAATTGGGGAAAAAACAACAAGGTCTTTTAGGGTTGATTTTGTTTCTTTGCTTTATGCCTTTGTTTCCTCCTATTTGCAATGTTTTTTCCTCTGGCTTCAGTTTTTTGGTACAAATGAAGTAACGCAAAAGGTATATATATGTGTGTGTGTGTGTGTGCTACACTTATAAAATTCCTCCTGAGAATGCCAGCTACCACTCAGGGATTATTATATCATCTTGTAGCCAATTATATTTGCCTATGGGATGAGGTCACAAAGCTAATGGGTGAGAAAACAGCAAATCCTGCCTTTACCCATAATGTGTAAATTTGCATTGGTTTGTAGCTGACCTTCCTCACGTATCCTTCCTGTTTCTATAACGTGACATCACTTGTTTTTCCCAGTCTTCAATTTAGCTCAATAACAACTGTCTTAATTTTCTGTTGTGCGTAATAGAAGAACATTCTTCTCAAACCACAATTACAGCAGCGAATCATATCCTAGCAGAAAAGAGCCACCTGCTAAACCTAAGCAAAATTTAATTGCATGCTTACCCAACTGCCATGATCCTGATTAACACAATACAGTTTGTGAAGGATCAATTCTTCAATCTAACTCAGAATTCCAGAATTCCCCGAGTTCATTACATTCTAATCAATCTCGGGTTTTATACTAGATTGGGAGAGCAAAGAGCACATTGGAAAGAGAATCAGAAGTTCAAGTTCAAGTAAATTCAAATAAGATTAAGATCTGTACCACTCCAGCACCAAATCTCCCAGACAGCAACCTAAGGCTCCCAAATTGGCAGACCAGAGCAGATTTTATTCCGTTGTGCTTAGATTCAATTTTAAAAGCTACTAAGTTTGCAAGAGAGTCCACTCAGTAAACATATGAACATATTGTGTTGTTGTTTACCATTTTGCTTTCCCTTTACCGTTGAATCAAAATTTGCCTACCAGTAACTTAGATGCATAATTTTTCAACCTGTCCTCTAGGATAATGAAGAATAAGCCGTTTCCTTTTGTGTTACTTTTTTTTTTTCAAATTTTTGAAGCATGTTTTCAAAACATGATCTCCTTATCAGGGACATCTTTGGGTAGTGAGATAGGCAGCATAAAAAATTAATTATCTATATTGTCTGTCTGTCTGTAAGGAACTCTCAACAAATGTCATGATAGCATGACATTAAAACATTACACCTATGTCAGGGGTGAGTCCCAGCTGCTGCTACTGCTGGTTCACTGCGTGCATGCACAATGCAACAAAAATTGTTTTGTGCATGTACAGAGGCAAAAACAAGATGGCAGCGCCTATGGCACTGCCGAGAGAACTGGTTTGGGGGCATAGCAAGCCTGGGTTGCTGCCGGTTCCAGAGACCCAGGCCACCTAGTTATTAAAGGTTCGGCTGAACCAGGCCAAACCGGTATGAACCCATCTCTGCTATAAGTTCCCCTATGCCTTTCTACCGAAGTCAGGCATGAAAAATCAAGACTGTACAATAAGCTTCATTTAAGCTTATTTATTGCTCATGCCTACTTACTTAAATATAGTCAACTAATGGTCAGCATTAAATTGGTGGTAGATACAGTAAGAATTAACAGAATTCAGCAGGGGTCAGACTTAGCTGGCTTGTGGGAATATAAGGATTCCAGGCTAGTTCCTCTCTTGAGTCTACCTCTCTTGACTCTTCTCCTACTAATAGTGTGGTCTAATGTGTTAATAACATCATCCAGCCATTGTTGAAGAAATCTAAAGCCAATCTTTGTTGATGTTATTTATAAATATAAACATATAAAGAGGTTCTGGAAAGAAACTGGCCTTTTTTCCCCCTTCAAAGACTATTGGTACTTTAACACAAAGATCTCAAATGATTTTGTAGAATTTTTTTCCTGCTGTTTACAAAGCTTTCTATATTTGTGAATTGCTTCAATATATTTACTCATGTGTCCTTGGAAATATTTGTTTTGACCTTCATATCCATTATTGAATATCATTTTCCTCAAAAGGTCTTCAGCAGTGGTGCAATTCAGCCAGTTCTATCTGGTTTGGGCGAGTCGGTAGCGGTGGCGGCGGAAGGCTCCGCCCACCCATTTGGACGTTATCACGTCCCATTTTTGATGCTCTGCGCACGCGCGCTCACATTTGTGAACCAGTAGCGAAGGTAAGTTGATTTCATCCCTGGACTTTAGGATTTATATGATCTGTTTCTTTAACCTAACAAATTAGATCCCTGATGGCGAACCTGAGACACGCAGAGCTCTCCCTGTGCTCTTCTGGTTTCCAGCCAGCTGGTCTTTGCAGGTGCCAGAGCACCAGAAAATGGCCAGAAAAATGCCCAAAATACAGAAAGTTTGGGGGCATTTCCAGGTCATTTTTTGGGCCAGAAAACGGCCTGGAAAACAGCTGGTCTTTACGAACACTGGAGCTCTGGAAAACGGCCTAAAACAGCCTGGTATTTTTAACCATTTTGGAGCCGTTTTCAGGTCATTTTCTGTGACCACCCAATGCCCCCTGCGCATGCGTGCACAACCCCCCACCTTATGTTCAATAGGTTTGGGGCCTAGTAGGCCTCCCTGCAGCCTCCTGGGACCAAAAATGGGCCGCAGGAGGTATTTGTGTGCCACTCCTCCTCACTCCTCTCTTGCCCTCCATGTATGCAAACATGCAACCCCACCCCAAAACTATGCAGCCCCTACACCCCCATGCATGTGTGTGAGACCCCCCCATCTCCTCATGCATGCACGCGCATCTCCCACATGCACACACATCCTGCGCATGTGCAGCAGAGACTCAAAAATTAACTGGCCGGTGGGAGGCGCACGCACATTTGCGGTGGAGCTCAGCTGTAGCAATGACTCGTGTGCCCAAAGAGAGGGCTCTGCATGCCACCTCTGGCACATGTGCCCTAGGTTCGCCATTCCAGGTCTATCCTTTAAAAAGAAGGATAGGAAAGAATATGTAACAATGACACTTCCTATGTCATTGCAATATCAACATCCTTATTGTGATTTATATCACCCAAGTCCTGGATCCAATTTTCTTTTAAATTGAAGGCTGTGCTATCTTTTAAGTATACTTCCATCCTATGCAATAGTGATGTGCAAATTGTAGTGAATCAGTCAATGGTTTGGGTTTAAAAAAAAAATCTCACAGACACAAACACGCACGCACATTACATGCACACAAAAGGTTAAGTTCATAACTCAGTCCTTTGGCAGATTTATTGCAGAAAAGATACCTGGCTGTTTGCATCATAAAAACACTCCCCCCTCTCCTTGAAAACTGATAAAGAAAGCAATATATGAGTACATGGGGCCATTTCTGTCACTGCATTAATGCACAATGATTTATACATATGTATTCTGATTTGACTCATCCTTATTAAAGCTAAACTGGAATCAACTAGGGAAATTAATAAGGCTTTTAAAACAGATGCCTGGACACCATCCAGGAGTTACTTCTCCTTTACAATATTTCATCACCACATCTCAGTATAATGGGTTGGAAATGGTCTATTTTGCACAAGAATTCCACCACCTTTTCTCTCTCTTCCTCTAGCTCGCATGCCTGGAAGCAAATGAAGATCTTTCTGTTACAAACATTTTAGAGTACCCATTGTAATATAGATGTTTAATCCTATGTAATGTGGAACATGTTCCCATAAATCCTTATTCAATTAATTTAAAAGGATTTACATGTCTCTGAAGTGATATTTTCCCTTATGAATATCTTTTTTTAAAAATCATGGTTTTTGTGAATATGAACAGCTTCAAACTATCATTGGCCTAACTCAGGGGTCTGCAAAGTCGTCTCTTTTAAGACTGGAGGACTTCAACTCCCAGAATTCCCCAGCCAGTTATGCTATGCTGGCTGGGGAATTCTGGGAGTTGAAGTCCTCCAGTCTTAAAAGAGCCGACTTTGCAGACCCCTGGCCTAACTGCACCTAGAATGTACCCCAAAATGGCAAGATTTACCCTCGGGGTCACCACAAATGGGAGCTTTTGACATTTCTTATACATTTAAGAAGCGCCGTGGCTCAGTGGCTTAAAAGATACTGGAGAAGGTCTATACTCTGGCAGTTAAAGTCCTATCACCAAGTGATGGAGTGAGTTCCCATCACTTGCCTCAGCTCATGCCATCCTCGCAGTTTGAAAGATGTATCTGCAAGTAGATAAATAGGCACCATTTTGGTGGGAAGGTAACGGCGTTCTGTGTTTTGCCATACACTTTGCACTGCGGTGTGATGTCATGCTGGCCGCAGGACCATGGAAACATCTTTGGACAGCGCTGGTTCAATAGCTTAAAGAAACAGAGATGAACACCACCTTTAAACGTGAGTGTAACTAGCAGAGTAAAAGCCACAGGGACTCCTTTTATCCATTTAAATCAATTTATGTACAAAATCTACTGCTTTATCATTTCTAACTTAGATCATGCTCATGGGTAAGGGAATAAGTCAGAGGTGGTATTCTACCAGTTCGGATTGGTTCGCCCAAACCGGTAGCAGAAATCGCAGGTGACTCTACCTACCTGCCCAGCTCTATGGCATCCCATTGAGGCTCTTCTTTAGAGAAAAGCGCATGCATGAAAGGCTTAGCGCATGCGCTCACATTTGTTAACCAGTAGGCAAGGTATTATATTTTTCGGACTATAAGATGCACCTTTTTCCCTCAAAAAAGAGGGTGAAAATCTAAGTACATCTTATACACTAAATACAGCATTATTTTGCCTCCTGAAACCCCGCCCTCTTTGCAAAAATGGCTGTGCATAGCCTTTAGGAGGCTTCCAGAGTATCCTGGGGGCTGGGGAGGGCAAAAATGAGCGAAAATGGGCCTTTTTTGTTCCTCTTTACTCCTCAGCCCCCAGAAACACCCTACAAGCCGCCTAAAGGCTATTCATGCCCATTTTTTGGCCAAAAATGTGCCCATTTTTGTGAAAAACAGGCCGTTTTGGGGAGGTCTGCAGAGTGCAAAAACTTTTTTTTAAATTTGCCTCTTTAAAATCTTGGCACATCTCATACTCCGGTACATCTTATACTCTGAAAAATACAGTAAGTAAATACCACCCTGGAATACGTGATGGGTCTTATTCCCAAATTGATGAGTACTGAAATTTTGTCTAAAACATATGTGTAAAACTGAAATACTAAATACTGACATATTTTGGTATAGGATCCACTCACTGTCGGTTACATTTGCAAAGGAATACAATAAGCACATTTACCAGATTCAGTATGTTTCATGAGGAATGCACAGTTTAAATTTTAAAACAGCCTAACCTGGGAAGTATTTAAAGAAAGAGAAATACTGAATATATATTTTAAAAAAAACAAAGCAAAGGCCATAACAATTTTATATAGGAGTCAGGGTAAACAAGCAACTTAGAGAGGTGTCACAATGTTTGTTTTTTGTTTTTTAAAGCAGATCAGGATTGCTCAGCAAAGTAAGAATCCTCTTAAAACATGTTTGCACTTGCCTGGATAAGGCCATAGAAGGTCTGCACAGAACACTGTGTTTCAAATAGTATGTAGAAAGTCAGCACCTACCCCCCAGGAGAATGAAATATGTTGCGAAATATTAAAAAGGCAGAATATTATATTTTGTCAGAGTTTGTTGCATACATTCAAATCCAGAAAGCGCACACAGATAACTGATGCCGCAGGATTCATTAACTTCTTTATATACATAAGAATAGATGAATAAGTGTACAATACCAACAGATGGTTCTTCCAAGGAAACACAGGCAAACACAAGCAGTTAATTTCAAATCAGCAGACAAGCCCAGACAGACTGCTAGTTTACTTCTCAGAGCAGCAGACTGCTTTCTTCTCAAGTTTCTGTTTTAATTCTCTGCACAGACTCAGATCTGTTTAAGCGCCCATTGGCTGACTTAGTTGCTATGCCTATTCATTGACTGACCTTGTTCCCATGTCTCTCCCAGTCATGAATATTTTAACATATTTCCCTAAAGGTGAAATGGAGAAACATGCTCTTAAAGACAGAAAGCAGACCCGGGCTTTCTCAATAGCCCCCAGCAGATATTTTGTACCCATTAAGAAAGATTGGGCCAGCCTATTCAGAAACCAGCCCCAGTTTCCCTGCCCCAAGCAGAAACTGAGGAGGCCAGCTTTTAGAAATGAAGATTTGGTAAGCCATTCAGAAAGACTGGGTCGAGACAGAAGCTCAGATAAGCAAAAGGACATGTTCTTGCACAGGAACAGGAAGGTCAAGAAGGTATAACCTCCGCTCTCAAGTCCATTGGGTCAGCTGCACCAGAACCACAAATGCTGGTGGTTCTGCTTCATCATTAAACCATCTTTCCAATCATCCTCCATGTTTCCAGTGTCTTTCTTCCAGCTTGTAACTGAACCAGATGGGTATTTCTTCCCACAAGTGTTTAAAAAAACAACAGCCCACATCTAAGAGATGGACAGCATGGCCAACCATTTATTAGTTCTGCTTTTTGCATAGTTTTAATATTTTAATATACTTTTTCTATTTGTTTTATAACCTGCAAGCTGCCTTACAGGGAAGATGGACAAATGCATAAGAAAGAAATGTGACAACTTTAAGATGTATGGGCTTCAACTTCCAAAATACTGGTTGGGGAATTCTGGAAATTGGAAGTCCGCATAGCTCAAACTTGCTAAGTTTAAGAAACATCTGTGCAGGCAAAGCAAGAATGAAAGGCCAGTTTGAGAGATGGGTAAATTTTTCCAGACCCCTGTGAAAACCAGCCACTAATTTCAGTACAGTATTATTGTAAATGGTGAATAATTTCCTTTCGGCTGATGACTTTTAGCATGGCATGTACTACTTACGTGTTAGTCAGGAGGGACTGCAAAATGATATGTGTGTATAGTATTTTTATCCATTATTTCAAATTTCTAATCTTCCAATATTTTAAAAAAAAAAGATTATTGGGTGGCAACAGAAGAACTAGACACAATCAATCTTCTGACAGTGCTGATAAAAGATGAAATCAAGAATGTATTGTGAAAGGTACAAATCTTTTGGTAAGTTGCGTATTCATTTCTTGCCTAGTCCCGGCCCCATTGAAATCATTACTGTTTTGAAAGGGCGGGAATGTTCACACAGATTCATTCATCATTTTAGATAGCTACTTTATCCCAGTGTTTGAAAACCAAAGGAATGCATATTGAAATTCAATCATTTTTCCACCTTAACCCAGGATTTAATGAGCATAACTTCTATAGCAGACAGGAAAATAAAAGGAACAAATTGCTTTGTTCTTTCAGCACAATTGATTTGTAAACTTACAAAGAAACCAAAGTCTGATCTTCAATAAGCTTGATGGTTCAGGAACCCTGAGCACCCTTGGAGATGTAGTTATGAAATCAATTCCCCACTTGCTAAACAGGCATACATTAAGCAAGATGTACATCTCTTATATGCAAAAACTCCTCTCGTAATTCGGTTTTTTACATCTGAATTTTCATCTCATCTTTCCACATCTTTTCATGTTAAAGAAAGAGTATTTTTCAATGGTACCGTTTAATTTGTAAAATTTCTGTAGGTATCTTTTTCAATAGAAGGCAATGCACAATCATTTTAAAAAAATATGGAAGTCAAAATGATTGCATGTCAAAGTGAAGCTATTAAAATTCTCCTGTAAAATTAGCAAAAATCAATCTTGAGTTCTCACTTGAGGCACAAATGCCCAGGTTCAAATTATCACTTTGGGACACACTGCTCAAAGATCCAACACCTTTGAGAAGTCTTTAAAAAGATGTTAGAGAGCCATTTGTCTGAAATGGTATAAGGTTCCTGCCCACGCAGGGGGTTGGACTAGAAGACCTACAAGGTCCCTTCCAACTCTGCTATTGTATTATTGTAAATAAAGTCCATTATGCTGGGAAAGATAGAAAGAGGTAAAAAGGACAACCAGTAGCAAAAGATGGATGGATTCTATTATAGTGGCAATAGGTGCACCACTAGAAGAACTGAAGGGCAAGGTTATGGACAAATGACCCTGGAAAAGGTCCTTCCATAAAGTCTTCACTTAGCAGAACATAATCAATCAAATATCTATGAAACATTTCTTTTTTTATTTCAAACACTTAAACCAGGGATGTCCAAACTTGGGAACTTTAAGACTTGTGGACTTCAACTCCCAGAATTCCCCAGCCAGCTATGCTGGCTGGGGAATTCTGGGAGTTGAAGTCCACAAGTCTTAAAGTTCCCAAGTTTGGACATCCCTGACTTAAACATATCAACAAAGACAAACACATAACTTAAAAACAGCACAGGAACTGAGCATTCTGTCTTACAGCAGTGAATCTTGACCGTTATTATTTCCCCTCTTATACATTCCAATTTAATATTTGTGGTCACCTTGTTTCTTACCCTTTTTCGTGTACAAGTCCTTAATTGTTCATATTTAGCTGTTTATATCATATTATCTATATTATATTGTAGATAGTTTTTTGCATTAATATATCTTAACTTAGCTTTCCTACCCCCGTCGTATCTCTATATACTAATTGTTCTACTATACCTTAATTTTACATTTCCCAATTTCTTATTTTTCGTTTATGAAACATTTCTTAAAAGCTCTCCAAAGCACTAATATTTACACAGAAGAAAAACTTCATAATGTTCAGTAGGGTTTATTTTTTCTGAGTATCTTCCCTCTGTTGATTATTGCCGTTTGACAGTGTTATCCTAGAACAGGGGTCTGCAAAGTTGGCTCTTTGAAGACTGATGGATTTCAACTCCCAGAATTCCCCAGCCAGCAAAGCTGGCTGTGGAATTCTAGGAGTTGAAGTCCATCAGTCTTCAAAGAGCCAACTTTGCAGACCCCTGTTCTAGGATGTTTATTTCTGTAGAGAGTCTCAGTCATCCAGGTCATGGTTAACCAAAAGGTACTTTTTCAAGCTGAAGAAGCTTCTTGGGTGAGAAGTAAAATATCTTCAAGGTAAAACATAGAAAGACCAGCTGCCTCTTGAAAAAGCACCTTTGAGACAACTGATTTTTATGTTGATATAAATTCCATTTTGTTCACTGATGCTTTCTCCCAGACATTGTCAGAGGACTGCAACCAGCCTCCACAACCACCTACGTTATTCGTTTAGAATAGAATAGAATTCTTTATTGGCCAAGTCCGATTGGCTTTGGTGCATATGCTCTCAGTGTACATAAGAGAATAAAATACATTCATCTATATAAATAATTTCATTATAATTTCATTTTATTTTATTACAATGACAAGAAAGATTATTATTATTATTATTAAAAGTATAACTATGAGTTTGTTCAAAACCGCTAATCTCCGAAAGTACTGCACTGATCGCTTCCAAATTTTCGCACAACGTTCCTTTCAAATACGGCACCAGGGATATATATATATATATAGATTGTGTAGATGTCACACCTGTGCCAGGTGCACGCAACAGAAATGTAAAAAATTAGGTAGATGGATACAGAGAGAGCAGTGGGCCACAGGTATTATGTCATCCTTTATGACATAAAATACTCTGTCCATAAGATTCAAGGAGAAATGCAGTAGGTAGGTAGGTAGGTAGGTAGGTGGATATATATAGAGAGAGGGAGAAATACAGTAGGTAGGTAGAGGGATAGAGAGAGGAAGAAATGCATTAGGTAGGTAGATAGGTAGAGGGATAGAAAGAGAGAGGGAGAAATACGGTAGGTAGGTAGGTTGGGGTTTATACGGTGGTTGTGTGTACGTGTTTGTGTGTGCAGGTGTAGATCTACACACAGATTTGTTGGCCATTTAATCAGACTGGGCCACAGCAACACGTGGCCGGGAACAGCTAGTCAAGAATAAAAAGATACAACACTTAATGATTGTCAAGGTTACTAATAAGCGATCAAATCATACTTGAAAACAATAAAAACAATATATATTGAAAGATACAAGCAATATGGTTATAGCCATAAGTGGGGAAAATTAATTATTTTATTAATGTTATAAAACACAGACTCTGAATACAAGTTGAGATGGGTTCACCAATAGAATACATACTGATCCTCCTTATAGTCAAATCAAGACAAGAGCAAAATAATCTAACTATGAAAAGTGAGAGCAGCATTACAGTTGGAGTGGGACAAAAACATCGTCTAAAAATCCAATGACTTGAAAGCAGAGCAACAAAACAGTCAATCTTACTTCCATGGTGTGGACATTTGCAGACAGGAAATAAAGATTGACACTAGAATAGAGGGTTCACTTAGACCAATGGGATGGCAAATCTGTTCACAGAACTTTCCCCTTTTGTTTGTAACTACACCACAGTAATATCCAGGCAATAGTTATTTTCTCCTTTGTCTCCATCAAACTGCATTTATCTTGAGTGAGTGAGACATCTTTAAGTCAACCTCAACTTTAATGTTAAAGTAACATTTCCCGTTCATCCCAACACTATCGAAGATAGTTTCAAGGTGAGTAAAATCTGTTAGATTTGTCACCTGTCTGGCAATGATGAGGAACACAAGCAACTGAAGGACAACAGGGATAGCAAATGTCTTGCACGCATATTGCTTCCTGCCAAAAGTTGTAGGCAAGAAGTCCCTCAGCTCAGCAGTGTCAAAAAGCTATATGCCACTCTCTGCTCCTCTATTGCTCACAGGATAAGATGAAACTAAAATTGCCATAATGCTCCATCAACATGGAAATTATAATCCAGAGACATCCAAAAAGTAATAGTGATTTCTCTTACTATGATTGCAATAGGAAGCATAGTTGCTGTCATTCCACCATCTTGGCATTTCTAGGCGACAAAATTATGAATATTCTCTTTGAAGAACCTTACCAACTATTAAAATTTCTTCAGACTGCTCAAAAAAGCTTTACAGCAATCTTGGCTTAATTGATATTTTCAGTAGAAAAGAACTGTGATTTATTTGCCTTACACCTTTTATAAAGCTTTTACATGTCAGTTCCACATAGGCATGTATATCAATTCTATCCCAATTCTATTTTAATTTGTACTAGGTTTTTTTAAAAAACTGCATATTTCAAAACACAGTTTGCACAATGCAGGCATTTATTCTACTAGGTATATTTTGTATGTAGGTCCATTGCTTAGATATACAGCGATAGAGATGCATAAAAATGGTGTTGAATTGTTCAACTAAGGATAAACATGATCAGTATGTTTAAAAAGTGCCTTAGTAGCATCTCAGTAGTTTTCCATTTTCCTGCCCCAAAGAGGCAAATTAATGTAGTGATTAAGGTGCTGGATTGGGATTTGGAAGAGGTGAGTTCTAGTCCTCCTTTAGGTATAGTCCAGCTGTATGACTTTGAACCACTCATTCTCTCTCAGAAAAATCCACCTCACTGGGTGCCTGGTTTTCACAGGGAAACAAAGAGGAAGCATTACATGCACTGTAGTATTCTAGAAAAAAAAAACAAAGGTGGATAAAATAAAATAATCTATATAAATAAAAATGTAAAATAGTTTGTGCAAAGCCGCTAATCTCAGAAAGTGATTGCACAGATACTGCACTGATCGGCACCAAATTTTCACACAATGTTCCCAAGGACTTCCAATGCAATCATACGTACATTTTGTGTGGCTGGCACACGTGTGTCATGTGCAAGCAGCACAAACATAAAAGGTACGCACTTCTCAGGTTTTCACCTCCCTGTAGCTCCTCCCATCCGGCTGCTTCTTATGATGCGTCACGCACACGCCCCTCACATTTCCAACGGTCATTTCCTCAGTAACCGAATAAACCTCCAATGTTCCCACACTGCATGGAGGCCTACTAGGCCCAAAACAAGGCGCAGAGGGTGGCACACTCCCATGTGGCCCATTTTTGGTCCCAGGAGGCTATATGGATGCCTACTAGGGCCAAACCTAGGCATGGGGGGTGGCGCACTCCCAGGTGGCCCATTTTTAGGCCCAGGAGGCTGTATGGAGGCCTACCAGGCCCAAAGCAAGATGGGGGGGTGGCACACTCCCAGGTGGCCCATTTTTGGTCCCAGGAGGCTGTGTGGACACCTACTAGGCCCAAAACTAGGCATGGGGGTGGCACACTCCCAGGTGGCCCATTTTTGGTCCCAGGAGACTGCATGGTAGGTAGGTAGGTAGGTAGGTAGGTAGGTAGGTAGGTAGGTAGGTAGACAGATATATAGAGAGAAATACGGTAGGTAGGTAGGTAGGTAGGTAGGTAGGTAGGTAAGTAGGTAGAGGGATAGAGAGGGAAAAATACAATAGGTAGGTAGGTAGGTAGGTGGATAAAGAGAGGGGGGGAATACGGTAGGTAGGTAGGTAGGTAGGTAGGTAGGTAGGTAGGTGGATAAAGAGTGAGAGGGGAAAATACAGTAGGTAGGTAGGTAGAGGGATAGAGAGAGGGAGGGAAAAATACAGTAGGTAGGTAGATAGAGGGATAGATAGAGAGGGAAAATACAGTAGGTAGGTAGGTAGGTAGGTAGGTAGGTAGGTAGGTAGGTAGGTAGAGGGATAGAGAGAGAGAGGGAGAAATACAGTAGGTAGGTAGGTAGGTAGAGGGATAGAGAGAGAGAGGGAAAATACAGTAGGTAGGTAGGTAGATAGATAGATAGATAGATAGGTAGGTAGGTAGGTAGGTAGGTAGGTAGGTGGAGAGAGAAAGAAATACAGTAGGTAGGTAGGTTGGGGGTTATACGGTGGTTGTGTATACGTGTTTGTGTGTGCAGGTATACATCTATACACAGATTTGTTGACCATTTAACCAGACTGGGTCACAGCAATATGTGGCCGGGTACAGCTAGTAAAATAAAATAAAATGAGATAAAATAAAATACAATCTCAGGGGAAATCTGGCATTTGTATTTCCAGTAATTGGGGAGCTAATGGTTCTGTTACCTGGCCTGGAGATGTAAGAGGAATAGTTGAGCAAGGAATGATTGTGCTGGTTTGTCTTGTTTTCACCTCAGCTCTAGCTTATGCCCATGTTGTCATTTTTTGTTTTCTTTTAATGCTGCTTTTATTTAATTGTTTAAATTATTCTTAGCCCAACCCCCTCATGAATATGGGATGGGCTGTAATATAAATCAAATGAATGAGTGAGTTATAGAATCAACATTCTGACAATAGTCCTCCTATGACAAGACTTAGCACCTGCGTTATTGTTTAATTAAAAGAAAAATCAGAATGTTCAAGGCAAAAGTGGCCGGCAGGCGTATTTTTCCCCTTTTCCTTGTAATTAAAAATACGACCTTATGAAAATATTTTTTTGTCCTATCTTTATTGTATTTATAAATAACTCAAAGGGTCATTCTATTTTCCCCACAAAAATAACCCTATGAGGTAAGTTTGGTTGAGAGACAGTCATTGGCACAGCTGCTTTCATGCCTAAGGTGTACTAGACTCACATTTCCCTGGCAACTGGTCCAAAGTCATCCAGTCAGTCTTCATGCCTGAAGTGGGACTAGAACTCACAGTTTGGACCAGTGATTGGTCCAAAGTCATTCATCTGGCTTCATCCCTAAAATGGTATTAGAACTAGCAATCTCTTGGTTTCTAGCCACTAGACCAGGGGTGTCAAACTCAATTTTCTTGAGGGCCACATCAGGGTTGTTTGACCTTTGAGGGCCGGGATGAGCATGGCCAGTTCGACATCACTCGTCTCAGAGGTATCTATTGTGGCCCGAGTGCTCTGGCAGCAAAAATGGGCTTTTGAGTTCTGTTCTGGCTGCAACAGCCTCCTGCAACGCTCACAGTCTCATGCAGCCCTCCAGAGTTCCATGTTTGCTGGTTAGAGGCACTAACAGTCCCTCACTGTTTCCAGGATGGTCCCTTGGACCAGATATAAGCACCCTATGGGCCGGATCCAGCCCCCGGGCCTTGAATTTGCAGTAGACCAAGCTGTCTTCAACTTTAAAAAAAAATCCCATTATGATGATTTCTTAAGGATAGGCTCTACATTTCAGATAGAAATATCAATCCCAGACCTGCCATATATTCTCCATGCAGAAACAGAATATTTAGGACATGAGAGAAGCTGTGGAGAGCTAATCTGCAAAAATAAAAATAACTTGCACTGAGTATTTTATCTGTGCAAGGAGTCAGCTGTGCCTACCACTTTCCTCTCCTTCAAGGAAGGCCAAGCTCCATTCTGGTTCAATGTGTAAATTTTAGTTACAGTCTAATGAGATTTCTTACAAAATATCCTATTAAAACTAAAGGCCTTGTGAGAAGATGGTACTTAAGACATGTTGCTTATCTTTCCCCCATCAGGGATCCTTTGTGCTTTCTGATGTGTCGCTTGGCTAAATCATCTAGCAGCATACAAATTATCAGGTTGCTTACCTGCACTTCAAAGGGATTAGCTCCTGAAATTTAAAAGCACCTCCTTACGCTCTCTGCAGTTAGTTCACAAAGAGCTGCTTAGCCAAAATGGGTACCAAGCTTGCCCCATGGATAAGAGAACTGAAACAAACACTCAGATCTAATTGACTCGTTTTGTGAAAAGGAGAACAGCTAACCAGGTGGGCTTGCGCAGAAGAGGTGAGGGAGAAAAAATAGTAAAAACATGCATGGTAGTTTTTTTTCTTAAGAAAATAGCCTAAGTGAAATCAATAAGCACTACCAGCTGCTATATCTAGCTAAATTAGACCTTCCCTAACCTGGAGCCCTTTAAATTGTCTGGAAGACAATTTTAATCAATTCCACCAGCATAACTAAATATATAGGAGGTATATTTCAAAATATTCACTACATGGTATTAGCAATTTTTTAAAGGTCCTGAATGCTACAATTTGTAGAGTGTGGTCTATGACTTAGACAGAATTTTGTGCAAAGCACAGGCATGCACAATCTGTACACCTGCATCAGTATTATTAAAATGTTGATCAAATGAATTTATTTTCCCCACCCTTAATCACAAGTGGCCAAATAATTGGACAACCAGCATTCTACTCCATAAAATTTTGCTTAAGTGTTGTTTTTATATCCTTTGTTTAGGTTGTTGCTGTTGTTTATGTGGCCCAAAAAAATAGCAGGGTGCAGATAGACCTGAAAATTTGCAGAAACTCAGAGTACGTTTAGAAGATCTTTAACTGGAGGAGCTCATTAAAGAGAAATTCTGTAGTGGGATACTAGACTCAAAACCCACCTTAGCCATTAACTTAGTCCATGATTTGAAGCTACAACATTTATATTATCTCATTCCAATATATCTTGTAATAAAGACATAAAATTTGGGGAGAACTTCATGCCGAGTCCCTTCGGGGAGAGGGGGCGGTTTATAAATATAATAAATTATTATTATTATTATTATTATTATTATTATTATTATTATTATTATTATTATTATTATTATTATTATTAATGCAAAGCTCAGCATACAGAAGAAAGATGAAGTATGAATTATTGATGACTATGTGTCATCAAGTCAATGTTGACTATTAGTGACTGCAATGATAGACCTTCTCCAGAATTATCGTACCTCAATTTGACCCTTCAGATTGTCCATTACCGCTCCGAGTCCCCTTGGGGAGAGGACGCGGTATATAAAAATAAAATATTATTATTATTATTATTCATTGTTATGCCAATCAATTTCATCCACTTGTGCTGGTTATTCATTTATCTTCCCTTATACCTTTCCTAGCACTCTGGACTTAAGGAAGCTGTCTTCATGTAATATGAGCCAAATATTATAATTTGGGAACATGCATTTGTATCTTGAATGAAGACATTAGTTTGTTCTTTGGTCCATTTATTTCCTTGGCAATTGTGGTGACGTAAAAACATGAAACTATGAGTAAGCCACAGCTCCAGACTATATGTGCCTACTACAGACTCAGTATCTATGGAGATTCTCAGTCATCCAGGTCATGGTTATCTCAAAGGTGCTTTTCCAAAAGGCAACTGGACTTTCTTGGCTTTTTCCTTGAAAATGTTTCACTTGTTATGCAAGAAGGTTCTTCAGTTCTGAAGAAAGGGCAGATATGGATGTTGGAGAATTAGATTGAAGGTGATAAAATATGTCAGAGGACAACAAAGAGAAGCCTGCTAGAATTAGCCTTATTATTCGCGTATTAATTGCCGCCCTCATCCCTTTATGCTGCTTGGTTGAAACTCAGCTCATTGCCCTGGATGGCAGAGGGAATAGAACTAGTTCTTCAAATTAGAAAACCTTAGAAGAAAGCGGTTAGAGACTACACAAGGAATAAGGTAAATGTAAAGGTTCCCCTTGCACATATGTGCTAATCGTTCCTGACTCTAGGGGGCGGTGCTCATCTCCGTTTTAAAGCCGAAGAGCCAGCACTGTCCAAAGACATCTCCGTGGTCATGTGGCCGGCATGACTAAATGCCGAAGGTGCACGGAACTCTGTTATCTTCCCACCAAAGGTGGTTCCTATTTTTCTACTTGCATTTTTATGTGTTTTAGAACTGCTAGGTTGGCAGAAGCTGGGACAAGTAATGGGAGCTCACTCCATTACAGGGCGCTAGAGATTTGAACCGCAGAATTGCCAACCTTTCTGATCAACAAGCTCAGCGTCTCAGCCACTGAGCCACCATGTCCCTTTTACACAAGGAATACTCACAGCCAAAGCTTGAAAAGCTTATGGAGACTATTGAGGTAACCAGCAGAACAAGCCTCAAAGTGCTGCAGCCAAACATATTTACTTCCTGGACTTGATTTTTCCTATGAGTTCTTGCTTTGGACTATTGAGACTCCAAAAAGTCTATTTTTGTTGGCCACCAGTTTCTGAATGCACAAGCATATGGGAGAATAAACTTTAGCACCTAAAAAGCTTCAGAGTAACAAATATATTGTTTTCTGTGAAATAAATTGATAAAATGAAGTATTGCATGCATTAGGCGTTGATGGAAACTTGGTAAAATGTACTGGTAGTATTACATTTATTTCATTAATATATAATGGAGCTAATACACTGCTTTTCTAAACACATTATTTTTAAAATCCCTGAGACTAGATCAGTGCTTCTCAAATAGTGGAGCGCGCCCCCCAGGGGGGGCGCGAGGCTGCGTAAAGGGGGGCGCGTTTGACCTCGGCAAACACTGTCATAACAAGCCAAGCCCCGTGTTTATGTCTCTGTATACAGTCAGATGCTGACAAGGACCTTCTCCTGTGAAACATAACGCTGCCCCAATTAATCAAACTTGCTAAAGAAATCGGGCTACCGCTGCTGACATTTGCATCGATAGTGAGCATTAAGCCAGTACATGTGACTGCGCATGCTCCTCCCTTTCGAGGAGAACAGACCCGATTGGATAGACATGATGCTCTATCCTGATTAGCCAAACCCGCCCGTGTGACTTTTAGACCCGGATGATACTATTTACAGTCGCGCGGGGGGCGCGAAATGTTTTCTTCTTCCTAGGGGGGCATGACAGAAAATAATTGAGAAGCACTGGACTAGATCAAGATCAATTCAGATTGAATAAGTTCCTTTGGAATTAATATCTTAAGTTAGATCATGATCATAGTCTTGAATTTCATGGCATTACTCCATAAAAACAAATAACAATTTTTAAATGCATCTTAAAAAGGAACAGCAGTGCACAATAAAAAAAACAAGAGAAATGGAAAGGAATGGATTGGAACATTGATTAACAATGCCCATAAAAGCCTATCAGTTGTTACTCAACCACTTGTCTATGTTTAACTCATTACTATTCTTTACAAAGGTTATTTTCTTCTCTGTTTGTTAAGAGGCAAATTTAAATTTTCCACAGCCGCTGCCCTTTTAAAATCTAGACTAACACCTACACTTGAATTCTATACTTTTCAAAGGCATTAAAGTCTTTTCAATGCGGTAACTATGCAATGAACCATCTTATTTTCTATAGTAGCAACCAAAATGATGGAGAAACCCCCCAAAAAGAACTGAGAGTTGAATTTATATAGCAAGTCCAAGTGACAGCTGGGGAAAATGGAGAAGTGATTTATAGCATCCTAAAGAAAAAAAATGCTGCCTTCACAAATTGAGTATCTTCACATTATAGTGCATTTACTCTGAAAATAAGCAATGGTATTAGCAATACTTATTCAGTCTCCCTCTCTTTACAGTGTAGGATAAGAGCCATGTTAGATGATGCTGGTTTAAAAAAAATCTGGAGTGCTGCCAGCCTCTTTCTGATTTACTTTCTACCAATCTTGATAACTACTGTAATTCTGCAAGTACCAAACTCAGGTGTGAGTTGGGAGGAAATCTCATTCCAGTGGCCAAAGCCAACTCTTTCCATTGATGAGAAAAAGCAACTTGGCCAGGTTCATGGTGGAGTCATATTTCTTTGCTTGCTTGGCAGTCATAAAGTTATAGGTTAATATAAATATAAAACTGAGTCACTTGACTCACTTCTTCTGTTCTTTAATAATTTGCTTTAAAAAGCAACCTAACTTCATAAGCCTGCTGTATGTCAGAATCTTTTCTTATCTATGGATGGAGGAAGGTACCCTCAGAATACGGTGGAATGATGGTGCTTCATCAGCTAGCTCTGGGTGTCTCCAACCTTGGCAACTTTATGATTTGTGGGCTTCAACTCCCAGAATTCCTCAGCCAGCTGGCTGAGGAATTCTAAGAGTTGAAATCCACAAGTCTTAAAAGTTGCCAAGGTTGGAGACCCCTGAGCTACAGCTACCAGATTTTTCTGGAAAATGAAAATTGGTTTCCTGACTCCTCTGAGGCCGCTCGGCGTTCATTGGGGAGGAATCACAATAAGTGCCACTGGATGTATCATCCTCCACCCCTCATCATGATTCCTCAATATCATCTCCAGGGTGTCTAACTGTCTAAGGAGAAATTCCCTGATGGTTAGTACAATTAATCAATGGAACAACTTGCCTCCAGAAGTTGTGAAGGCTCCAACATTGGAAGTTTTTAAGAAGAGATTGGACAACCATTTGTCTGAAATGGTGTAGGGAAGTGATGGCTAACCTTTTTTGGCTCGCGTGCCAAAAGCGGGGGGAGTGCAGGAGGTGTGTGCGCAGGTATGCCACACCCATAATCTATGTGCATGACCCCCTGCTTTTGGCACACTTTTTTCGCCCTCCCCAGGCTCCAGAGGCTTTCTAGGACCTTGGGGAGGTTGAAAACAGCCTTCCCCCACCTCCAGAGGGCAAAAAACAGCCTCAAAAGAAGGCCTAAGTCAGCTGGCCAGTGCACACATATGCACTGGAGCTGACAGGGCAACGCCTCGCGTGCTCTTAGAAATGGTCCTGCGTGCCACCTGTGGCACCCATGCCATAGGTTCACCATCATGGGTGTAGGGTATTAAACTCAAGGCCCGGGGGCTAGATTTGGCCCACAGGGGTGTTAGATGTGGCCCGCAGGGCCAAAACAGCAAAGGACTGGCCCACAGTGGCTCTGCCAGTGAAAACAGAGCTCTGGCAGGCCACATGCAGCCTCCCCAATCTCCATTTTTGTTGGCAGAAGGCAGCAGGAGGCCATCACAGCCGAAAACAGGGTCTTGACAAGAGATGTCAAGCTGTCCATGCCCACCCCAGCCACACACACACACACACACACACCCAAAGTCAAACACAACCCTGATGCAGCCCTCAATGAAATCGAGTTTGATTTATACCCCTGGTATAAGGCTTCCTGCCTGAGCAGAGGCTTGGACTAGAAGACCTCCAAAGTCCCTTCCAACTTTCTGCTATTCTGATGCTTACATTCATGCCAGGTCTGTAAAATGACTGAAATGGTGGGACTGCAAAGATGGAAATGTCATTCCAGTAACTAATTAATATTGAAATACCATTTTAAGGCCCGTCTTTCTTCAATAAGGGATACCCAGAGAGATTCGCACATGCCTTAGTATTCTCCATATTCCCTGTTCCAAACTTGACTTTGAGAGATGTGTTTTCATATTTGCAAGAATCTGTTAATGAAGTTATTAAAGATGGTGCTAGTGTTCCTTGTTGGGGCTTCTTGTGTGGATCTCAAATCTCAGAAATTTGACAGATGATGAGAATATGGTTTCAAATTCTAAAAAGTGCCCCAACTTCAGTGGTTGTTTCTGGATCCTGTTGCAACTGGTACGGTGCAACAGGGCTGGGCGTACACCACATGCACACACGCAGCACGTATGCAGCACGTGCATGCGTACTTACCACTCACAATGCTCCAACTGCTCAGCGGAGTGTCGTACAAACATCCTATGCTCCGTGTGCATGCGCAGAAGCCCCGATTCACTCAAATACAGGTAAGGAGGGCTGGCGGGCGGATCCTCCAGAGAATTGTACCGGTATGGTACCTGGTGCTCCCAGCAAGCACTGGGGCGTACCGGTCATATCCCACCACTGCCCAACTTTCAAAGAAAGTTGTTGATCCCAGAACTAGATACTTTCAGAAAGTTCTGTAAAGCCAAGGCACTGTTACTGTGGGTCTATGCTGCACGTGAACTTTCCGCTCGCATCCTGATTTTATTTATTTTGATTGATCCCAAAGATTTAAAGGTTAGTGAATTCACTTTTCAGTAATTGTGACCATGGCAACATCCTGTAACCTCTCAAAGGCTAAGGCAAAGAAAGGGGGGAGAGAGAAAGAGAGAGATTACTGCTAACTGAAGCCAGAGCTCTTTGTACAAAAATACACAGCTGTACCTGTGGTTAATTTCAAGTTTCATTGTTCATTGCATGTTTGGGGCAAAGTGACCATTCCTCATCACTTCTTTATTTCATTCTCAAATGTCTTGGTGATGGCAAAGGTAACATGACCTACACATTTGCTCATTGCATGCTATTACTTTGTTTCAGTTGCTTTATATTTCTATTGGCACCCTCCTCACATGTAGTAGTATTAATTCTGCAATAACGTCTAATAACTTCTAATAATTTTTATTACATGCCTGATAAATAATAACAATAATAATAGGAAAAAATACAGATCACCACTCAACGAATGGCAGAAGAGGCCGCCTATTCTCGGAAACCTGAAGCAGCCGAAGCTTTTAGGCATGATTGCCAATATCAAAGTTCCAGATGCCAGAGTCGGCGCATGCAATAATTTTGACAAATGTGATCTGAACCTATCGGAAGAACAGCAGGCTGAAGAAGACAAATGCCATCCAAAGAAGGGAAAATCCAGGTCATGCTATTAAATTGCACACACACACACACGATTCATAGTTATTGACATCTGGACTCAGAGAAGCAAGAGGATGCAAAATCCAGAATAAACTCAGTGGATAAATTAAAACATCACTTGCCTTCCAAGCCACGCTTGCTTATAAAAATACCAAATTTGGTACCAATGATCAAGAGATGGGGGAAAAAACAGGATATTCATATTTCTTTTCACCACGTGGTTCTCTACATTTTTGTGACTCAGATAGCTTTGCACATATTTATATGCCATTCCCACAGCACTGTTTTTATGCCTACGGATATCCAACCGTGTAATAGGATTGTATTACTACTATTATCCTTCTCCCTTTCCTATTGCCTAACCCTATTGGTATCTTATGATTATCACTTGTTGGTTGCATCTTATAATTCATAACTATATCTTACGACTTTTGATTGATCACTTTGTTGCTTGTATGTATATCGAGCGCTTACGCACCAGAGACAAATTCCCTGTGTGTCCAATCGCACTTGGCCAAGAAAGAATAAATGACAATGTGTGTATCTGTGTATGTGTGTGTGTATACAGACCAGTCAGAAATCATACATCTACCCAAAAAAGGTGTAATAAATTAGTCACCCGTTGAACACTGATGAAAACAAATTACCTGTGAAATAAGCAATAGCAATGGTACTTAGACTTATACACTGCTTCATAGTGCTTTCTACAGCCCTCTCGAAGTGATTTACAGAGTCAGCCTATTGCCCCCAACAATCTGGGTCCTCATTTTACCCACCTTGGAAGGATGGAAGACTGAGTCAACCCTGAGCCTGGTGTTATTTGAACTGCCAAATTGTTGGCAGCCAACAGTCAGCAGAAGTAGCCTGCAGCGCTGCACTCCTTGTGAAGTTAATGGCTCTCCAACAGTATAGACAAACTCCAACTGTACTGAAACTACCCTTTTACACACATACACATTGTGTATAAGAATAAGAATGCACAAACTCTCAGATGCCTCCCTCCCTCTTTCCAACATAAATTTTTTAAAAAAAGCAGTGAAGAAGAGGAATACAAGACAGGCAAGAAAAGCCAACTACACAAACAAGTGAATGAAAGAAAAGGGAATTTGCAATGGAATAGGAGAGGTGAAGAAGTCACTGTCATATCGTCAGTCTCACCAAGACTGAAGACTTCAGGGGTTCAACCATGCAGCGGCCTTAATATGCTTTCTTCCCATTGTTAAGTCAGGAAGAAAGCACGTTGATGTAAAACGTGGTCCCTTCACAGTCTATATTTCATTATGCCTCAAGAATGAGGCTGGCAATGTTACTGCTCTCACACAATTAATACAGGTGGCAGTTTCAAAGCAACAATTGGTTACACCTTGGGAGACCCAAGATTGAGAATTGGACAGGGAAGGATCTGGCAGACTTGCGGAAAACTGCTGTGATCCACTAGCTTGCTTAATAATTACTAATCGCAGGAGAAATGGTGCATTTAGGAAGAACGCTTTTGTTGTGTCCTTGGAAAACTTAAATTAGGAGTTGAATTTCTTCTCTTCTACACTGAAAGCTCAAGAGAAAAATGGATGTTCGCTTGTGATATCTGTTAAAAAGATTGAGAGCAACCTACATTTGCACCGGAGATATGTTCTGTCCAATGATTTTAGTTTTTTCTGCCCGAGGTGGAAGATAAGCATTCAAAAAGAAGACATGTTCTGAAACCACATTTTCCCCCGGGGTGGTGGTGGTGGTAAAATGTTGCTGGGTGAGTTTTTGCTTTCATCTTACCTATGGGAATATCCCTTGTGGGAGAGCGGCATTGTGTGTCTGGGGTTGATATTCCCTTGGCCAAATCGTGTACCCAAAAAGAAGAAAACAGCTATTCAGAAGAATTGTTGAGGCACAGAACCTGTAGCCAAGCAGATACACAGCCCTGTGGTCAGATGGGAGGAGTAATTAACACATTGGAACCCATCATTAATCTTTGGAAGGGCCTATACCTTAGATTAGCATCAGCGTGAAAATGAAATGGAACCTGTGTCACTGGATAGGTCATTAAGAAATGGTAAGTGGAAGATGTATGGATGTGTCCTTTAGAGCCTTCCATCCATGTTGTTGTTAATTGTGAAGTCATGTCTGACCCATCGCAGCCCCATGGACAACCTTCCTCCAGGCCTTCCTGTCCTCTACCATCCTCTGAAGTCCATTTAAGCTCATGCCTACTGCTTCAGTGGCTCCATCCAGCCACCTCATTCTCTATTGTCCCCTTCCTCTTTTTCCCTCAATAGTTCCCAGCATTAGGCTCTTTTCAGTGAGTCCTTCCTTCTCATTAGGTGGCCAAAGGATTTGAGTTTCATCTTCAGGATCTGGCCTTCTAAAGAGCAGCCAGGGTTGATCTCCTCTCAGACTGATCAGTTTGATTGCCTTGCAGTCCAAGGGGCTCACAGGAGTCTTTTCCAGCACCAGAGTTCAAACGTCTCAATTCTTTGGTGCTCAGCCTTTCTTATGGTCCAACTTTCACAGCCATACATTGCAACTGGCAAAACCCTAGCCTTGACGAGATACACTTTTGTTGGGAGGGTGATGTCTCTGCTTTTTAGCATGCCGTCTAGACTTGCCATAGGTTTCCTCCCCAGGAGCAAGTGTCTTTTAATTTCTTGGCTGCAGTCCCCATCTGTGGTGATCTTGGAGCCCAGGAAAATAAAATCTTTCACTACCTCCATTTCTTCCCCATCTATTTGCCAGGAATTGAGTGGGCGGATCCCATCATCTTAGTTTTTTTAATGTTGAGTTTCAAGCCAACTTTTGTACTCTCCTCCTTCACCCGCATCAAGAGGCTCTTTAGTTCCTCTTCATTTTCTGCCATTCAAGTAGCATCATCTCCATATCTGAGGTTGTTGATATTTCTCCCAGCAATCTTAATTCCAACTTTTGATTCCTCAAACATTCTCATGATGTGCTCCGCATATAAGTTAAATAGGCCAGGTATACAGCCTTGCCAGACTCCTTTCCCAGTTTTGAACCAATCGGTGGTTCCGTGTCCAGTTCTTACTGTTGCTTCTTGACCTGCACATAGGTTTCTCAAGAGACCACTAAGAAACCATAGAAATCACAGATTCTCAATAAAGCCTAGGCTAAAGCTTTTCCTTTCTGAAAGCTGCTTCTTTTGGTTTGCAAATGTAAAATCGCTTCTTATTTTTCAGGTAAATATGTTGATATCCAGATGGATTTTCCAAGGGTCAATTCAGAATTCACGAGCTGCGCGTGCGCAAGATGGCGGGTTAGCTCCGGAGCTCCGTGCGGGCTGTGGAGGTTCGTTAGCCTTCTTAGTGCTCCCAGCCCTCTTTTATGGCTTAGAGGGCTGGGCATCTGTAAGGAATCCATCCTGGTACTACAGGATGAGGTTCGCGGCGATTTCGGAGGTGTCGGGCGTGGGCACGGCTCCGGGGACGCTCAGACGGTGAGAGCGTCGGAGCGGGCCGTTTGAAGTGGGGGCCGGAGCCGGAGCGGAGCGGTGGCCGGCGTCCCCGATGCCGGAAACAGGGCGGAGGCGCCGGTCGCGGCCAGAAGCTCCCGACGCTGATGTCAGCTGTGGCTCGTCCGGGGGGCAGAGACGGTGGTGAGAGCGCCGTGAGGCCAGCGGCAACGGCGTTAATGGTGGTAATGAGGATGGCGGTGCGGAGAGGTGTTTGAAAGATGGTGAACGGGGCGCAGCCGCGGGAGATGGAGTGGCAATGCGGCTGCGGGAGATGGCGGCGGTGAGAGCGCCGGAGAGGGGAGAACGCCGGAGGCCAGTGGCGATGGCGATGGCGAGTATGGAGGCTAAAGGATGATGGCGGCATGTGAGTGCCGAGAGGCTGGTGGAGGAACCCTGAAGCGGCCGCTGGAAGCCTGGCCGACGATGGTGGGAGCGTTGAGAGGCCAGTGGAGAAGGCGGTGGCTCAGGAGAGATAGAGATGGCGGCGGTGAGAGAGCCGAAAGGGACGCGAACGGCCATGCTGGCCATGCTGACCAACTTAACTTCCCCCTGAGACTGAGAACTGAGCCATGCTCCCGAAAGACGGGATTTGTCCTAAGATCTTGGGCCGGAACAACTCATTGATTGACTATTTTCAACTGACATTGCGAGCTGTACCATCTTTATATCCTTATTGTTTGCACTTTATCTCATTTTAATATCAATTGAGGACTTTAAATCTTGGCTAAGGACCTTCTAATTTCTTTTAAAATCTTTGTATTTTAAATCCCAGCCCCACTGATGAATTTCACCTACATTAACTATTTATTAATTATTTATTAACAACTTTACTATTTATGCATAGTATAATGTACTCCAGAGCTAACCTTTTACTGCTGCGAGAGTCCCCGCTCTCGCAGGTCTGGCCCTCTACACTATCGAGGGCCCGTCTCGATGATGGATATATTAATCCGGAGAGACGGGCGAAGCGCGGCCTTAGGGGATTTTTAATTGGTAAATTATTGGTTATTTTAGGGGGTCCCAGGGAGGGGGGTGGGCATAGACAGATAGAGGCAGAACAACATGAAAGAAGGGGCCGGACCAGTAGCCGACGGGAGGAGACGGAAGGATCCGATATGAGGGGGGAATTACAAATCGGTCCGCCGGAGGGCATATCAATCCAGACGGTCGTGGGGAGGGGCGGGGCCGAGGGGAGACAAGTCCCATCCTCCCGGTTGGTGGCACGTGGCCGTTGGTTACAAACGGTCGGGTGCCACAACCCCCGTAGGCTAGGTGGTCAGGGGATACAGAGCCAGGGCCTGCGGCTGATGTTTTGCAACGCCAGGTCCGTGGTCAACAAAGCCCCCCTCGTCCATGACCTTGTGTCAGAGGGGGAGCCGGACCTGGTAGGAATTGCAGAGACCTGGTTGGGCCACGAGGGAGGACTTCCCCTCGTCGAAATGTGCCCACCAGGTTACTGCGCTTTTCATCAGCCGCGGGCCCTAGGCAGGGGCGGTGGGGTAGCGGTCATTATCAAGGAAGGCCTTGAGCCGAGAGAGACCATTGTGCCTCAGACTACCGGTTGTGAGTCCCTCTGCGTGAAGTGGGGCCTAGGGAGGCAGTTGGGCTTGCTGGTTGTATACCTGGCTCCCCGCTATGTAGCAGCAGCCCTGCCCGAGCTCCTGGAGGTGATCGCTACGGTGGCAGTTGAGACCCCCAGACTTGTAGTCATGGGGGACTTTAATCTGCCATCGTTGGGCGAATCATCCGAGGCAGCTCGGGAGTTCATGGCCTCCATGACGGCCATGGACCTGACCCAACTAATTCAAGGCCCCACCCACGAGGGTGGACATACGCCGGATCTCATCTTTGTCTCGGGCCAATGGAAGAGTGATCTGGGTATAGGGGATATAGTCATCACACCCTTGTCATGGTCAGACCACTCACTTCTCCGACTCGACCTTCCGACCGCTACTCCCCGTTGCGGGGAGGCGGAACCAGAACTTCCTATCTGGTTTCGCCCCAGGCGCCTGATGGACCCTGTTGGGTTCCAGACGGCGCTTGGGCCACTTCCTGTACCCCTGACCCGCGCCCCGATGGAGGACCTCGTGGCCGCATGGAATACTGCGGCCACGGGAGCCTTGGATCGGGTCGCGCCCTTGCGGCCTCTCTTGCGGCGCCGAGCTGCCCCGGCTCCTTGGTTCACCGAGGAGCTGAGGGCGATGAAACGCCGCAAGAGATGCCTAGAGGGAAGATGGAGGGCTACTCGCTCCGAATCTGACCGGACACAGGTAAGAGCCCATTTACGGACTTACATTGTGGCGCTGAGAGTGGCCAAACGTCATCATTGCGCCACTCTCATAGCATCCGCAGAAAACCGCCCTGCCGCCCTGTTTAGGGTGACCCGTTCCCTCCTGCAACAGAGGGTGCGGGAAGCCCCGCTACAGGGTAGAGCAGAGGAATTTGTGACTTTTCTGCAGGACAAAACCGCTCAGATACGGAACGAGCTAGCCCCCATTCGTGGCCCAGTGGGATGCCACGAGGCCGATCTTGTTTGGGAGGAATTTGACTCCGTTGCTTCCGAGGATATGGACAGGTTACGTGGACGACTGCGAGCCACCACATGTTTATTGGACCCGTGTCCCTCCTGGCTTGTACTGGCATCCTGGGAGGTGACACGAGGCTGGCTCCAAGAGGTTGTCAACGCATCCTTGAGTGAGGGTTCCTTGCCTGCTTCCCTAAAAGAGGCTATGGTGAGGCCCCTCCTTAAGAAGCCCTCTTTGGACCCAGCTCTTTTAACCAACTATCGTCCCGTCTCCAACCTTCCCTTTCTGGCGAAGGTTGTCGAGAGTGTGGTGGCACAACAGTTTCCCCGTCACCTGGAGGAAGTTGATTATCTAGATCCGCGCCAGTCCGGCTTTCGGCCCGGGCATAGCACCGAGACGGCATTGGTCGCGTTGGTGGATGATCTCTGGAGGGCCAGGGATGGGGGTTGTTCCTCCATCCTGGTCCTATTAGACCTCTCGGCGGCTTTCGATACCATCGACCATGGTATCCTATTGCATCGGCTGGGGGGGTTGGGGGTGGGAGGCACCGTTTTACGGTGGTTCTCCTCCTACCTCTCTGGCCGATCGCAATTTGTGTTGGCAGGAGAGCAGAGGTCGACCCCGAGACCCCTCACATGTGGGGTGCCTCAGGGGTCGGTCCTCTCGCCTCTCTTGTTTAATGCATACATGAAGCCGCTGGGTGAGATCATCCGTGGTTTTGGGGTAGAGTACCATCTCTACGCTGATGACACTCAGCTGTATATATCTACCCCAAACCACCCCAACGATGCCGTAGCGGTGATGTGCCAGTGCCTGGAAGCCGTGCGGATCTGGATGGGAAGTAACGGACTCAGGCTCAACCCGACCAAGACCGAGTGGCTGTGGTTTCCGGCTGCCCGATTCAACCAGCTTTCTCCAACGCTGGCCATAGGGGGCGAACATCTTGCCCCTGTGGATGGGGCGCGCAATTTGGGAGTCCTCCTGGATACCCGGCTGTCTATGGAAGAGCAAGTGACAGCCGTGGCCAGGAGGGCGTTTTACCAGGTTCGCCTGGTTCGCCAATTGCGCCCCCTATTGGATCGGGACGCCCTTCGCACAGTCACTCATGCCCTCGTGACATCCCGACTGGACTACTGCAACTCCCTCTACATGGGGCTCCCCTTGAGGTGCACCCGGAGGCTTCAGTTAGTTCAGAATGCAGCCGCGCGAGCAATTATGGGAACCACTAGGTTTACCCATGTAACACCGCTCTTGCGCGAGCTGCACTGGCTGCCTGTCGTCTTCCGGGTGCGCTTCAAGGTGCTGGTTATCATCTTTAAAGCGCTCCATGGCTCGGGACCTAGCTACCTGCGGGATCGGATCCTGCCTCACACATCCTCACGGCCGATTCGCTCCCACAGAGAGGGACTTCTCCGGGTGCCGTCCACTAGACTTTGTCAGCGGGCGACGCCCAGGGGAAGGGCTCTCTCTGTGGCGGGCCCGGCCCTCTGGAACGACCTTCCCCCCGATATTAGAACGACCACGGACCTCCGCTCCTTCCGCCTGAAACTAAAGACACATCTTTTCCGCCTGGCCGGCCTAGGGTAGTCTCTCTCTCTATGGGTTTTTTAATTGTTTATTTATATTGAGTGGGGATTTTTAGTTAATGGGATTTTAGCACAGGTGTTTGTTTAATCTGTTTTAAATTGTATGTATTTTTGTATATTTATGGTTTTTATTCTCCCTGTGCACCGCCCCGAGTCCCTGTGGGGAGAGGGAGCGGTTAATAAATTCAGTTTTTTATT
Organism: Rhabdophis nuchalis; assembly: GCA_039707465.1. Lineage (NCBI taxonomy): Eukaryota > Metazoa > Chordata > Lepidosauria > Squamata > Natricidae > Rhabdophis > Rhabdophis nuchalis. Next base: position 20,078,710 of record CM077645.1, read on the forward strand.
ATTATTATTATTATTATTATTATCTATAGCTTCCGTTGCATCTTTGGCCAACCAGTAGCATCAGTGGGACACTGTTGGCAACCAATTTCAGAGAGGTAAGCTCTCCTGCTGAAGAATTGGATTACACATACAGCTCCATTTCCACTGGAGACCCAGAAGCTTTGAGCTGATCAACAACCAAGAAAAGAAGCCCAGCTGAATATCTCCATTCTTCTCGCTAGACCTGCACCTCCACAGAGCTCTAGATGGCAGATTCAGCAGGAGTGTTCAAGCCGACATAAAGACATCCAACTGACTGCTCGGAAACTTGAGAGGCTGGAAAATAGCAACTGTAAACAAATCAGTAGAAGATTAACGTTGTGCAGCATCCCCCTCCATGTTGTTACAAAGCCTTCATTTGTACTAATAGAGTATTATTATAAAGCGGAATACTCAGATGCCACGGTAGGAAAATATCAGCTAACTTCAAGCTGTTGCCTGCGCAGCAATTAATCTTTTGAAGAAAATAACCACTTCCACAGTTTTCTCAAGAATGGAATGCCTAAAGGGAGGAAGAGGGCAACACCTGTAGAGAGATACAGGATGTAGATGGAGAGAAAAGAGAAGGAGGAAAATAAGAAAGGAACGGAGAGGTGTGGTTGTGTTATTAGTGAGAGCAAATGGCGTGCAATAGTAGTGTCAGCATTCCAAAGTACCTTTGCCCTTGAAGAAAGTTGTCACCCACCTCTCTTAGAAGAATGAAATATTTTAGAAATGTTAAAAAGGCAGAATATTTCCCCTAAAAGAGAAATAGAAATCTTAAGGGAGACAGAAACTCAGCTCCCTGCAGCTCCTTGCCCCCAGCAAATATTTGGTGAACATTAAGACTGGGCCAGCCTATCTACAAAACAAAAGACCTTCAGGTCCAGGGCGATGGGATTAAGACATGACCCTCCAGGACATAATAGGATTATCTATCCGCAGAGCTCACCACATGGCACAACCAAGCTCCTTCATTACATCAGCCCAAGGTTCAACCAACCTTAATTCAGACAACCACAGCTGCAACTCCTGCAGACTCCTGGGAGTCTGACAGCCAATAGAGTACATGCCCTTGCCACAGGAACAGGAAGCTCGAGTTCAAAGCCCAAGTGGGGGAGGTATAAATAACCCTCACTCTCCACTCCATGTGGTCAACTACCCAAAATGACACATGCTTGGTGGTTCTGTTTCACCATTTAACCATTTTTCCAAGCAGCCTCCATGTTTCCAGTGTCTTTCTCCACACTTGGAACTGAACCCAGATGGACATTTCTTCCAACACCCTTTAAGTGTTTTTTGTACCTTGTTGACTCCTGACATTTGCCTGTACAAGACAAGACTCTTGGCAAGGTTTTGGGATATTTTTTTTCCAGAAATGGTTTGCATTGCCTTTTTATTAAGTCCAAGAGCCTCCTCAGCCTCCTTTATATCTAAGGCAAGGCAAGAAATCAGTGTCTCTTAGTTCCTAGTCTTTCCCAATCTCAGGAACTTTAAGATGTATGGACTTAAATTCCCAGAATTTCCCAGCCAGCGGCTGCTGGCTAGAGAATTCTTGGAGCTGAAGTCCACACATCTTAAAAATTGTCAAACCTGAGAAGCAGTGACCTAGAGAAGTCTATGGAGATTCTCAGTCATCAGGGTCATAGTTGTCCCAAAAGTAATTAGGTTTTTTTCCCCTTGAAGACATTTCGCTTCTCATCCAAGAAGCTTCATGTATAAGAAAGCTTCATGTATCACGGGCCTTATTGATAAAATATACTCAATTCTGAACAAAGTGATAATATTACCTCTGCTAGTATGTCTGTTTACAGTGTCCTATAATTCATCTGAAGTCAACTGAAGTATGGGAGATGTATCTATGGCAACTATCCACCAAAAGGTCTCCTGTTTTTATGGAAAGGCACCTTCAAACTTCAGTTTTTAAAGTAATCCAATATCCCCCCACCCCCCGCATTTTGAGAAAAAGAAATAATGCACTATATTAAATAGGCTAGACATGATGGCAGCAGTCTTTATCTAGAATGGAAGGCAAACCTAGGCAATTAAGAACTGAAATATAGTTTTGGCTTTGCTATCTGCCTTAGTTAAAAGAAGCAAGGAACACTATGTTTTAAGAGGATTGGCTTTGGAAGATGATGATGATGATGATGATGATGATGATGATGATGATGATGATGATGATGATGATGATGATGATGATGATGATTAACAACTCGCTGTACTGAACAAATGCTGGGCAGAAGAAAACATTCATTGTTCTTATTTAGTGAAAACAAAAAATGCTTTGCAGCTGCATACATGGAGATCATTAAAAAAAAGTTGCTTGCCAGAGTACAGCGCTAACACCCACATTTTCTTTTAAAGATAAAATAAATCATTTGTGATGGTTTTAGCTGGCCATCTTAGCTGCCCAAAGTGCAACTTAATTTATATTCAAGCACACTGTAGCGCCCATGACATTTCAGCAAGGAGAATGTTACTGTGTAGAATGACTTCATTTTGCAGAATGTGAATTACAAAGAACACAATACATGCTTGGGATATTATGATTCCTGGTAAAAGATTATAAGCATTGTCACTCTATCCGTAGACCTGTGATGGTGAACCTATGGCACGCGTGCCTCTCTGAGGGCACGCAAGCCATCACCCCAGCTCAGCTCCACCATGCATGTGCATGCACCTCCCACTAGCCAACTGATTTTGGGGTCTCTGATATGCATGCGCAGAGAGCGGGGCGCATGGGAGAGATGCATGCATATGCAGGGGGTGGAGTGCATGCATATAGGTTGTGCACACATGCATGGGCAGCAGGGTGCATGGGGGTCATGCATGCATGCGTGTGGGGCGGGGGGTGTGGGGAGTCATGCATGCATGCACAGGGGGTGGGAAACATGGAGGCGGGGTCACACCTGCATTTCATTATGGGTGTGCGCGCACACATTTTTGGCACTTGGCAGTGAAAAGGTTAGCCATCATTGCCTTAGAATCTTAGTTTGCTACAAATTCAGTGTAAACTGTGTCTTAAACAACTGGAAGAGCACAACAGCCTGCAAACTGATCCTGAAAATGAGAAATACTTAGCAAGGAATGTGAATTCTTTCACCTAAATTAAATCAGTCTCTTTTATGCACTCTGATAAAATTCTTTGGAAAATGCTGTCACATTCCCCTCTTCTCTTTCTCTTTCTCTTCCTCTTCTACAGTTTTCTGAGCAAGATATTTAAAATTAATGAAATCTATCTCTATTTTAGCAATGGTCTTGTGGGAAGCCCCACCCCCACCCCAAAAGAATGAAATATTTTGGGAAATATTTAAAAAGACACAATATTCTATTTCCCTAAAGGAGAAATGAAGAAACATATTTTTAAAGGCAGAAAGCAGCCCCCGGGTTTTTCTTAATAGCCCACAGCAGATGCCAGCACTTAAGAGATGAAGAGCTTATTGAAAGAGGAAGAAACTATCTAGATAGCTCTATTCATAATCAAAGAAAATGCTGCAGGCAGGAATCCATTCAAGGCAGGATATTTTGAAACTCCTTGCAGCAAAGCTTGACAGCTAATAAAGGCAGAATGGTAGGATTAGAATAAGCAGCCCCTCACCCAAGATCCAACTCAGGATGAATGCCATTAGCCACAATAGGAATTGCCCATGTTTGAACAGTTCAAACTTCAAAGTCACAGAAAGATCCATCCACTCATTCAACCATTTGTTTAGCTGACACAGAACCATGGTCTTTGTGGTTCTGTTCAATAAACGTTCTTTCCAATCAGCCTCCATGTTGTTTCCAGCTTCTTTCTCCCGGCTTGGAACTGAACCAGATGGATTTTCCTTCCAACAGTATAAACATACTTCAGTTAGTAGAAGCATAGATTTTAAGCCTTTGAATATTCTTAGTTCTTGGAAGGTGTACCTTTCCCCAATTTGGATGGCTAAAATCACATTTACAAAGTCCTTAAGCTTGAACCAATCACAGCCATTTAATGACAAATGGGATCAGGGTATTTCAGGGACCACCACAGCCCAATCACTGTTGAGTTCGGTAATTGAGGGAGTCCGACACAGGTTAGTCAAGCACAATTAGCCGTTTATTTGGCTCACAAAGCACTTAGAATAGCAGAACTATGTACACAGTACAAAAGGTGCGGTAGACACCGCCCCGAGTCCCTTCGGGGAGAGGGAGTGGTATACAAATAAACATTTGATTGATTGATTGAGACAGGGGCATCCCCGCTTGACAGCTATTTAAGCAAGAGCTGTCAAGCGGGGAACCAATCAGGGCGCCTGGCAATCTAATTCCAGCCAGTCGCATCTGAGCCAATCAGACGCGACTGGCTGTTACCAAGCCTACAAGGGGGAGGTCGAAGACTTGCAGCCGGTCGTAAGTCAAGGACAGGTCACAAGTCGAGGACCTCAACAATCACATCAGCCTGACAGATCAGATCTGGAAGAAGAGGAAAGTTGTGAGCCTCATCAACAAAGAAATGTCATCCAACAGGATCAAAAAGAAGAGCGTTTTCATGGATTGCTACGGGTTCGCCCGGGTTCAGGAGAACACGTAGCTAACGTTATGCCCAGTTCGGGGAACCTCCAAATCCCAACCCTGGCTGGCCCCACCCACCCCTCCCCTTCCCTCCTAGGAGTCACCATGCAGCTTATTTTGAATGCAAGTTAAGTGCAGGGACTGTGTGGAGGCTCAGGTAGGGGGAAACTGGGCCTCCCAGAAGTTCCGGAAGGCCAGCAACGGGCCCATTTCCAACCTCCGGAAGGTTTCCAGGGCCCGGGGCTGGCAGTTTTCACCCTCCCAGAGGCTTGAGGAAAGCCTCCGGAGCCCGGGGAAGGTGAAAACGCCCCTCCCCCTCCCCCGGGTGCAGGAGGCCCACTAGGCCACATCCACCCAGAAACCAGGCAGACGACCTGTTGCTGAAATTTTTGAAGCCCACCCCTGTGAAGCACCCACCCTCAAGGTAAGACACACCCTTTCTCCACATGAGTTTCTTTTCAACATTTTGAAGAGTGTTAACGTGTATCAGGCTCACACTCCATGAATTCACTTCTCGTTGTGCAGTTTTACAAGACTGAGCCACGTCACAAAGTAAAAGATTCTGTATTTGGGACGTTTCACTGACCCCAAATTTAGCTCTAGGAAGTGGAAGTTACATTCAATTATGTATTTCACACATTGAAACATAACTTAAAAAAAAATCAAATCAATAAATGTTACATTGGACCTTAAAATTAGCCTAATCCAAAACGAGAAAAAAAGAACAGTTATAAAAAGAATCCACCGTAGAAATTAGAAAGAAAAAATAAAATAGCCCAAGCAACCATTAAAACGAGACAGCTGATGTGAGAAAAATGTTGGACAAGTTTTGATTTTAATTACTAGGAGTTTGAGGCTGTGCCGGAAAACCTTTGCATTTCATCTATAGTTTATCTCCAAGCTTTCAAATTATATATTCTTTCTACTCATCCTCAAGCATTATAAAATTCTAACTGTAGCAAAAAGGGGAAATTGTAATATGCAATATTATGTAATATTTTACTTATCACAAAAGTGATAAGTACACTTCAGGTCCTGCCTTGGCCATTAAAGCCAGCTGGGTGAAATGTCATTCACCACCTTGAGTGATTTGTAAAAATAATAAAGGTGGGTGTCAGCCTGTGGCCATCTTTTCTTTTGGATCTTTGGCCTGCCACACTTTCTATTATTCTACTATGCATTTTCTATTGTGGGAAAATGGGAGGGGGGATTGTAAGGAGTTACATCCTATGTAGCCATAACAACATTCTTTCTAGAAAGCCAAGGTCATCCTTTGCCTTTGCATCTTTGCAACTGATGGGAATCGGATGGGTGGGTCTGCCAGCATGGCAGTGGGAGATTGGACCATGTGATGGACTTGTGGGTGTGGAGGCAAGATCTTGAACTTTCAACTAGATAGGGAAAACTGGAAAGCTTTCAGATTCGGGTTTTCCCAGATATGCCAACGTGTCTCTCTTAATAAATTGGAACTTTGAGCAATACTTTGCCTTGGATTCTGATTTACTTTTGGATGCTATTCGGAACCCTGACAGTGGGATTGCTGTTGTTAGTTGTGAAGTCATGTCTGACCCATCGTGGCCCCAAGGACAATGTTCCTCCAAGCCTTCCTGTCCTCTACCATCCACTGGAGTCATATTAAGCTCACACTGACTCCTTCGGTGACTCCATCCAGCCACCTCATTCTCTGTCGCCCCGTTCTTCCTTTGCCCTCAATCTTTCCCAGCATTAGGCTCTTCTCCAGTGAGTTCTTCCTTCTCATTATGTGGCCAAAGTATTTGAGTTAAAGGTCAGATAAAAATAAATATAAATATAGAAATTCTGCTAAACATAGTTAAAATGCTTCATGTAAACAGGGAACACTGTGCTAGATACTTTATTGCAGGAGTCCCGTGGCCCACTCAGAATCAGGCTGTGGAAGTGGTGGAGCTGCACGAATGCCACTGATGGGATTCAAAAAAATTTATTACCGGTTCCGTGGGCGTGGCTTGGTGGGAGTAACGGGGGAAGGATACTGTAAAATCTCCATTCTCACCCCAGGTGAGAAAGTTATTGCAAAATCACCCTCCTGATCAACTGGGACTCGAGAAGCAGACAATAGATGAGGGTGGGGCCAGTCAGAGGTGGTATTTACTGGTCCTCTGAACTACTCAAAATTTCCTCTATTGGTTCTCCAGAACTAGTCAGAACCTGTTGAATACCACCTCTGATGCACGCGCTTACTCACCACTCATACAGAACTATTCCCTCCCGCCTCCTTTCTGGTCCTCAAAGCCGGAAAGGTTGTAGACTGCTATCTTATTTACATAAATGTGTGTAAAAATATTCAGCCAAAAGTGATTATAGCCTGTCTTCAGGCCTGGTCCCACAACCGCAGAGTAGAGGGTTTGAGGTTATAATGCACAGCCCTAGCTCCATAATTAGAATATTATAGCATCCTTAGAAACCTAAGTACCTAGCTACAAATCATTTCTTTGCTCCTGCATCGCTTCTTATTGGCAGCTGTCCTAATTCACCAACATGATCTACATCCATCTCCTTGAAATTGCAGGAACTAGACTTCCACTGTTATAGTGTGGAGGAGCCATCTAATGAAGCAAAATTCATCTTCTTGGAGAGATGGAAGAAGCTGTGCTTAACTGTCTGAGACTGATGAGATAGTGGAGAATATCTCCATGAGGTGAGGCAGTAACTCCAATAACAACAACAAAACAAACAAACCTGGGACTCCAGACTTACAACCTGCAGAGACCGTACCTGATTCTGTTCTTTAATATCACAATAACCTAAAATATTTTATATCCATTGTTCTTGAACGCTGTTGTCAAATTCAGCACTGAAAGAAAGTCTAAAGCAGGGGTTCCCAAACATGGCAACTTAAAGACTTGTGGACGTCAACTCCTAGAATTCTCCAGCCAGCTCTGCTGGCTGGAGAATTATGGAAGTTGACGTCCACAAGTCTTCAAGTTGTCAAGTTTGGGAACCCCTGGTCTAAAGCAATATTCTCCAACCATATTTCTCCTTACATGCTGTGACAACTCCAAAATTTCAAAGCAAGTGTGTATTTAGGGAACATGTTAGACCCAGCATACCTGGAAAACACTACAATACAATACAAGAGCAGAGTTGGAAGGGACCTTGGAGGTCTTCTAGTGCAATCACCTGCCTAGGCAGGAGACCCTATACCATTTCAGACAAATGGCTATCCAACAACTTCTTAAAGACTTCCAGTGTTGGGGCATTCACAACTTCTGGAGGCAAGTTGTTCCACTGATTAATTGTTCTAACTATTAGGAAATTTTTCCTCAGTTTTAAGTTGCTTCTCTCCTTGATTAGTTTCTACCCATTGCTTCTTCTTCTGCCCTCAGGTGCTTTGGAGAATAGTTTGACTCCCTCTTCTTTGTGGCAACCCCTGAGATATTGGAACACTGCTATCATGTCTCCCCTTGGTTGGGGAATGCTGGTTGAAAGAGTGCTGCCTTTTTTTTCCTTTTGCTATATCATAAATACAGATGTTCAAATTGATCCATCTGATTCCATGAATACATTTTTGGCATTGCTAACATCTGGTACACTATGGGCCCTTGCCTCTTTCCAAACTCTCTGCTGAATTAACTAGAGAAGATTCTTGGAAGTTTCCTTCAATTACGTTGATATTATCTTTTTTCAACTGTTCTCAATACATTACATTCTTTATTCAGGAAATATGTTTACTGTGGCTGGTTTAATTTATTACTCTTCTCCTGGACTTCCTCCATATACACATCAATCACAATTTCTGCCCCACTTCTGGCTGAAGGCTAATACATTCTCGAAGGATGGAGAGGGGGTTCCATCCATTAAGGAGCATTAAAGTCTTTTGCCGAGTCCCACAGTACCAATCAGCTGCCAGATGATAGGTCCATTCACAACATTTGAAACAGCTAAAGTTTGTAAAAATGCCATCTGTCACTTATATCTGCAGCTGGAGAACTCATTAGAGTTTACCAAGCCCTGTTTTCCCCCCCTATGATTCTGACTCATCCATCTTGCCTTGCAATGATTCACCAAATAAAACCTATAAATGAAATCTATCTATTTGGAAATGTTGGTACATCTTTATCAGGAAGTACTTTTGTGTGTGGAGCTTAGTCTCTGAGCTTGATAATTTTCTTGCAGTCATTTCATTACCCTGCTATTTAACATTGTCAGTGCTAGTGGTAATGAGGTTTGCTCTCATTACCACTAGGTATTTGTATGTCTACATACAAACTGCTTGCCCTGTCAGTGTTGGTAGGGGTTGTTGTTTTCTCTTTGATAGTCCCTTGTTTAGGTTGTTGATTACTGTTTGATTGTTTGAGTGGTGTTGCGCCTGATGTGAACCCCTCCATACATTAATTAATAGTGAAGCGGTGGTCTTTATAAAGCTTGTCTTTTCGAATGATGTGTAAATGTTGTTTATCTCTATGTGCCTGTTGATAACTGATTTGTCTGTGTGCCAGGCTTCCAGGAACTGCCTAGCATTTTCACAAGGGAAGAAGAAAATAACAACACACAACTTTTCACTGGATATTCACATCAGCAGAGGAAATGGCAGCAAAATCTATTGAAAAACCACCCACGCTAAAGGAGTACTCCATTGCCAAAGTTATAATCTAACTTCCCACAAAAGAAGCTGTGTAATATTATTTAGTCAAGCCCAACCATGCTGCAGTAGCTCAGAACACCAGAAAAAGGAACAGTCATCTGTCAGACATATTATTATTATTATTATTATTATTATTATTATTATTATTATTATTATTATTATTATTATTATTATTATTATTATTATTATTATTATTATTTATTGGACTTCTAGACCGCCCCCTCTCCCCGAAGGGACTCGGGGCGGTGTACAGGTACAAATTAAAACCATGACAATCAACAGTACATATAACTAAAATTGAATTAAATAAACCCCTGTACAAATTTATAAAAATTAAAACTTAGCCTTAAAACCAAATCACAGAATTTAAAATACAAACTAAGGTGGGAAAGATGGAATTAGGCCAGGCCGGCCAGATGAAACAGGTGGGTTTTGAGTTTCTGGCGGAAGGAGCGGAGGTCCGTAGTCATTCTAATGTCAGGGGGAAGGTCATTCCAGAGGGTCGGGCCGCCACAGAGAAGGCCCTTCCCCTGGGCGTCGCCCGCTGGCACAGCCTAGTGGACGGCACCCGGAGAAATTCCTCTCTGTGTGAGGGCCGCAGGGATGTATGGGGCAGGATACGATCCCGCAAATAACTAGGTCCTGTGCCATGGAGCGCTTTAAAGATAATAACCAACACCTTGCAATGAAATTGTTATCCACACAACTTCATCATAAAGCGCCTCACCACTTACACCAGTATAGCACAACGAACACAAACTACGAAAAGGATAGCACTGGAATACATCAAAAATACCTCAGAAACCACCAATAGACTATTACAACTACATGGCATCAATCAACTAAAACCCTCCAAAACATTGTAAGTCAGCGTTTCTCAACCTTGGTGGCTTTAAGTCCTGTGACTTCAACCCCCAGAATCCCAGCTATGCTGGCTGGGGGATTCTGGGAGTTGAAGTCCACAGGACTTAAAGTCGCCAAGGTTGAGACACATTGTTGTTAAGTAAACCAAAAGACTCAGCAGCCCCAGAAGAAAAAAACAGGAGTCATACAGTGTAAAGACTGCAAAAGGCAGAAGACAAGGAGAATGTATCCATGAACACCAACTAGCAGTCAGAAGATAGGATGAAAACATCTTAATAACATATGGACAGACTAGCTATAGTTTCAACTTGTAAACTGAGACTATCCTAGACCAAGCGAATTCCAAAAATGTTAGGGAATTACTGAAAACTTGGCATTCAGACAAATCAGCCATCAACAGACACGCAGAGATAAACAACATTTACACAGAGAGACAATAAGAAAGCTAAAAAGAAAACAAACCAGAACACCTCATCATCAGTAATGAACACCCAGAGAAGCAAAGTTCGCTATTAAGAGCAACTTAGAGAAACAAACAATAAACAACACCCAAGTCAAGGAACTCCCAAAGAGAAAATGATACCCCCACCAACACTGACAGGGTAATCTACAGCAAGGGTCTTCAACCTTTGCAACTTTAAGTCTGAAGGACTTCAGCTACTAGAATTCTCCAGCCAGCTTTGCTGGCTGGAGAATTCTGGGAGCTGAAGTCCTTCAGACTTAAAGTTGCAAAGGTTGAAGACCCCTGACAGTATATAAATAGAGGCAAAGCCTACTCCCTTGTAGCACTGAAGATATCACCTAGCTGGGTAATAAAACATCTGCAAGAAAACAACCAAGATCAGAGGGCACCAAGGACTCCACAGTTCAACTAAACATAGCATCTCCTCTATTAGTACTTTTATGTATGTGTGCATTTAAATCTCTTTAATCTTTGATCAAACGAATTATTGTTCAGTCATAACTTTTTTAAAACAAGGGCTATTTTAAAAAAATATTTTGTTCTTACTGGCATTTTCCTAACAAATCAAGGCTAGGATATTCTGAAAATCTAATCCTAGTCTCCAAATTCAAGACAAATGTAAGCAACCCCTTTAGAATCTGCCTTAAAGACTTAGGCTTCAAGCTATGGAAGATATCTTAGCTTAATATGTATTGTATCATTAATGTCCTGGATTCAATCTACTACTTAGGGTCACCTCAGTACAGTACTGGTATTAACAAATGGCAACAACTTTGGAACTCAGTTAAATCTGAGATCAGGCACAGTTGTTACAGTTATAATTTTGGTGAATAGTAGGACAAAAGAATTAGAATTATTTGTTGTCGGTACACAACATATGTACAATGAGATTAGTTGAGCTCCCTCAATCACTGCCCTCCCCAACACAATACAACTCACAGTGAAGACAAAAGAAAATGAAAAAAAAAATCCCTAACCCAATAAATCATATTAACAAACACTCAGTCTTATTGCACCAGTGTGAACATGGTACACATTGTACTGGCCCTGCAAGTCCATCATACTACATAGTTATGATGTTATTTTGTATTCAGGAGTCTGACAGCCCACAAATAGAAACTGTTCTTCAGCCTGTCTGTGTGGCTGGCTATGCTTCTATATCTCCTTCTCAATGATAAGAGAGTAAAGAAAGGCTGACCAGGGTCTGATTTTCCTCACTCTTCTAAGGCAGCTAGCCCTAGTCTCTTTCAGTGGAGGAAATATTACTGATGATGGTGAAGGAACAAAACTAAGAGTTATAGAAGAAGAAATAGTTAACCACATAGGGAATTAGAGTATGTGCTTCACAAGATAGACACCCTTGAGCTAATGTGAGAGAATTGCAAACTTCTCACTAAAGTAGCTGGGCATCAGATGCAGAGGAGCCTCTTTCTAAAGAGATGCTGGAGTTATTCAAACGCTGAAGACTTACACACAGAGAATAGCTATGCTTTGATTGATATTTTTTGTATGGGAATTCCTCAGAGCTGTGATGGCTAACCTTTTCCAGACTGAGTACCGAAAGCGCACACCCAAAATGCAATGCATGCGTCTGCATGCCCACTGCCCCCGCATGCATGCACAACCCTCCGCATGCATGCCATGCAACCCCATGCATGCGCCCTTCACACCTGTGCATGCGCGGCAGAGACCCAAAGGCCAGATGGCTGGCAGGAGGCATGCACACATATACAGTGGAGCTGAATTGAAGCGGCAGCTTGTATGCCATCAGAGAGGGCGTTGCATGCCACCTCTGCCACGTGTGCCATAGGTTCGCCATCATGGCCTTAGAGGTCCCTGTCAATTCTTTGCTTCTGGGAAGCTGGGAGTGCGTTCATTGGCTAGCAAAGGCTAGTCAAACCCTCTTCTTACTGCGATTCCCTACTTCCAAACCATGAGAAATGAACAAGCTCCTTCAATCAACTTGCCGATTCAGGTATTTCCCATAATACAAACCATCTTTAAGAACTAGAGAGGTAGTTTGGCATCATCTAGAGTCTCTGGGGTCGCTCTTATGTTCCTAAATCAATTACTTTTGTAATTGTCAAATTAAAATTAATTGCAACTCAAATGCTCCATTATATCAGCCGGCTCTAAATTTCCTGCCATATTCCAGATTCACAGCTGGAAGAAAACAGGCAATTGAGTCGCTATTAGCATTCTGAACACGGGTTACTGTTTCAGTTGTTTGTTTTCAAATAATCTAATCTGTGTTATCTTTTGCTGGTTATGAACTCCAAGGCTTTGCTTACATCGATTAACATAGCCGATTGCCCTCCTGTCAGGCTTTTATGAGGTTCTTCCTCCACTCTCTGTGTAACAATATAGGTTTATATTGGGGCTCCAACTGTACACACAGTCTTATTTCGAATTCACCAGTGTGTTCTACTTTATTAGCTCAATTTGTCTTCATTGTAATCCTGCTCTGTTGACCAATAACGTATATAGCACCATCTGGTACATAAGCACTAATGAGAATACTTGGGGCATCATTCATTAGTGGATTGGACATTTACAGCTGTGTGGGTAGAAGCGGGACTCAGAGGGGTCTCTATGCCCGAGTTTTAAAACTCACCAAAGACTTCTTATTTGGTAAAATAATCAATATCTTTAACTAGAAATGAGAAATTCCCAAGTCTATTAAGATTGCTGGTGGAATTATCATTCTAAACCTACTATGGGTAAAGTTTCATGCTTGATACCCAGCACAAAACCTTCAAGACAAATAGTAACTTAGAGTATATTATTTATTTATTTATTTATTTTATTTTATTAAATTTATACCCCGCCCTTCTCCTTGTTAGAACCCAGGGCGGCGCACAGGCATTATTAAAACCACAAAATACAAAATACAAAATCGATTAAAATATATTAAATTATTGGATATAATATATTATATTAAATTATTAGGTACTAGTGGTTCCCGGCCATGCGTTGCTGTGGCCCAGTCTGGTTAAATGGCCAACCAATCTGTGTGTAGATCTACACCTGCACACACTAACATGTACACACAACCACCATATAACCCCCAACCTACCTACCTACTGTATTTCTCCCTCTCTCCACCTACCTACCTACCTACCTACCTACCTACCTACCTACTGTATTTCTCCCTCTCTCTATCCCTCTACCTACCTACCTACCTACTTCATTTCTCCCTCCCTCTCTCTATCCCTATAGCTGCCTACCTACCTACTTACCTACTGTATTTCTCCTTGCATCTTATGGACAGAGTATTTTATGTCATAAAGGATGACATAATACCTGTGGCCTACTGCTCTCTCTGTATCCATCTACCTACCTTTTTTACATTTTTTAACATTTCCATTGCATGTACCTGGCACAGGTGTGACATCTACACAATCTATATATATCATTGGTGCCGTATTTCAAAGGAACATTGTGTGAAAATTTGGAAGCAATCAGTGCAGTACTTTCGGAGATTAGTGGTTTTGAACAAACTCTTGTTACATTTTTATTTATATAGATGAGGACTAGTTCAATTGAAACCACAAATTCCAGGTAGTAACATGTTGTTGTTGTTGTTGCTATTATTCATGAAAGGATCTAGCACAGGTATAAAGACATAGGACTATCTGTTCTGGAAGCTAAAAAACTTTAAAATTCATTGTTTATTCTTTCATATTCAATATAAACCAAAGGAAAGAGAAGTGATTTACATATTGTATTGTTGGAAGAAATGTCCTTCTGGGTTCAGTTCCAAGTGGGGAAAAAGACACTGGAAATCTGGAGGCTGCTTGGAAGATGGCTTTAATGGTGGACAGGATCACATGGCTTGGAGCTCCTGAACAGAAAAAGGAAGGAGATGCTGAGAGTGCCCTGGTTTTATGGCCTCTCTGGGTCCCATCTCAGAGTTTCTCGTTCCTGTGTAAGAAATGCATTCTGATTGGTTGTCAGACTCCCAGGGGGCAGAGCTAACTTTGTAGGCTGTCCTGAGACTCAAGCTTGTTTGCCTTGCTGGCTGATGTAATTTTCCCAGGTGCCTTGTGTTGAGTTTCTGTTTGATAGATGTTTCTGCTTGAAGGGGGTAGATCTTTGTTAAGTAGAATAAACTGGCTCAGGCCTTAATGGTCCATTGATAAAGGTGGGGGGAGCTGAATTTCTGCCTCCCATTTAGAGGAAATATTCTTCCCTTTTAATATTTCCTAAAATATTTTATTTTCTAGTAGACGGGTTTCTTTTTTAACTTCCTCCAGTTCACTGTAAGATAAACTATGGGGAAATATTTGTTTGTCATTTGAGCAAACTCTGGGAGACAGCTGAGGTCTGCGGAATCTGGTGTTCTATGGTCCATGGGGTCACGAAGAGTCAGACATTTATTTTTATTTTTATTTTATTTTTCAGATTTATATACCGCCCTATTCTCCCTGGTGGGACTCAGGACATGACTTAGGACTCAGCAACAACAAAAACGTGTTTGTCCAGGTTTAGATGCCATCATTTTTATTTCCCTCGTACCTGTCTTCAGACCCCAGTTTTTGTGGTCAATCAACCTTCCTCTCTTTCTATAATTGTTCTGGGCATATTTTTCATGCAGGTAGTCCTTCATTTGCAAGAGTTTGTTTAGTGAGTGTTCGAAGTTAGAACGGTATTGAAAAAAGTGACCCATCATCATTTTTTGCACTTATGACTATTGCAGCATCCCCATGGTCATGTGATCGGGAGCTTGGCAACTGATTCATGAGTCCTGGGTCATATGATCACCTATGAAACCTTCTGGCAGGCAAAGTCAATGGGGAAGCCAGATTCTGTTAAAAATCATGTTACTAACTTGACAACTGCAGTGGTTCACTTAAGAGTTGTGGTCAGAAAGGTGGTAAAATTGACAAAACTCTCACTTAGCAACAGAAAGTTTGGGTTCAGATGTAGCCGTAAGTCGAGAACCATCTGACTTTGTTCTAATTTGTTTGGTAGTTAGGCTTATTGTATGGTTTAATTTCTCAGATATTTTTATTCCAACTTTGCAGGCAATACTATAGAGTATTTTATAATCTGTTGTCATTTTTTTTTTAAGTAACATTTTCCCAGAAGCAAAAAGTACTATATACAGTTTTCCTATAACACCATCCATGACTGAAATTAGAATTGAATATGTTTAATTTTAATCATTCATGTCACACTTCCTATTCTTCTCAGTGCTTGGCAACGATGCCAGCTTTTTTGCATTTGTTTTCAATGATTTGGGTATATGATTTCTGATTAAATGACTAGGACATTTCTGGATGCAAACTTTTTCAATTAGTAGCTTGAGAATAAACTGGAAAACAGCTTCCTTCACAGAAAGAAAAAAAGAGAGAAATTGTAAAACAATTAACAGACATTGCAAAGTAAGAATCACCCCAAAATGTCAATTTCTCATGAAAGAAAAAAGAAAAAAAGAGGGTAAACTTTTCACACCTTAAAAGTTCCAGGTATGTCTAACTGTTTTCAGTGGTGAAAAGGAAACCCAATTCCTACTAGTATTGTACAAAGACCTTCTATGGATGGGAAGATCTTAGTTATTAGAGAAGGACCCACAACAATCGGGGTCCAGTACTACTTTTACTACAACGAATGATTGAGGTTGAAACTATGTCTTCCTTATGATGATTGCGATTTTAATTCTCCTGATTTCCCCAAAAGTTAGCTGCTAACTTTGAAAACACAACTCGCAGGATACATGGAGTCGGCTTCCTATGCACATCTCTCATTAAGATATTCGGGAGTTTTTCGAGTTATGATTAATATTTGGACAGTATCTTGAGCTGTAGTTACACAGTATTTTTAAGAAAATAAATCAGTCCTGAAACCTGACTGAGAAAAGATACACAGAGAGATGAACAATGAAGATATCACGCTTAACTCTTAAGGGACAAGGGATGAGAGAACGCAATGCTACAATCTTATATCATACATTTCAAGAGACAGTTTCCACTTCCAAGATTAAAATTTTGACAAGCACTGATGTTTCTTTTTCTTTTTCCTCTTCTACTTTTATTTTAGAGACTTGATTTGTACAGCTGACAAACTGTCACCAGCACCGTAGGGATATTCTGTCCTAAAGCTGTTAAGATCATTCCCTGCATTGAGGAGGAGGAGGCGGAGAAGTAGGAGAAGTAGTAGAGTCAGAAACATTGAGTAGCATTTTTATTTGGGATGTACTTATATTTAATAAACAAGGCAAATTCAATCCATCCTTTCATTTTCTTCTATAGAATTAAATGCCTTCCTATTTATATTTTTCCGCTGACCATGGATGATTTGCAGATTGGGGTGAGAGTGGAAGGAAAGATAAGAAATTCTTATTGACCTCAAATTTTAATTCACAGCAAAATGTAAAATGCCCCCTTTTGGGGGTCAAATCCAATAATAGCACACTACAGTGTGATCTGTAGCGCTTCCATAATTCCAACTTGCCATGACAGATAACATCATTCGCTTTTAAGACCAGGGCACCACCTATAGCTGACTACAATTATCTATACTGATAACCTCTGGAAGGATCACTGAAGTACTGTATATTACCTGTGAGATAGCCAATTAAGGATTGAAACTGCAGTTCCTCCCCAGTAGAAGATGGCTAACTGATAGAACATTTTAACTGGATCTACACACTGTATGGATCTACACACTAGATTGTTTTAAGGATGGCTTGTTGAATTAAGTCTTACATTGTTTAAATTACACAACAATCGAATACAAATTGTAACTTGGACTTTCAACAGTACCATGTAGTTTTAGGAGACAGTCTTCCCTTGGGATGTTCATTCAAGGGTACATTTTCTTCATGCCAAATATTTTGTTTTTGATGATGATATTATTGAATTATTCTGTATTTATTCTCTTTCCTGCCTGGGTGCCTTCTCTCTGTTGTGTTAATTACATTGTTTTAAATGATGTTCTTTTTTCCTTGTCTTTCTTGTGGGAGGTATATCTATTTTAAAAACAAATGAGAGAGAGAGAGGGAGATCTATTTAAAGCTCTACTGGCTACCTACAATTCCAAGGACATGCATGAGATGCTGGGCACGAAATCTTATTATCATTAGCTTTCAAATGGCAGAGGAGAAAATTCGCCAAGTGAGTCCAAATTTAATTTCCATTCTCCTTCCTTGGAAATGAATATCTCATCTTCCTTTCTTACAAGCAGTGAAGTGTTCTTCGAAGCCCAAGGACTGTATTTTTGAATTCTAGAAATGAACTTTAAACTTTCGGATACCGCTAAAATCATCTATCTTGCCAGAGATATCAAGGAGGTCAAGAACAGTAGCTCTTCCATTTATTATTGCATAAAAATACATACAAGCACACATATATAATCAGCATGACTATGCCAATTCTATGAATAGGCAGGTGAGTATCTCTTATTGATCCCTGAGATTGCTGAGGACTTTTCAATAAAGACAGCCTGATTAACATAGCCCTATTAGCTTTCCTAGAGGTGGCAATAAAATCTCTTTTGCAGATGATCATAAAAAAAGATTTACTCCCTCTTGCAGCTTCTTTTTATGATGTGGGTGGAGAATCTGTTGTTGACTGAGGTTCTGGGTCACTAACTAAACTTATTACAAAGTCCCATTACCATTTCTCTTTCTTTCTCTTTTCAAAACTATTTCTCAGCAAATAATAAGGAGCATTTAACCATTGTTTTCACCATCTCCAAATGGGGAAAATTTCCCTTGAAGTATCTTGAGCTTCTCTGTTAATATTTGGCATTTAAAGACTACCAGAGTAGAATTACAATGAAGCAATATTGCAACAGAAAGAAAAGGCTAATGTTTTCATTTGTTGCTTTCATTAACACAGAACGATGAGGTTAACTAACCGGTTGTAATGTCTAGATAAAAACAGAATAACAGAGTTGGAAGGGAGAATGGAGGTCTTTTAGCCCAATCCCCTGCTTAAGTAGGTGACCGTACATGTGATGGTGAACCTTTGGCACGCGTGCCAGAAGTGGAACTCAGAGCCATCTCTGCGGGCATGCCAGCTGTCACCCGTTGCTCTTCGGGTTCCAGTGTGCACATGAGCGCTGGCCAGTTGGTCTTCACATGCACATGCATGCCAGAAACCAGAAGACCAGCTTCCCGGCATTCACGTGTGCGCAGGGCACTGTTCTTCCAGTTTCTGGCGCTACCAGGCATGCGCGCTGGGGAGCTGCTATGCTGGTTTCTGGCATGCGCACACATGTGCTCCCATTTCAGCACTTGGTGCTGAAAAGGTTTGTTGGGGATATCTCCTTTAGGAGACAGAAAGTTGTGCAGCGGAATGTGCAGCTAGAGAAACGTTGCTAGTAGACACACAAATAAAGTCTCAGACACTGATAGTAAAAACAAGTAGCTTTACTTGTGATGAAAACTAAACTACTGCTTCACAAGCAGTGATAGTAGCTATTGAATCAAATACAGTCCTTAATTCAAAAACAATTGCTTACAGTTGCAATCCACGATTCTTCCTTGTTCTGCAAAGTCAGTCAGTCAGTCAGAGCGAGCGAGCAGACAGAGAGAGCAGTGCTCCTGGCTTCCTCTTACTGCTGAGTTAATTACAGCAGCTAATTACATTCAAACATATTTTTTATTTTTTTTATTTTTCAAATTTATACCCCGCCCTTCTCCGAAAAGGACCCAGGGCGGCGCACAGGAAATTTAAAAACATAACAAATATAACAACGTACAAAATTTTAAAAAACTATTAAATCCCAACCCTGCGCTAAAATAATATAAAATCCCCCAAATTAAAACTATCTAGGAGCAGTCACAGCAGGAGGTTACGCTAGGCCGGCTTGATGAAAAAGGTGTGTCTTAAGACACTGGCGGAAGAGGAGGAGGTCTGAGATGGTACGTAGTTCAGGGGGTAAGTCGTTCCAAAGGGTAGGGTCCACCACAGAGAAGGCCCTTCCCCTGGGTGTCGCCAACTGGCATTGCCCGGCCGACGGCATCCTGAGAAGGCCCTCTCTGTGGGAGCGGATCGGACGAAGGGATGTATATATATATGTGTGTGTGTGTTAGTTTTATGAGCTGATCAATAAATTAATTAGAAGAGTCCAGGATAGATCTATTTCGAACTTATTAGCTCTCATCAGCTGGCCATACCCCTTACTGGGATTCGAACCGGGGCTATGTTGCATGCAAGGCGAGGAACCTCACACTTAAGCCAAACCAGTTCCCCTATTACATCAGCTTACACAGGGTATATTAGTATAGGTAATTGTTTCACAACAACCTGTTATTATTAGGCCCCAATTAAAGGGAGGAGACATACTGTTTCCCTTACTGCCCATCGGCTCATCACTAGAGACCATCCAAACAGCAAGCCAAGAATTACGTTGTATAATATTTTAGATATGTGTGTTAGTTTTATGAGCTGATCAATAAATTAATTAGAAGGGTTATTAATGTATTTTGAGGTCCCGGAAGGGCCGACGACTTTGACGTGAATGCTCTCAAAATTTCTTTGTATCCCTTACCCCACCCTACAGAAAAAATGTAAAACCAATAAAACTTTTTCAATATAAAAAAAATAAAATAAATTAATTAGAAGAGACCAGGATAGATCTATTTCGAGCTTATTAGCTCTCATCAGCTGGCCATACCCCTTACTGGGATTCGAACCGGGGCTATGTTGCATGCAAGGCGAGGAACCTCACACTTAAGCCAAACCAGTTCCCCTATTACATCAGCTTAGACAGGGTATATTAGTATTCCCTTACTGCCCATCGGCTGTTTCCCTTACTGCCCATCGGCTCATAGATCTATGGGAAACAGTATGTCTCCTCCCTTTAATTGGGGCCTAATAATAACAGGTTGTTGTGAAACAATTACCTATACTAATATACCCTGTCTAAGCTGATGTAATAGGGGAACTGGTTTGGCTTATATATATAACATTTAAAGTAACAGAGACTATTTTTAATTATGGCTTATATATATTGCCTACCCAACACTAGGATTACACTCCTAACAAGGTTCGCCAACACTGCCCTATACCATTTCAGACAAGTGGTTATCCAATCTCTTCTTTAAAAACTCCAGTACTGGAGCACCCACAATTTCTGGAGGCAAGTCACTCCACTGATTAATTGCTGTCAGTAAATTCCTCCTTAATTCCTCCTTGGTTCTCTCCTTGATTAGTTTCCATCCATTGCTTCTTGTCCTGCCTTCAGCTGCTTTGGAGAATAGGTTGGCCCTTTCTTCTTTGTGGCAGCCCCTCAGATATTGTAACATTGCAATCATGTCGCCCCTAGTCCCTATTTCATTAAACTAGATGTATACAATTCCTGCAACCGCTCTTCATATGTTTCAGCCTCCAGTCTATTTAAAAATGAAAAATTGTGTTACCAGCAATCATTGATTTGCTGAAAATTTTAGTTGTGCAATGTTATGAAGTCTACGGCTATAAAATAGACTGTTGATTGTCATCCCTGGCTCACTTCAATTTCTTCTAGTATAGTCTCCTTGTGCTCATGGGTTACTGTATTTATCAGCATTTGCTCTCTTAATTATATTTTAAAATGGGGAAAAAATGAAACAATTAGCTAAATATATCACAGAAGATCAGTCTTGTCCAAGGTGGTTTGCTTAGCATATTTCATTTTCATGAATCTAATGAAGTGACAGGCACATCACACACGATAGCAGGTTAAATTGATCAAAAGTAAACCAGTACTTAATTTTTCTGCATTACTTAATTTAAAACGGTAAAGCGAGATCTATACCACTAAATTCTGCAGAATGCTTATTTCACTCTCCTTATTCCTGAAAACTCAAGAGATCTTCATGAAAATGGAATAACAATCAAATACGGTACAAAGATACTGGTAATAATGAAAAGCAATTTTGATTTCGCTCAGAGATTTGTTACAGTCAGGAATGCTGCAATTGGCCATTTTTACTCCAACTTTCTATAACCAAACCAAAAACAGCTGAAACAAATGACTTTTTTTTAATGAAGGAGAGGGTTTTCCAGCAGTCCTCAACTTACAATTATTCATTTAGTGACTGTTCAAAATTACAATGGTGCCCAACAAAGGGGACTTACAACTGCACTCAAAGTTAGGGCTACTTTAGCACCCCTACAGTCATGTGGATCACAATTTAGGCACTTGGCAATCTGCCCACCCTTATGACTGATCACAAAAATGCTACTACTACCCTACCAGTCTATCTTTCCCCGCTGGGTCTCTTGGTCCTACTTCTTTCCCAGGTGGATCCCACAGGCCTTGGACCCACTTCTCACCCAGTTTAATTCCAGGGAGGCCTTGGGCCTCCTTCCTGACCCATCATGCCTTGTTCCATTTATCCTTTTAAAGATCGCCTTTCGGAAAGAGTGTCCAGGCCATACAATAATACAATAGCAGAGTTGGAAGGGACCTTGTAGGTCTTCTAGTCCAACCCCCTGCGTGGGCAGGAACCTTATACCATTTCAGACAAATGGCTATCTAACATCTTTTTAAAGACTTCCAGGTTTGGGCATTCACAACTTCTGGAGGCAAGCTGTTCCAGAGGTTAATTGTTCTAACTGTCAGGAAATTTATCCTTAGTTCTAAGTTGCTTCTCTCCTTGATTAGTTTCCACCCATTGCTTCTTGTCCTGCCCCCAGGTGCCTTGGAGAATAGTTTGACTCCCTCTTCTTTGTGGCACCCTCTGAGATATCGGAACACTGCTATCATGTCTCCCCTGGTCCTTCTCTTCATCAAACTAGACATACCCAGCTCCTGCAACCGTTCTTCATATGTTTTAGTCTCCAGTCCCCTAATCATCTTGGTTGCTCTTCTCTGCACTCTTTCCAGAGTCTCCACGTCTTTTCTACATCGTGGCGACCAAAACTGTATGCAGTATTCCAAGTGTGGCCTTACCAAGGCACTATACAGTGGCATTAACACTTCACGTGATCTAGATTCTATCCCTCTAACACATGGTCTTTTATGGAGGCCACCTCTAGAAGCGGCCCACTATTTTCACAATCTGTTGTGGCCCGCCAGTGGCCAGCAGAGCTGGCAGCAGAGTCGGAGAGTGAGAAGGTTGGGGAGGAGCATGGGCCAGTCCTGGAGGCTGGGAAAGGCTCAGACGAGGGCTTTGAATCGGAGGCAGAGACAGGGCTGAGGCTGTCTGGCAGTGATCAGGTGCCTATGGAGCTAGACAACAGTGAGGCAGAGGAACAGCTAGAGCAGTGATGGCAAACCTTTTTTGGTTCTTGTGCCAAAAAGCGGGGGGAGTGCAGGGAGGTCGTGTGCGGGCGTGCACACCCATAATGCTATGCCCCCCCTCTTTTGGTGTCAGTCACCACAGACATTTCTGACTGGCCCACAAAATGCCAAAGTGCCAAAGATAATTCAAGAAGTATATATCAGCATACATTGCTTCGAGAGTTAAAGTAATATCCCATTTTCAGTTTTCCACTTTGGGTAGAAAGGTCATGCAAGCTTTATCTGGATTGAGCTCATAGCCATTGTTAATAGAAAGTATTACTGAGGCAAATAAGTACTGGTGTTTTGGAATTGATGCAGTAGTGGGTTCCTACTGGTTTGGACTGGTTCAGCCGGTTCGGACCAGTTCTGCAGCCTGGGTCACTGGAACTGGCAGCGACCTAGGCCTGCCATGCTCCTGAACCAATTAAAATAGTTTTGAGCATGGGCAGAACTGAAAAACAAGATGGTGGTGCCAACAGTTCCCTGGCTGGTACCGTCAGCACCGCCATCTTTTACTTGCAGTGCCCATCAAGTGCCAGCGAACTGGTAGTAGTGCCAGCTGGAACCCACCCCTGAATTGATGGCCCTGAAATGGGTCCATGGACGTTAATCTATTTAAAGTGGGGAAGAATTCACATATGCCTCTCTTAGCTCATTTAATGAAGTGCAATATAAGAAAAAAATCCACCATGAGATTGAACTGGGATGAAACATGCAGAATGGCTAAAGCTGAAAGATAAGTGCACGTATTGCATTCTAACAAAATCATCTCCTGAAGGACTGCTGTGAATGTGATTTAGTTTGGTGTGTGTGGCAAACATCTCCATCAAATGGCATCTCTGGAAGGTTGAGAATATATCACTCTCACACAAAAGCTGCTTGAGTTTTTGGCACAAGATATTTCAGGTGGGTTGGGATCGCCCATTGAAAAGGCTGCATTCCTAATATCAACCATTTTAGTGATGGGGCCAGAAATAAAACCTCTGAAGCTGAGCTTAAGGCCGGGCAGATTTATGAAACAGCCCTTCAAATAAACCTATTCCAAGCTCTTCCAGATTTTACACATTTACGGTACTTACACTGAGCTTAGAAAAGGCTTGAGTAATCAATGCAACTGACCTGCGGTGTTAAAAAACAAAGCAAAACCTTATTTCTAAGCCCAGTGAGATATATGACAATGACATAACATTAAATAGGCCTGACAACTTATGACTGGTGTCACGGGATATGTCTGAGGACGTGAAGGATTTTATTGAACAAGATAAGGGGGGGGGGTCGGTCTCTTTTTTATTATTATTATTGAAAATACCGATAGCAAACACAACAGAAACTGTTTTATTTCCAGCTTTGCTTTGCAACCACAATTTGTAGCTTTTAGCCGTTCTCTCATAGCAATTGACATTCTGTAGCATCACTTTGGAAGAGTGGTGTGCATTACCTGGCCTTTGACTAATGGGTCAGGTCTGATGTGGAATTATATGGCAAGCATATGACCTCCCACTTGAGTTACTGGACGTTTCAGGGCATTCTGCGGAAAAAGGCATACTGATATATTTAATTTAAAGACCCTTAGTTTTATGACAGGATACATCAGGCAGCAATTTTAATAAATGCCAATCGTTTATTAATACGGTATTTTCACGTTGGCTACAGTTCCTAGTGTATTACAGCCAAGTGCCCAAAGGGGGGAAATGTGAAACTGCACTGTTTTAGCTTCTGTCTATCTATGTCTATCGCACAGTCACCCATGCGCTCGTGACATCCCGTATAGACTACTGCAACGCTCTCTACATGGGGCTTCCCTTGAGGTGCACCCGAAGACTGCAGTTAGTCCAGAACGCAGCCGCACAGGCAATTATGGGAGCTCCTAGACACTCCCATGTAACACCGCTCCTGCGCGAGCTGCACTGGCTGCCTGTGGTCTTTCGGGTGCACTTCAAGGTGTTGACTATCATCTTCAAAGTGCTCCATGGCACGGGACCTAGTTATCTTCAGGATCGCATCCTGCCCCATACATCCCTTCGGCCGATTCGCTCCCACAGAGAGGGACTTCTCTGGGTGCCGTCCACTAGGCAATGCCAGCAGGCGACGCCCAGGGGAAGGGCCTTCTCTGTGGAGGGCCCAACTCTCTGGAATGACTTACCCCCCGAACTGAGAATGATCACGGATCTCCGCTCCTTCCGCCAGAACCTTAAAACTTATTTTTTCCAACAGGCCGGCCTGGCCTAACTTACATCACCTAGCCCACAGACTGCAGTTAAATTGTTTTAAATTGGTTTTAGGGATATTGTTTTAATGTATTTAAATTTTTAGCACAGGGATATTAATTTAATTCGGTTTTATATTTTGTATATTGTTGTTTATATATGTTTTTTAAATTGTCTGTGGACCGCACCGAGTCCCTTTTGGGAAAGGGTGCGGTATATAAATCAAATAAACTATAACTATAACTATGTAGACAAGTATGAATGTGGGCTCTTTGGTGCTCTCTGAGCTTGTAAGCATTTCATTATCCTAACTAGCAGTGGTGGGTTGCAAGTGGTACACGCTGGTACGGGCGTACCGGAGCCTGTCCGGAGCACCAGGTACCGTTCCAGTATGGTGCTGAGGGCCCACCCACCTGTCCAAGCTCCTTACCTGTCCTTTAAAGCTTTTGGTGCTTCTGCGCACACGCATGGCGCATACAGTGCCTGTGCAACACTCCGCCGAGCAGCTGGGGCATCATGGTGGCTTGTGGAGGCATTGCTGGCAGGTACAATGCAGGCACGCACGGCATGCATGTGCGTGTGCACAGCGCACGTCCATTTGGACACCGCCGGGCCCGTTCCAACCGTACCAGTTGGAACGGGATCCAGAACCCACCACTGCTAACTAGGTGCTAGTAAGGAGTGCTAGTAAGTGCTAGTAAGGAGTGCTCTTTGCACTCCTTACTAAGGAGTTTATATTCTGGTGACCTGCTTGTCTGTGTGGGTACTAGGGGCAGTCTTAGAGATTTATTTATTTATTTATTCGTTTGTCAAACGTGTACAACATAGCAGGTATAAGTATGAACATGGACATAAACAAAGGAAATGAATACAAACGCTGGTGCGCTTATGCACGCCCCCTTTACGGACCTCTTAGGATTCATGCGAGGTTGACAGTAGACAGTTTAAGGTTGAAGCTGTGAGGGTTTGAGGATGCAACAACGGAGTCAGGCAGAGCATTCCAGGCGTGGCCCACTCTGTTGCTGAAGTCGTATTTTCTGCAATCAAGTTTGGAGCGGTTTACCTTGAGTTTGTATCTATTGTTTGCTCGTGTATTATTGCAGTTGAAGCTAAAGTAGTCATTGACAGGTAGGACATTGTACCAGACAATTTTGTGTACTATGCTTAGGTCCAACTGCAGGCAGCACAGTTCCAGATTGTCCAAGCTCAAAATTTCGAGCCTGGTGGGATAAGGGGTTATATTGTGAGCAGAGGAGTGGAGTACTCTTCTCACAAAATACCTCTGGACCCGCTCTATCGTATTAATGTCCAATATACAGTGTGGATGCCAGGCAGACAAGCTGTATTCAAGAATTGGTCTGGCAAAGGTTTTGAAATTGAAATTGAAATTGAAATTTATTAACCGCACCCTCTCCCCACAGGGACCCGGGGCGGTGCACAGGCAAAGCTAAAAACAATATACAATAAATACAACATACATACATTAAAATAGAATTAAATAATATTTACCCGTGCTAAAAATATAGAATTAAGAACCCACTAAAATTTGGAGTCAATAGACAGAGAGAACTATTCAAGGCCGGACAGTCGAAAGAGATAGGTCTTCAATTTTACACGGAAGGAGCGGAGGTCAGTGGTCGTCCTAATATCAGGGGGAAGGTCGTTCCAGAGGGCCGGGCCCGCCACAGAGAGCGCCCTTCCCCTGGGCGTCGCCCGCTGACAAAGTCTAGTGGACGGCACCCGGAGAAGCCCCTCTCTGTGGGAGCGAATCGGTCGTGAGGATGTGTGGGGCAGGATCCGATCTCGCAGATAGCTAGGTCCCGAGCCATGGAGCGCTTTGAAGATGATAATTAACACCTTGAAGCGCACCCGGAAGACGACAGGTAGCCAGTGCAGCTCGCGCAAGAGCGGTGTTACGTGGGCAAACCTAGAGGTGCCCATAATTGCTCGCGCGGCTGCATTCTGAACTAACTGAAGCCTCCGGGTGCACCTCAAGGGGAGCCCCATGTAGAGAGAGTTACAATAGTCCAGTCGGGATGTCACGAGGGCATGAGTGACTGTGCGAAGGGCGTCCCGATCCAATAGGGGGCGCAATTGGCGAACCAGGCGAACCTGGTAAAACGCCCTCCTGGCCACGGCTGTCACTTGCTCTTCCATAGACAGCCGGGTATCCAGGAGGACACCCAAATTGCGCGCCCCATCCACAGGGGCAAGATGTTCGCCCCCTATGGCCAGCGTTGGAGAAAGCTGGTTGAATCGGGCAGCCGGAAACCACAGCCACTCGGTCTTGGTCGGGTTGAGCCTAAGTCCGTTACTTCCCATCCAGATCCGCACGGCTTCCAGGCACTGGCACATCACCGCTACGGCATCGTTGGGGTGGTTTGGGGTAGATATGTACAGCTGGGTGTCATCAGCGTACAGATGGTATTCTACCCCAAAACCACGGATGATCTCACCCAGCGGCTTCATGTATGCATTAAACAGGAGAGGCGAGAGGACCGACCCCTGAGGCACCCCGCATGTGAGGGGTCTCGGGGTCGACCTCTGCTCTCCTGCCCGCACAAATTGCGATCGGCCAGATAGGTAGGAGGAGAACCACCGTAAAACGGTGCCTCCCACCCCCAACCCCCCCAGCCGATGCAATAGGATACCATGGTCGATGGTATCGAAAGCCGCCGAGAGGTCTAATAGGACCAGGATGGAGGAACATCCCCCATCTCTGGCCCTCCAGAGATCATCTACCAACGCGACCAATGCCGTCTCGGTGCTATGCCCGAGTTTTGTATGCTCTAGTTAGCAGTACAATGTTGCTGGAGAAGAAGCTTCGCAAAATTAGGTTAACAACTCTTAATGCCTTTTTGGCAATGCTGTTACAGTAAGCTCTGGGGCTTAGATCATTTGAAATGAGTACCATAGATCCTTGACAGTCATGTACGAGGTTGTTTCCACCCAACTTGTCTTTGGTATTCTTTGTTTGGGCTGTTTACTGGTGGTTCTTGGTAGTTTCTTGATTGGGATATTGCTTACCGTATTTTTCGGACTATAAGATGCACTGATGTATAAGACGCACCGAGATTTGAAAGAGGTAACTAAGAAAAAAAGGTGCTCCCAGTCCCCAGGAGCACTCTGTAGGCCTCAGCAGGGCTGGGGGAAGGTAAAAATGCATTCGTTTTTTGGGGGAAACGGCCCATTTTCCACCCATGTTTTGCTAAAATGGGGTGTGGGGGCGGGGCTTTGGGAGGCCAAAAATGGTTGTATTCGGTGTATAAGATGCACCAACATTTCCACGCTCATTTACAGCAGAAAAAGGTGCACTTTATAATCCAAAAAATACGGTAATTGATTGCTGGTCAGAAGCTGGCCTTGGAGTTAATGGATGCTGATCTGAGTGCTGATCACTGGTGAAGAGATGCTGAAGTCTTTTGCTCTTTGGGGCTGGTTGATTGTCTCTTTTGCATAGTCTATAGACCTTGTCAATGTCTATGTGTCTATGAATGTGAAAATCATTTTGAGCCAGTTTGATCTAGTGGTTAAGACATCAGGAGACTGTGAATTTAGTCCTGCCTTAGCCATGAAAGCCAGCTCACAGGGTGGTTGTTTTGGGGAAAGTAGTAGTAGGAAGACATGTTGGATATGTTTTGATGCCTTAAGTTAATTCTAAAAATTATAATGGCATGATATAATATAATATAATATAATATAATATAATATAGTATAGTATAGTATAGTATAGTATAGTATAGTATAGTATACTATACTATACTATACTATACTATACTATACTATACTATACTATACTATACTATACTATACTATACTATACTATACTATACTATACTATACTATACTATTAAATTAAATTAAATTGCTAAGGCTATGGTTAGACTCAAGCCAAAGTTAACGTCAGAGGCTGGAAGTACTCTGATAATTCCCATGTGTTTGGGAATGTGGTGTGTCAGTAATTTGTATATCCACTACACAATGATATCAGAAACATTTGCTGTGTGAAACAATGCAAAATTTATCAACTTTTATTCCCCCATTTCTGGGAACTAACAGAAGACATTGAGGCCTAGAACAATCAGGTAAGTGCAATGAATTGGTGGTTCAGGTAGTCTTTGACCTTAGTTAATGACCATCCAAAGGTATGAAGGAATTGAAAAAAGTGACTTACGACAATTCCTCGCACTCTCCATAGACATATGACCAAAATTGAGTGCTTGGTAACTAGCATGTATTTACAATGTTGACACATCCCAGGGTGATGTGATTGCTGTTTGTGACTTTTCCAGCTGACTTCTGACAAGCAAAGTCAATGGCGGAAGCTGCATTTGCTGAATGACTGCCCGATTCACTTAACAACTGCAGTGATTCACTTAACTGTGTTAAAACAAACATCATAAAAATAGATGAGATTCATTTAACAACCAGAATAGAAATTCCAGACCCAATTGCAGTTATAAATTGAGGACTATCGGTAACTGCACCGCAGATTTCAGATCAAAACTGTTGATTTTGTGAAGTGACACTTTCATTATTAATCAGCCATCTAAACAATCTGCCATTTATTTTATTGCTAGAATAAAAATGTCACATTTGCTGCACAAAGAAATGGCAGAAAAGAGTAATATGTAAAGATTAAGTTTGTAAGTAGATAAGTAAAAATGTAAACAATAAACAAGCATTATTATTGAATTCATGAGAAAAAAGGTCACAGGTAGTCCACATAAGACCTGCTATTGAATCAGTTGCTCAAAGCTGCCACAATTACGGCTTCTAGCATTAATAATTATTAGGTGTCATGAAGCAAGATCAACACGGAGGGCGTGAAAACAGTAAGACCATTAATAGCAGTGAAAAAAGGCCTGTTTCTGAGTCAGAACTCTGAAGATGTTGGTGTTGTGAGCATGACGATTGCCTGTTCAAATCAGGTATGATTCATGGCCAAAATCACAAATTGACTTCATCGCAGTAGGTGTCTCAAACATGACACTATAAGCACCGAGGAAGGTAGAAACAACCGTAAAAAGATTTCACTGTCGCTCTGTTTTGCATATGGTGAAAAATATGAATATTTCACATCTTGAGATAGCTGGCTCACAAAAGCAGCCTTGTATCTTGTCAGTCTCCCAAAGCTACACGAATGCAATGTTGCTATAGCATTCCCTCATCTGCTTTTGCTGATTTACACCACAGAAATGCATGGCGCACTGCTTTTCTTCTCTTCTTTTCTGACATCTTTACAGACAGAAACGAGCATCTTTGACCTCTCAAGTGGCAGGAGCATATCATGAATAACCTTGGCCCCAGTCCAGCTGATTGACCCTTGGCTGTTCTTCAACTGTCCTGGCACAAGGAAGTGTATGCTAAGCCACCGCTTAAAAAACGTCTGGTTCAAGATAGAAGACTCCATTTTGTTTTGGGGTTTTTTTCTGAAGGTGGCAGCCCAGAATTAAGACGCAGCCTGTTAGTTTTCCTTTCAACCTCTCCTGGGTCTCTCTGGGATGCTCTCATTCTGAAGTAACTGAGTAGCTTGCGGTTGGGTAGGCGGTTTGAACAAGCCTGGAGATCCCTCCTAGCCATGCTTTCCCTCCTGAAGAAAAATCAAAATATATCTGAGAGTGCTGCTAACCCCGTTACACTACCTGCCTTCAATGCTTTGACATACAAGGGAGTTAGGATGGAAGAAACTGCTGTGATCGCCCACCTTCCCCCCCACCCTCAAATGTCTTCCCGGCTACATGTCAAATTCACATAAAACCTGGTATGTTAGAAAAGGTCAGCGAGTGCCTGAAAGAGCCAGAGTTAGGTTTAATTTCAAAAGAAACATGATGTCAAGTAAGAAAGGTGGGAAAAGATGGATTGTGCAGCTGAGCATGTATGAAGAAGAAGAAGGCTGCAGCTTAGAATAGAATAGAATAGAATAATTTAATTTATAGACCGCTCCTCTCCCCGTAGGGACTCGGAGCGGTGCACAGGGAAAACTAAAACCACAATACAATAAATATACAAATATAATTAAGAACAAATTAAATCTGGGCCTGTGCTAAAATCCCCTTAACATGCTAAAATACCCAATTAAAACAGCTAGACCCTGTAGAGAGAAGCTACCCAAGGCCGGCCAAACGGAAAAAATGAGTTTTTAATTTCAGACGGAAGGAGCGGAAGTCCGTGGTTGTTCTGATGTCGGGGGGAAGGTCGTTCCAGAGGGCTGGGCCCGCCACAGAGAGAGCCCTTCCCCTGGGCGTCGCCCGCTGACAGAGTCTAGTGGACGGCACCCGGAGAAGTCCCTCTCTGTGGGAGCGAATCGGCCGTGAGGATGTATGAGGCAGGATCCGATCCCGCAGATAGCTAGGTCCCGAGCCATGGAGCGCTTTAAAAATGATGACTAATACCTTCCAGAGCTATTCAAAGATATTAAAGAGCGAGGTACAGGAAACGGAAAGAAATGTTTGGTTTAAAAACAACTCATTTTTGGAAGTTTGGGCAGAGCCGACTGAACCCTCACTGTTCAACCAAACCCAAATTTGGATTGTTTTGATTGGTCCAGGTTCCAGGTGTAAGAAAAGGTGACTAAATAAAGGCTACCCAAACTTTGATCTATTTTATTTTATTTATTTTATTTAGTTTGTCAAACATGTACAAGATAACAGGCATAAGTATGAACATGACCATGAACACAGGAAATGAGTACAAATAAATGGGGACAGTAGGACAGGGACGGAAGGCATGTTGGTGTCCTTATGCACGTCCCCTTTACAGACCTCTAGGATTCGAGGTCGACGGTAGACAGTTTAAGGTTGACGCTGTGGGGGTTTGAGGATGTAACAATGGAGTCAGGTAGAGCATTCCAGGCATTGACCACTCTGTTGCTGAAGTTGTATTTTCCGCAATCGAGTGGTTTACCTTGAGTTTGTATCTATTTTTTGCCTGAGTATTATTGAGGTTAAAGCTGAAGTGGTCATTGACAGGTAGGACATTGTAGCAAACAATTTTGTGTACTATACTTAGGTCAGACCGTAGGCGGTGTAGTTTAACGTTGTCCAAGCCCAAGATTTCAGGTCTGGTGGCATAAAGGATTCTATTGCGAGCAGAGGAGTGGAGTACTCTTCTCGTGAAATATTTCTGGACATTAATTGTATTAATGTCCGATATACAGTGTGATGCCAGGCAGATAAGCTGTATTTGAGGCTTTGTATGCCCTAGTTAGCAGTACAATGTTACCAGAGAAGAAGCTTTGCAAAATTAGGTTAACAACTCTTAATGCCTTTTTGGCAATGCTGTTACAGTGAGCTCTGGCACTTAGATTGTTTGTGATGAGTACTCCTAGGTCAGGGGTGTCCAAACTTGAGAACTTTAAGACTTGTGGACTTCAACTCCCAGAATTCCCCAGCCAGCTATGCTGACTGGGGAATTCTGGGAGTTGAAGTCCACAAGTCTTAAAGTTCCCAAGTTTGGACACCCCTGACCTAGGTCCTTGACAGAGTGAGGGTTAAACTTCCAGGCTAGAAATCAGGAGACTGTGAGTAATACCAAATAAAAGTTCATAATATATGCTAGAAATCTATCTGTTGAAGTGTTTAGGTTGTGAGCCTCTCTACACAGTCTGTGTAACCGTTAATGACAAATTCCCTAAATGCCCCAACATCTCATAAAGAAAGAAAGCTAAGATCGATTCTATCAATCAATCTCTGAAAAATCAGCCGCCCAAAAAACTGGAGCCAACCATTAGCATTTTATCTGTACAACTGCATGTACAGTATTTACATTTTCTTAATGCAAGTCTTCTATTCTTACATCTATCTTGGCCAAAACATACATCAATCGACCAATATATTTTGCAAGACAGCAGCATCACTCAGCTTCAAATGGATAAAAGCAATTTTTCAACGGACCCCAAAGCAACACCATCGTTTTGTGGACTGTGCAATCTATGGAAAGCAAATGAAAAACAAAAGAACTTTAAGTCACCCAAATGCTAAAGATCTCGCTCTGAATTCAGATCACAAGTGAGGAAATTAGACAATGCGCTATTTTCAACGAGGTCGTAAAAATCGAATTAAAAATCAATCAGGCACGGCATACTGTATATTTACATGACAGTATGTAGAGCCAAAATTAATATGATGATGACCCTGCAATTACACTCACTCAGATGGCTTCTTTTAAGTGGAACAATGGAAAGATTTTGGTCTCAGGTGAAATATGATAGTAAAATACAAAACAAAATATAAGTATTTATTAATCATTGCTTTTGAATCAATTATCTGGATGGGTGGATAAATTAAAGTGATAAAGTGGAACCTTATATAAAGCATGGAGTAGAATTTTATTTAGTCTATATATTTTTTTGGTTAACTGGTAAAAGCTTACACATCCAGACTATCAAGCAGGTTGATTATCCTTTAAATGACACACTTATTACTTTCCCGTAAATTCTGATTTAGTGGACCTCGGTTTAGTGGAGAAAATCAGTCTGTACTCTGTAAGTTTCTGTGTATGGACATCTTTGTGCAATTGCCAATTTACACATGCATAAAACAAGAATACAAAACACCATTTGAATGTAATGGACACCCATCCTTTCCATGAAATCAAGTTCGCTGTTCTTGAATCCTGTCAAAGGATTTCCATTCCATGCACAGTGAGGTAGTGACTTCTGCAGCGGGTTGGAAAAAGAAACTCAGATCTCCATTATTCCTTTCTCCAACCCAGGAGTTCCCATGTGCACATTGAGGGGAAATGGCTGTGCTCCTTCAGGTGGCAGAGCTTTTGCGCCATCTATTGAATGACCACAACTGGGAGAGTTGCGAATGCAATCGTTGAGCAAAGCAGTCATTTGGGCATCTCATTTAATGACCGCTTTGCCCAACAAATAAAATTCCAATTTCAATAATGGCTGAACCAGTACTACCAGTATTTAATACCGAATTGATTTTGTTTAGCCTTTCTCCTAAACAGAACATTAATGAAGCCGCACAGAATCTGGCAGTGTGATTGTTCATAATCAACAGCTTCATTGCTAAACAATCAAGACTTGCCAAAGAGCTCAAAGCATCAGATAAGGAACTCTATAATTAAATGGAAAGGGGCTTTGCGTGCAGTTATTTCTGAGATTTTCAGTAGATATATTAGACAAAGGTATCACCTTATCTTACATGAGTTACAAGGCCCTTGATTACTGGTATTTAGCCCAACATATCATTTCCCTTTACAAGTTTATATACATATACATATACATATACATACGGTATACACACACACACTTATTAGAATTTTTCAATCCTATAAAGGTAAAGAAAACAAAAAGATAGTAACAAAAAGAGAAATGAAAAGAAAAAAAATAGTTATAACTTGTGCCCCTCTTTATTATGCAATTATTATTTTATTATTTTCACAAACCTTTTTGGATACAATCTCCAAATAAATAAATCATCATTTTGCTCAACAAAAAGCCCCTATAAGGTTTCTAGTCTTTCAGAAACGTTTTTGTCATTTTCCTCCCCTCTGGCTAGACTGGTCAGGTTCATCATTTCGGCAAGTTCAATTAACTTTTCTAATCCAGTCTTCCACTGTAGGTATTTCATTGCTTTTCTAACTTTGAGCACATAATAAGCTTGCTGCAATTACCATATATAATATAAATTTCCCATATTTCTTTTCAAGTTCCATAAAACCCAATAGGAATAATTCTGGTTTCATCATGATGTTAATATATATTACAATAGACCAGAATAAATATTACTTCATCTACAGAATTCTGATGGTGGTGATTCCTTTCCCCCATCATTCTGTTGCTGCTGAATATGTGTCATTGACTGGCCAAGATGTCTCTTTCTGTTCCCTAAAAAAAATCACCTTTGATAGTTTCATCCAAAGACAGATAAGTTGCCTGCAGAACCCCAATGCAGTAAAAAATGCATTGGCCCTTTAAAGCCCTGCATGGCATGGATCCAGGTTTCTTGATGAACTGTCTCATCCCAATGGGACTCATCCACCCTACCCATGACAGAAGAAAAGCCATGTTGCAGGACCTGCCAGTCAAGGAATTCCAGCTGGTGGGGTCCCAAGGAAAGAGCTACCATGGCTCCTCCTGCCAGGGATCCAAATAGCATCCAAAATTAAACCAGAGTCCAAGGCAAAGTATTGCTCAAAGTTCCAATTTATTAAGAGAGACATGTTGGCACATCTGGGAAAACTCAAATTTGAAAGCTTCCCGGTTTTCCTCACCTAGTTGAAAGTTCACAATCTTGGCCTCACACCCACAAGTCCATCACATCAAAAAAATGTTAATTATAATTTTACTCTTGATTGTAATTCTACTTTATTGTCTGTAGAAATATTTTTGTTTTATGGTTTCATAGCTTTAAATATTGTAAGCCATCCAGATTCAACGCAAGTCAATATAGGTGGAAAATAAATTTATAAATAGATAAAAAACAAATAGTATCCACCAATAATAACATAGAATCCTAAGGCTGGAGAGACCTCAGAGGTCTTCTAATCCCTCCATTCAAGATCTTATATCATTCTGGTCAAATGGTGTCTAGTCTTAAATTCTGTATTAGTGTAGATATCAGGGGTAAATTACCAAAATAACAGAATAACAGAGTTGGAAGGGACATTAGAGGTCTTCTAACCAATCCCGGCTGAAAGCAGGATGTCAGGCCTACAGCCATCTTTTCTTTTGGATCTTTGGCCTGCCACACTTTCTAGTATTCCACTATGCATTTTTTATTGTGGGAAAATGGGAGGGGGATTGTACAGAGTGAGATGCGATGTAGCCATAACAACATTCTTTCTAGAAAGCCAAGGTCATCCTTTGTCTCTGCACCTCTACACCTGACCGGAATTGGATGGGTGGAATTGCCAGCATGGCAATGGAAGATTGGACCATGTGATGGACTTGTGGGTGTGAGGCCAAGATCTTGAATTTCAACTAGGTGAGGAAAACCGGGAAGCTTTCAGATTCGGGTTTTCCCAGATGTGCCAACGTGTCTCTCTTAATAAATGGGAACTTTGAGCAATACTTTGCCTTGAACTTTGATTTACCTTTGGATGCTGTTTGGAACCCTTACATAGGAAACCTTGTACCATTACATCAGATGGTTATCCGATCTCTTCTTTATAACCTCCAGTGTTAGAGCAACCACAACTTCTTGAGGCAAGTCGTTCCACTGATTAATGGTTCTAACTGTCAAGAAATTTTCCCCTTAATTCTAAGTTGGTTCTTTTCTTTCAATAATGAAAGAACAGGGACCAGCCAAGCACAACCATATACTCTGAAACAATCACGTTGCATGGAGAATTAATATCAGCCACCAAACTCCAAGAAAGCAACACTCTGTTCGCTGAGACCATTCCTTCAATGCCATCCCTTCTTGACTGACACGCACATAACTGAATGACTGCCAGGTCCAACGGGAAGCAGGAGAATTTCACTGCCTGTTAAGCACATGTTGTTGAACATGAAGCTTTTTCTACACGCATTTCAAATTTGTCCAAAGAAGGTTTTTCATAATGAAAAAGTAAGCTGTCTTTTTAATGTCCCGGCACAAGTTGAGCTGGGCTCTTTTAGAATTAAAAGCAACATGACACCTGCAGTCTGATGTTGCTGACGACCTTAGTAAAGCAATGAATACAAATGAGGGATAGGAAGCTGGACTTTTTAACTCCTTCTGAGCTTTGCCAGATTCTAAACTCAAAAGAGATTTTTTGGAAGACCATTTTCCCCTCAAGTTAATTCTTTTATTGGATTTTAAAATGCAAAGAATGCATTATGGAATACAGATAACAACTGAATACAGTGGCATTTATAATTGTTAACACTGTGATAATTTAGATAAACGTTTAAAGATGAGGAAAAAAAGTTGGTACCAATGTTAAAATGTAATGAACATAAAGTTGCTTAAAATGTACAATTATTGCTAAGCATGACATTTTATAAACGGTTATAAAAAGCTCTGCATTATTTCTTGACAAATGCTTCGATCTTTGGGGTTAATACTTAATATTCAAGTCTCTGCTGTATCATTTATAAATTTTAAGAGAGAGGGAGAAAATGGGGAGGGGGAAGAGAGCTGGGGGGGAGAGTAGATAGAGATTAAATCCCAACAACCTCCTTTCTTTATTATCTGACTACTGTTCAGAATTATTTTTATTAGCCTTAAAAACCATACAGTAAGTGTTGGCAATTGCCTTGCCAAATGATGAAAGCTTACGTTGTGTACATATGCTGTTTATTTCACCATTGCTGTATATTCTCCAAATTAAATTGCAATCCAATGTTGGTTTTGCAACTTTCTTCCAATGTTGTGTAGAAAGTTAGCACCTACCCTTCCCCTAGAAAAATGAAATATTTTAGGAAATATTTAAAGGGCAGAATATTTCCCCTAAAAGGGAGGCAGAAACTCAACCACCCCCACCATTGTGAATGGTCCATTAAGGCCTGAGCCAGGCCATTCTAGATGACAAAGATCTACCTCCTTCAGGCAGAGCCATAATAGGAATCCCAAAGCCCTTTCATTACATAAACACCCAGCAACAGCTCAATCAAGCCTGGGACTCAGGATAGCCTACAGAGTTGCCCCTGCATGGCCCCATGGGAGTCTGACAACCAATCAGAATACAAACTCAAATTCAAAAGCCCAGGGAGGGCATAAAACCAGACCACTCTCAGCATCTCTTCCCTTTTCCCCCCAGGACCTCAAACCATGTGTCCTTGTCCACCATTAAAACCATCTTTCCAAGCAGTCTCCATGTTTCCAGTGACATTTTCCCCACTTGGAACTGAACCCAGATGGACATTTCTTCCAATGTTGGACAAAGTAAATTCTCCCAGCCATGAGCAGGTGTCACAGTGATGAGCAGGTGTAAATTATGGTGTTTCTGTTAATGTATTCTGGGATTGTATCAAGTAAAAATAATGTGATTTCACTTCAAATTTAATATCTAACTTCTCTGGATG
Organism: Rhabdophis nuchalis; assembly: GCA_039707465.1. Classification (NCBI taxonomy): domain Eukaryota; kingdom Metazoa; phylum Chordata; class Lepidosauria; order Squamata; family Natricidae; genus Rhabdophis; species Rhabdophis nuchalis. Next base: position 20,116,617 of record CM077645.1, read on the forward strand.
CTGCTACATATGTCTTTTTAAAGCTTTTGAGGGATTTTTTTTTTTAACCATACCCACTACATGTGATAAAATGTTCCTTCTGTTTCATGGCATTTTCATCGTTTGTTACTGTGTGATTTGTCTGTCTTCTAAATTATTGAGTTGTGGACCATCTGTTAAACATTTTACATTAGGTTTCAATTACAACGTTTGAGTACATTTTTTTTAGATTTGGTCTATCATTCTTCCTATTGAGGTGATGTTTTATGTATCCATTTTATCATGTAGTTTTTAACCTGATCTGCCTCTGTATCATACCTGAGTAGGAGCTTAGATATGCATCCTAATAGATAGCATAGATTTTGTATAGATTTTAAATGCTGTCATTTCTGGGTTTTTTTTAATATTTTTATTTTATTTTAATTTTAAACACAACAAAAAATCCTCCATCTTACATGCTGTAAAAAGTGTATCAGTTGGTTACAAAATGTTTTCATGCATCTCTTCCATAGTCATCCAAGGTTCGTATTATTTCAAGTATATTGAATCAAATATATTTATACATATTACCCTCATCATACCTCCATTCTTTTTTAACTATAATTGTTTACACGTCCTTCATCATAAAACATACCAAAACCTAAAACATAACCACATAAACTCTGTCATTTCTGTTATTGTCCCTCCCTCATTCTTATCCTTCAAACATTTTTTAAGTACATGAACCATACTGTATTCTGGCCTTCACTGAGTAATTCTTATTATGTCTTTAATTTATTCATGGAGCCTGGGTGAACCATATCAGCATATAAAACTTCATTTTTCTTACTGTAATTATCTCCAAAATGGGAAGTACTTAGAGGAGAAGTTAACAGTGAAATGTGTTGGGTTATTATTTTCCTTATGGAATTTCATACTTCTATCAAACTTGATCTAATAATAAAACATTTACATGTTTTGTCCTCTTTATTTATTTTATTTTATTAGATTTATACCCCGCCCTTCTCCAAAAGGACCCAGGACGGCGCACAGGAATTTAAAAAATACATACAAAATCGAATAAAAAATTTAAAACTTATTAAATATCCGTCCTGCGCTAAAACCAAATAAAAATCCCCAAAATTTAAAACTATCTAAAATAGTCGCATCGGAGGTTACGCTGGGCCGGCTTGATGAAAGAAATGTGACTTTAGACACTGGCGGAAGAGGCGGAGGTCGGAGATGGTGTGAAGTTCAGGGGGTAGGTTGTTCCAAAGGGCAGGGCCCGCCACAGAGAAGGCCCTTCCCTCTTGTATATTTCTTATCACATACAGTATCTATGGAATTTATTGGCATCTAGATCAGCTCCTGCCATTACTGTCATGTTACAATTTGGAATTTTATTCACTCATTGAACCATTTTGGATTTGGATAACCTGGAACTACGCCACATACGGTTTGACCTAAGTATAGTACGGAAAATTGTCTGTTACAATGTCCTATCTGTCAACGACTTCTTCAGCTTCACCCTCAATAATACGTGGGCAAACAATAGATACAAACTTAAGGTAAACCGTTCCAAACTCGATTGCAGAAAATACGACTTCAGCAACAGAGGGGTCAACGCCTGGAATGCTGTACCCGACTCCATTGTTACATCCTCTAACCCAGGGATCTCCAACCTTTGCAACTTTAAGTCTGAAGGACTTCAGCTTCCAGACTTCTCCAGCCAGCTTTGCTGGCTGGAGAATTCTGGGAGCTGAAGTCCTTCAGACTTAAAGTTGCAAAGGTTGGAGACCCCTGCTCTAACCCCCATAACTTTAACCTTAGACTGTCTACTGTTGACCTCACCCTTCCTAAGAGCTCCGTAAAGGGGGTGTGCATAGACACACCAGCGTGCCTACTGTCCCAGTCCTACCATCCCCATTTATTTGTACTCATTTCCTTTGTTCATGTCCCTGTTTATACCTATACCTATTATCTTGTACATGTTTAACAAAACAAATAAATGAATAAAAATAAATTTGTTTTGAGGATACAGTTTAAATTTTGGAAGCACAAGATCATCTCTATCTTTTGAAACGTGTCAGTTATTGTAATTTAACTCCAGATCTTTTTCTACCCCATACAGATTTACTGATAATTTCTAGCCATTCTTATAAGGTTTTCTCTGAGACTTTGAGACAACGTGATGAGCTTAAATAGACACACTGCAGCAGGATCACTAATAGATCTGGTTTACTCAGACTTTACAGCTGATTATACCAATAAACTCTGCCACCATCCATTAAACTATCAGAGACTAAAGCTTTGACCCATCTTTATTTGAATAGGAATGTAGGGTTGAAATGAAGTTTTAAAAATGGTTTATTTATCCTAGAAGCCACCCAAACCCTCAATTCCAACAATTATTTGAATCAAGTGGAATCGAGCCCTGGGTTTCTGCTTATCAATGATCCCCACTTTGATTAACTTTCTAAATTAACTTTACTTGCACATAGTCTGGCAATCTGGCAAAAACAGCTTATATCTACAGAGAGCCAGTGGATCAGCTTGGAGGTATCTTCCCTTCATCTTTGTACTAGGGAAAAGAAAAGCCACATGGTTCTTGGAAATTCTGGCATTGCAATTAACCCAATTCCAAAAGGCAATCCTTATTTTTTTTAAAAACCCTCCCAAATAAACTCAGTTATCGAGTAGCTAAAGCATCCAACGTCAATCCCAACAAGATCTTCAAGATACTGAAAAAGAATAGGGTAAAATTACTAAGACCAGTCAGAATGGCATTTGTGTCAGGGTTCCAAGTGACACCCCCAATGAAAGAAGACTCTGAGGCTTGAGATTCCTCAAAGTTCCATTTTATTAGAGATGCCATATTGGCACATCTGGGAAAACCTGAATCTGAAAGTTTCCAGGTTTTCCCCACCCAAATGAAAGTTCAAGTCCTTGCCCAGAACCCACATGCCCATCACATGATCCAATCAGGCACCATCCATAACTGGAGATGCCTCCCAGTCACACCATCGCAGTTACAGGGCAAGGTGTCCTTGACTCTCTGAGAAAGGAATGTTATTTTGGCTATATATCTCCCATACTCCATATAATCCCCTCTCTCATTTTCCCACAGCAGAAAATATGGCAGGCCTGCCTGAAGTCCCAATGTAAAAGATGGCTTCCAGGCCTGACAATTTCATCTCAGATTTATCACTTGTATCTTGGAACACCTCTGATCAGAATAATAAGAGAAAAATATGTTGAAGTTATTGATTATCTAACTAAATGTGAAAGAACTACTTTGGAGGCAACATGGATAAGTTGTTGCACTCCAACCAGGTTCAACAAATTCATCTGATTTTTAGCAAGCAATGGGAATAATAAGGGTTCAAAAACCTAAACCATGATTCAACCATGAATGTATACAAGCAAGTTATTATGAGTAGTACGAGTATGAGTAACTACCCATCATTACTACTCATAGAGTAACTACGCACTGTACAGAAGCAACTCTCATACAAGAAATTCTCAAGATTTAATGTCAGAAAGGTGTCAATATAAAGAACTAATTCTTTGGAGGAAAAGTTAACCAAATTAAAGCAATTAATTATGACTATAAAATCTAACGACTCTCATACCTTTTGGCAGAAGATAATGTAAAACCTGTCAAGAAATCTAGAATGCCATGTATCTGTAGCTTAATTCTAACCATTATAAGCACAGACTAATTATGCCAATGTCCTACCAGACCTAAACACAAAAATGTGAGCCAGTCGGCCAACAATATTTATTAGAGACATAAGGCAACCAATAGACCAAATGAAAATCCATAAAGCCCCCAGTAATGACGTTGTACTGCCAAGATCTTCAAACATAAGGGTAATTTGTGGGCTCCTGTATTGGCAGCTCTGTTTACTTACATTGAAAGTATTGTTCACATTTGAAAAGAATATGGCTCTCTTTGTCCCAATTTATTCAAAGATTTTTACAAAGAGACTCCAAATTATTATCAGGTTTATAGTACAGAAGACAGTTAGCAAAATGAATGCCAAACACTTACATGAGAAACTTTATGACTGAATAAAAGATAATATTTTAGCAGTGCAGCAAGCAAGATTTAGGCAAGGTAGAACTTCAGGGGCTCAAGCAATGATTTCGCATCACTCAGTAGAGAAATATAACTATGGCTTTAAAATTCCATTTCATAGAACTTTTATAGATGTGAAATCGGTCTTTGATTCAGTCTTCAGAGAGAAATTGATGGCCACTACTAGAGATCAAGAATTCTTACCACTGATATTTACACTCTATAGGAGCACACTGGCATAAAAGTTTGATATGATTCCCATGGCCAATTACTTGATCCAATTTCTATAACTCAAGAAATAAAACAAGGAAGTCTCCCTGCTCCATTATTCTTCAACCTCTCCATAACTATAGTTTCAAAGCATCTTAGTCGGCTCTTGACCAATAATTGAGATAAAGCAAAACTTAGCTGTTTCTTCAACAATAGTCCTTGCAAAAAGGAATTTCCCCTGTATTAAATGGGTAGCACCAGATGTGGTATTCTTCTGGTTCGCACTGATTCAGACGAACCGTTAGTGGGGGCATTGGGAGGCTCCATCCACCTGCCCAGACATCATCACAGATGCTCTGTGGGACATGCATGTTCCCGATTCAGAACTGATAGCGAAGGTAAGAGGATTTCATGCCTGGGTAGCATGGTAGCAAAAGTGGTTAAGATGCTGGACTTCTCAGCTGGAAGCTTGCAGGGAAAGTTAAAAGCTGCTTGAGTAACTCTCCCTCTCTCATGCAATCTCTGCCAAAAGATGACCTAACAAATTATGGGTTGTTGAATGCATATTAACAGTGAGGAGGAAGACTTTACTGTGCTCAGGACAGGAAGACCCTGTGAAAAACCAGGGATATTTCAGCAATAGCATGCATTTGAAGAAGCTCAGCAACTGAAGGGTTGGATAGACCAGAAGAAACCCTAACTCTAGCATGAGTTAGGATTAGTAAGTCATAAGAAAGTCCACCTAATATTAGATTTATAAATAGACCTCCCAAACAGACCCCTGCCAGAGCAACCTACCAAAAAAAGGGGGAACAATGGCAGGTAACCCCATGAAGGTATCCAGCAGCAGATAATGGCTTCCATTCTCTGCTGAGAAGTTGGGAAGCTTATTGCAGAAAGAAACCTCAAAATATTGCAAACCTCAAGGAATATTGCAACTTTCTATAACTAAGATGTCCAATTCATGGACTTTCTCCTCCCCCATCCCAGTACTTGGTATGATCCTAAGCTGAATCTTACAATGCTTGCCATCCAAATACTATGGTAGATCAAACAAAATTGAACATTGCTGTTTGATTTACAATTAGCAACAATAAAACCACAGAAGTCTGAGGGAAGCAAACTCATTCAGGGGTTTATTTTAATGAACTCTAGTTAAATGTGGGTCTGACTTCTGTAGTTGTTTTTTTAAAACCCTTTTGTTTTACTTCTTATCCAGATGGTAAAAAGAAATAATCAATGCAAAATAGGTGGCATGAATGCCCTCTATTATAAATTTTCATTTAAGCTTGCCTGAGGAGGAGTAGGCGGAAGAGGAGGAGGAGGTGGTGGTGGTAGAGGAGAAGGAGGAGGAGGTAAAGGAAGAGGAGGTGGTAGAGGAGGAGGAGGAGGTGGTGGTAGAGGAGGAGGAGGAGGAGCTGGTGATAGAGGAGGAGGCGGTGGTAGAGGAGGAGAAGAGGTGGTGGTGGTAGAGGAGGAGCAGGTAGAGAAGGAGGAGGAGGTGGTAGAGGAGGAGGAGGAGGTGGTGGTGGTAGAGGAGGAGGAGGAGGTTGAGGAGGAGGAGGTGGTAGAGGGGGAGGATGTGGTAGAGGAGGAGGAGGTGGTAGAGGAGGAGGAGGAGGAGATAGAGGAGGAGGTGGTAGAGGAGGAGGAGGAGGAGAAGGAGGAGGTGGTAGAGGAGGAGGAGGTGGTGGTGGTAGAGGAGGAGGAGGAGGTTGAGGAGGAGGAGGTGGTAGAGGAGGAGGAGGTGGTGGTAGAGGAGGAGGAGGAGGTTGAGGAGGAGGTGGTAGAGGGGGAGGAGGTGGTAGAGGAGGAGGAGGAGGTGGTAGAGGAGGAGGAGGAGGAGGTAGAGGAGGAGGTGGTAGAGGAGGAGGAGGAGGTGGTGGTGGTGGTGGTAGAGGAGGAGGAGAAGGAGGAGGTGGTAGAGGAGGAGGAGGTGGTAGAGGAGGAGGTGGAGGAGGAGGTGGAGAAGACGAAGCAGCGGAAACAGCAGAAGCAGAAGAAAAAGTGGAAGCAGAAATGGAAGCAGAGGAGGTGGAGCAGAGGAGGAGGAGGAAAAGCAGAAGTGGAAGCAGAGGAGGAGGAAGAGGATCATTCACTGGGCAAGGGGGAGAAGCAATAATTGTAATCCTTTGTATCCAAACAAAGTTAAATGTGTCGACAAAAGCTGCTGATAGTTTTTTTTAGCTCTCTTAAAAGGTTAAATAATAACTGTCAAATTAAAAAGAAAAAAGAATGGAGGAGTCACTAGGAAAGTTTTTTCCACTTCAAAGGCTGCATTATATACAGAAAAAGACAGAAAAGAAGCATACAATAAAATTTGTTCAAAAGCATGACAGTGTTCCTTCCCTGTTTGATACACTTACTTGCTGTACAGTAGGATATAAAAGTATAAAAAAGATTGCTGTGGTTGGGCAGTCAAGTATGTAATTGCTAAAGCCAAATAGCACTTAGGGTGGAGGTGTGTGTGTGTTTTTCCCAATGGGGGAAAGGGATATTTACCTCCACAGGGTTGCCTGATTGCTCAGAGAAGGACCTAAAACCTAAACAACAAAATGGACTTGAATTTATTCTAACGCTAAATCTAGGCAACCTATTTTTTAAAAAAATTAATAATTGCAATTGTTGAGTGCAAAGAAAAATGGAAAAAGAACTTCAAAAATGTTACACAAGAGGCGGATTCTGGGTTTGTCTGGTGATTGGGTGGGGAAAAAATCCTTTGTTTTTACAGACTTAGATCAAAACAGAAGTATTTTCTGAAAAAAATCTCCACCTTTGTGGACTGTAAGTTGGGACTTTCAACCCAGAAGAAGAATTGGCCTGTTCTGACCTAGACTGCCCAAAATCATGATGCAGACTCCTCGTCCCAATAAAATCTCTTTTATTCAGGTTAAAGGGAATTACAATACAATACAATAGCAGAGTTGGAAGGGACCTTGTAGGTCTTCTAGTCCAACCCCCTGCATGGGCAGGAATCTTATACCATTTCAGACAAATGGCTGTCTAACATCTTTTTAAAGACTTCCAGGGTTGGGGCATTCACAACTGCTGGAGGCAAGCTGTTCCAGAGGTTAATTGTTCTTACTGTTAGGAAATTTCTCCTTAGTTCTAAGTTGCTTCTCTCCTTGGTTAGTTTCCACCCATTGCTCCTTGTCCTGCCCCCAGGTGCCTTGGAGAAAAGTTTGACTCCCTCTTCTTTGTGGCACCCTCTGAGATATCGGAACACTGCTATCATGTCTCCCCTGGTCCTTCTCTTCATCAAACTAGACATACCCAGCTCCTGCAGCCGTTCTTCATATGTCTTAGTCTCCAGTCCTCTAATCATCTTGGTTGCTCTTCTTTGCACTCTTTCCAGAGTCTCCACGTCTTTTCTACATCGTGGCGACCAAAACTGTATGCAGTATTCCAAGTGTGGCCTTACCAAGGCACTATACAGTGGCATTAACACTTCACGCGATCTAGATTCTATCCCTCTGTTGATGCAGCCTAGAACTGTTTTGGCTTTTTTGGCAGCTGCTGCACACTGCTGGCTCATATTTAAATGGTTGTCCACTAGGATTCCGAGATCCCTCTCACAGTTGCTACTATTGAGCAAGGTACCACCTATACTGTACTTGTGCATTTGGTTTTTCTTGCCTATATGTAGGACCTTACTTTTTTCACAATTGAATTTCATTTTATTAGACAGTGCCCAATGTTCAAGTTTGTCTAGATCCTTCTGTATCTTAAGTCTATCTTCTGGAGTGTTCGCTATTCCTGCCAGCTTGGTGTCGTCTGCGAATTTGATGAGTTCCCCATTTATCCCCTCATCCAAATCGTTGATGAAGATGTTAAAGAGTACTGGGCCTAAAACAGAGCCTTGGGGGACTCCACTGCATACTTCCTTCCATGTAGATGCAGTTCCATTGAGGACTACACGTTGAGTGCGGTTGGTCAGCCAGTTACGAATCCATTTGGTGGTGCTGCTGTCTAACCCACAATTTTCTACTTTATCTAATAGTAGGTTATGGTCTACTTTATCAAATGCCTTACTGAAATCCAGGTAAATTATATCAACAGCATTCCTCTGGTCCACTGATTTTGTTACTTTGTCAAAGAATGCAATTAGATTCGTCTGGCATGATCTGTTTTTGACAAACCCATGTTGGCTTTTGGCTATTACTTTGTTTGCTTCTAGGTGTTCACTTATTTGTTGTTTAATTATCTTTTCCAGAATCTTTCCTGGTATTGAGGTCAGGCTGATGGGTCTATAGTTTCCTGGATCTGTTTTTTTTCCTTTTTTGAAGATGGGAACCACATCTGCTCTTTTCCAGTCTTCTGGCAGTTCCCCGGTGCTCCAGGATCTCTGAAAGATATAGTTCAGTGGTTCTGAGATCTCATCTGCCAGTTCCTTCAGAACCCTGGGGTGTAATCCATCCGGTCCTGGTGATTTGAACTCGTCCAGGGCAGACAGGTGCTCACTTACCATTTTCTTCCCTATTTCAACTTGTGTTCCTAATCTGATATTTGTGGTGCTGTTTTTGATTGATTGGACTGTTTTATCCCTTTGTGTAAAGACAGATGCAAAAAAAGAGTTAAATAGTTCTGCTTTCTCCCTGTTGCTTATCATCTTCTTGCCATTTTCTCCCAGCAGTGGACCAATTGTTTCCTTAACTTTTTTCTTATTTTTAACATGTTGGAAGAAGCTTTTTTTGTTATTTTTTACTTTTTTGGCAAGCCTTTCTTCATTGCGAGCCTTAGCTTTCCTCACTTCGTCTTTACAGGCTCGGGCTATTTGCTGATATTTTGCTTTAGTTATGTCCCCCTTTTTCCACTTTTTATATTTATCCTTTTTGTCTTTCAATTTGTCAGAGAGTTCTTTATGCAGCCATGCTGGTTTCTTTTGGGAACTGTTATTTTTCTTCTTCATTGGTATTGCGCTGGACTGGGCTTTTATAATCTCATTTTTCAAAATTTCCCAAGCTTCTTGAGTTGTTTTCCCCTTGAGGATTCTCATCCATGGAATCCTTCCCAAGCTCTCTCTGAGTTTATTGAAATTAGCTCTCTTGAAGTCTAAGACTCTAGTTTGACTTTGTTCAACTACTTTTGTTTGCATAATGTTGAATTCCAGTATTTCATGATCGCTTGCCCCCAAAGTTCCTGTAGCTTCTACACCTTCTATCATTTCCTCTCTGTTAGTGAGAATTAAGTCCAATATTGCTGATCCCCTTGTTCCCTTCTCTACCTTTTGGGAAACAAAGTTGTCTGCTAGGTTTGTTAGGAACCTGTTGGATCTTCCACTTGGTGCAGAGTTTGTTTCCCAATTGATGTCAGGGTAGTTAAAATCTCCCATTACTATTGCAGTGTGCTTCCTACATACCTTAGTTAGCTGGTTAGCAAAAAGTACATCCACTTCCTCTGCTTGGTTGGGTGGCCTGTAGTATAGACCTATGACAATATCATTCCCCCCCCAACCTTTAATATTGACCCAAATACATTCAAGATAGTTCTCATCATTGTTGTGCTCTATTTCTGTAGAGATGTAATTATTTCTTATATATAGTGCAACTCCACCTCCTCTTTTATTTGGTCTATTTCTTTTAAATAATTTAAATCCTTCTAGCTGTATGTTCCATTTGTGGGTTTCATCCCACCAAGTTTCTGTAATTGCAACAATATCGTATCTGCCCTCATTTACTTGAATTTCTAATTCACCCTGTTTATTCCTCATACTCTGTGCATTGGTGTATAGACATTTGAGTCCATTTTGATTGACCCTGTGTTTTCTGTCTACGAAACCTGTGTTATGCCTGACTATGGTTCTCTTTGCCCCTATTTCTTTGCCACTTGTATGGTTCATGTACATGGTATGGCACCCACTGTTAATTGTTTGGTTTTGCTTGACAGCAGTGTTGATAATATTACCTGCACAATTATCTATGTTACACGCACTGATAACCCTATGAATTTTAGTTTGCTGGGGACAGAAATATTCTTTATCTATTGATTCTCTGTCCCCACTATTCAGTTTAAATGTTTAGCCAGGAAATCTGTGAATTTAGTGCCAAGTAACTCAGTCCCTTTTTTGGATGGGTGCAAACCATCTCTTTTGTACAGTTTATCATTGGACCAGCTGCAGGCATCATGACTAATAAGACCAAAGCCTTCCTTTTTACACCACTCCTTTAGCCACACATTAAACTCTGCTATGCGCTGGCCCTTTCCTTTTTGTTCCTTGTATACTGGTATAACCTCTGAGAAGATAAGCCTACAACCTGTACTACTAAGTTCGTACCCCAAACTCTGGAAATCATTCTGCACAGAAGCTACATCTTTTTGGGACAGATCATTTGTGCCAAGATGTATAATAGCATCAACTTCACAGTCCTTACTTGCATTCGATTCATCTCCAGCAAAGTCCTTTCATGAGATTTCACAACTACAGACCTTTATCAGGCTTGGAGAGTTGCCAGGCTGATATCTTCCAAACGCCATGCTGTAGCAGCAATTACTTGGCAAAAAGTCAAGAAGAAATCTTCACCTTAATGAATTGATCTCATTGTCTCCCGCAAACTCCCCTCCCCTTTCGCTCCTCTTTATTCCCTATGGGAGGGGCCATTCACCATCCACCTGTGCCTTTACTCCCGAGTCAGTACTTGTTCCTTAACTATTCCCTTCTCCTGGCAGCTATGCACATGCACACGCTGGGAACAGGCCCCGGATGTTCTTCTGCCCCACTTACATCCGACTCTGAAGGAAGCTGATAGCTGTCGGATGGCCCTGGTTCCATCTCTGCCTCTGACACAGAGCCCTTGTCAGAGCCTTCCCAGATTCCAGGACTGGCCCATGTTCCTCCCCAACCTCCTCACTGTCTGAGTCTGCCACCAGCTTTACTGGCCACTGGCGGGCCACAACATAGCCAGCAAGAAGAAAGCCTTTTGGAAAGCCTCCAGTAACGGAGCACTCACAACTTCTGAAGGCAAGTTGTTCCATTGGTTGGTGGCTCTATTCATTACAGAACTACCTGTAGTTCAAATCGTGATGGAAGTTAATGGTGATGGATGACTGTGAAGGCCAGGATTGGATTTGAACGGAAATGCCAGTTTATGAAGGCTAGGATACCTGGCTAAGTATGTCAGATGCCAGGAATGCTGATCAATTCTTCGTCAGTGGGCAATTTATACCATACATTTGCAATCGAGGGTGTCAAACTCAAGGGCCAGGGACTGGATCTGGCCCAGGGGGTGCTTAGACCTGGCCTGCAGGGCTGCCCTGGAAACAGTAAAGGACTGGCCCACGGTGCCTTTGCCACACTCTCCCAAGCTCCGTTTTAGCTGGCAGAGGGTTGCAGGACACCATCACAGCCGAAAACGAAGCTCAGGAGCCCGTTTTTGCTCAGGCCACCACAATGATGTTGAGCTAGCCATGTCGCCCTGGCCATACACCCCTGGCCTTGTGAGGCCACCCACAACCCTGATGCGTCCCTCAATGAAATCAAGTTTGGCACCCGTGTTTTAAATGAACTCCAGCTCCAGACCCCCTTATTTCCATCTTCCAGAATCTATTTTAATTATTGTTTCTGGAAACTGCTGGCCCAATTTCTCCCCATTTTGAGGCAGGAAGCACACCAACTATAACACAAGTCCTGTAATAAACCTTAAAAAGTAAAACTCTTCCCAATTCTTACCTAAAATGATTATCCTTCCCACTGTGGTTCCTTCCCATTAAAAGGTTGCCTACTGCTAACTCAGATGAAAGGCTGCTTGGGTTCACAGCAATTTCAGGGTTCTAAGTTAATGACCTTGAAGAAGTGAATTACTGGGGGGGAAATGGGCATAAAAACAGGGAGGTCGTATTAAGTTTTCACCTCCTGCATAAGAGCAAAAAATAAATTGAAATTATTAAATTTCAGTTCAGATAAATCCTAACTCCTATGTAATAAATTGCTGTCTATTCTAATCATGGTTAATTTACAATCCAGGATAAAACTTGCTTTGATCCATGGCTTCCCAAGTCCATTCTACATATATAACAGGGAACTGTATTTTATTCTACAGTGGGAAAGGGGGAAAATGCCTCCTACTCTCAAATAACTGGTTTGCGCAAGACTATAAGAGGCTACCCCTAGCCAACTAAAGTTTTATTATGCTGCAATTAACTACCGTGTTCCTCCCAAAATAAAACAAGCTCTTTCACTTTATTTCAATTTATATACCGCGCCTTCTCCATCGAAATGGACCCAGGGCGGTGCACAGGAAATTAAAACCAACAATGATAAAAATACAATAAATAGGTAAAAAGAATTAAATCGGAGCCTGTGCTAAAATTCCCCCTAAAAACCCAACGTCCATTCGCGTATTTGGCAGAAGCTATATAACAAAAAAGTCTAAACGATTAAGCAAGACCAGCTTGCTGAAAGAAGTATGTTTTAAGTGAACGGCGAAAGAGGGGAAGGTCCGTGATAGTGCGAAGTTCGGGGGGTAGGTCGTTCCAGAGGGCCGGCCCTGCCACAGAGAAGGCCCTACCCCTGGGCACTGCTAGCCGGCATTGACCGGCGGTTGGTACCCTCAGTAGGCCCTCTCTGTGGGAGCGTATCGGACGCAGGGAGGTATGTGGCAGGAGACGGTCCCACAAGTATCTTATTTTCTTTTGACCCCCGAAATAAGCGTTCGGCCTTATTTTTGGGGAGGTCTTATTATTTTTGGGAGGCGGCGAGCGTGGTCACCTCATGGCTGCTGCTGTATTGCAATATTTTCAGGGAGGTCTTATTTTCAGGGGAGGGCTTATTTTAGCGCATGAACTCAAAAACCCAATTGTGCTTATTATCCAGGGAGGTCTTATTTTGGGGGGAAACAGGGTATTTATAGGGATACGTATTTTAAGGATTATATGGGAAGAGCTGCAATAGCATGAGATGTGTGGCTGTATGCATAATAACATTTTTTCCATTCAGTCAAATTCTCAGAGACTGCCTGGACAAGTTCCTGCAGTTTTTTTTGGCAAGGGTTTTTTTGGGGGGGAGGAGGGGTTTGCCATTGCCTCCTTCCTAGGGCTGAGAGAAAATGATTGGCCAAGTTCATATAGCTTGCCAGGCACAGGTGGGTTGCTACCGGTTTGCACCAGCACCAGTTTGGGCGAAATGGTAGTGAAAATTGCAACTGGGTTCCCTGGTCACCCAGGCATGTTATTTTGTAATTTTTAATGTTCTGCGCATGAACATGACCTATTTATAGGCAACTGTTTATGCGTGCAGAGAGCACGCAAATTGCGCGCAAGCCGAACCTGCAGTGATACCAGCAGAAACCCACCCCTGTTGCCAGGTTCATAAGAAACTTGGTCTCCAAATTTCTAAAATGATGCCTTAACCAACACACCAAACTGGCTCTCTAATAGCTAATACCAACATATACATTTAATAACTGTCATTTAATGAAACCTGTTTTTATTAATTGCATCATTTATAACAACAAGACAGAAATCAATGCAGTCTCTTTGACAAAACAAATCATTTAATGATGAAGTTCAAGGGGCACAAACTTCTTCGCACAACTTGAAAGAAAATTGGAAAGGAAGCAAATTAAAAACATTATTTTGTTGAGATTACAAATAGGCTGAAAGATTTGATGATGAATAACACCACATTCCTTTTATTTCCTTTTGTTTCCAAAGAACAATATGCTCTCTCAATAAAAAAGGAAATTGCCTTGAAGTTTAATGCTTATGAAAGAAGAAATGGAAAAGCACTAAATACAGCTCTTAATTGTTTTTTTTCTCCTTTGCCTTGGTATATTCTTCACTATTCCAAAGAAATTATTAAAGTTCTAAATCTAAAAGTTTAACACACTGTCATCTTGATCATGTGCCAACATATAACTGCAAAAGTAAGTAGGATATATTGCTGTTAATATATTTATCATTTGATATCTTATACATCATGTAGTAAAAGCTGGATGAAAATTTTGTAGCCAATTGCTTCTTGTAGCCAATGCTTCTTCCTTGCAAGGTAGAGTTTTTGTGGTTGTTGTTGAACTTCAAGGTATATATGAGCCTGGCCAGTTTCATGACATCATTGGAACTGCTAAGACCATCGTCCTTGTGAAGATGCCTCTGATCTACCACTGGTTAGTTCTAGTACTCCTAGTTAACTTCCTGGTGACAAGATGGTTATAATCTCAGAGATGTTGGAAAATTCAGATTGGTGGTCCTAGTATTCATTCTGGGCCCGATTAGGGTAGCTCAAGATTTCATGATTATTATGATCAATCTGACAGATTTGGCAGATTATATTATGGAATGTTTATTTAAAATAATGTAGAGGTCTTGGTATTGGGGAGGAAATGGTTGTGTGATTTTAGATTTGTGGTGGTAATTCTTCCCTGAAAGGACAAAAGATGTTCTGGGCAATAGAGTGACAACAATATGTTAGAATATTCATGACCGGGAGAGACATGGTAACAAGGTCAGCCAATAAATAGGCATAGCAACTATGCCTATTTATTGCCAATGGGAGCTGAAACAGATTGGAGACTGGGCGTCATTTAGCCCTGCAGCTCTGAGTGCTGTGCTGAGAATTGAAACTGAAACTAGTTTGTGCTGTCTGCTCTGAACTCAAAAACTCCTCTCTACTATACTGCTGCCTGTGTTTGCTTGTAACTACTACTACACTGGATAAAACCTATATTGGTATTGTACATTTATCTTCAAGTGTTAATATGCATATGAAAAGTTAATGAATCCAGCTGAATCAGTTATCTATGTGTGCTTTCTGGATTTGATTTTTCTGCAACAAACTTTGATACAATAGCCTCTGAATTATCTTATATATAACTCTCAGTACCTTTGTGTATTCCTGATCATGGTATCCTCCTGAACTGGTTATTTGGGATGGCTGTAGGAAGCATTCTTCACTAGTGTTACTTGCTATCTTTAGGACTGGTCAAGAGAATGGATTTGGATTCTTCTACTTGGCCCTAGCTTCTGGGATGTGGTGCAAGTAGTCTTTGACTTACAACTGGTCATTTATCAATCATTTAAAGTTACAACCTATCTGAAAAATGGGACTTATAGCTCAGATCGTTTTAAAATCAGGCAGTCGTATTTTACAGCTGTTACGAGTTATGACCACAATTGGCAGGCTCCATTACAGTTGTAATTCCAGGACTACCTGTATTTTGTAGGGTACTGTTAGATCTACATGAAGCAACCTGAATAAGATCTTCAGGAAGTTTGCAACTGGGTGCACTATGAGATATCTAAAACATTCATTAAATAGTTTTAAGTAGTGGTGAAATCTAATTCCCCCCCTCGGTTCTGTGGGTGTGGCTTGGTGTGTGGGGTGTCATGTGACTGGGTGGGTATGGCCAACTTTTTTTTTTTCACTTTCAGCTTTTTTTAAAGCTTCTTAAAGCATTTTTCCCCTGCCAGTTTGGGCAAACCGACAGGGAAAAAATACTTTTAAAAGCTTTTTTTTTTTAAAGGTTCCGACGATTGTGTGGATCAGCTTTAAAAAGCTTAAAAGCTTTAAGCTTTAAAAAGCTTTAAAAAATAGATTCTGATGATTGTGTGGCTCAGCTGTTAGCCGCGCGATTATCGGAAGCTATTTTTTTAGATTTTTAAAGCATTTTTCCCTGCTAGTTCAAGGAAAAACCAGCAGAGAAAATAATGCTTTAAAAAGCAGGGGAAAAGCTTCTGACAGTCGCGCAGCTCACAGATGAACCACACAATCATCGGAAGCTTTTTTTTTTTACTACCGGTTCACAGGACCAATGACAATCGTCCCTACTGGTTTGGCCAAACCAGGCTGAACCAGGAGGATTTCCCTCCTGCTTTTAAGGTCATTAATGACTTAAGACAGGGGTAAGCAATCTTAAACACTCAAAGAGCCACAAAGGTCCTAAACGGAAACCCCCTATCCAATTCTGGAGCCAACCAAAAGTCCGGTTCCCCCACCATAGAGTCTCCTCCTAGCACGGCATCCTTTTTCCTCTCCTCTCCTAACCAAAAGCCCTATCAATTGTGGAGCTGACTGGTGGCAGGGAGCCACAGCAGAGGGATGAAAGGGCCACATGCGGCTCCAGAGCTGCAGTTTACTGACCCTTGGCTTAAGATTCCAATATTTGATGAGACGATTCTCTTCAGGATAACTAAAGAGAGGAAACTCAACTTAATATTACATATTTTGAAGAAGCATGTTGTGTAATACGCAAAAAAGGGCCCTGCTTTTGCTGAAGGCCAGTCTTGTTGTGGAATGCTTTTCCTCTCTCAATCAGAAGTTTATCAGCAAGTTCTTCTTTCCTCCAAAGAAGGTAGCCACAAAGTCAGGGTGATCTTTTTAATCACGTATTTTTAATTGCCTTAAAGCTGTGACCAGAGCTGTATGCAACATAATGCCACGCAAACTTCCTGCATACAACTTGAATCTGTATTCTATGCCGCAGGTGAGGACTTGATTAAATTTGAGAGGGTTTATATGAGATAATTTTGCCCGAAAAATTCAAACCAGCTTTGGCTCTGCAGTACCAATGGTTTCCTTTCAACTCTGGATGGCATCTGCTGTGTTAATATCTGGTTTGCAAAACATTGTGGACATTATTAATCTATTAATCTCTTGAGAATAGATATTTAATTTCAGATACTTCCTGGAACTATCTGGATTTTTTTTAAAAAATTCGGAATTTGAGGGTCCTTTTGTTTTTCAAGGACTGGTCATATCACAGAGAAGGCAAAGAACAGTGCTTTATTTTAGCATGTACCTTCCCCAACAATAGGCTGTTGCCCTTGGTTAACTCTACCCTTGTAGGCCTTTCAGATTGATGTAGCCACCTAAATAAATCTTTGACGCTCAGTTTTTATAACAAGTAAAACTTCTAAAGTTTGTAAAGGGTTGAACAACCTTGTATCCTTCCAAATATTCCTGCATCTTTTGGGATTAGATGCTGCAGTATCTCAGCAATAGTGGCTCTTTTTCTGGTTGTTGCCAAGCTTCAAACTCTTAAGCAGTGTTGTTATTGAGCACCTAACCTGAGCTCTCAATACAAACTCCAGACTGGAATCACACCAAGATATTCTGTCATAGGTCATGTTCCTGATAGCTAACTGATAGGTCTCTGGCTTGCCTGCAATGGTTATAATTGTCCAGGCTTTCTTGTCTTCTTGCGGTCTTCTCCGTATCTCTTTTTCATTCCTATGACTGAGGTATTTCCCTCAACAAACTGGCAGAGTGGTGATGATGATGGTGATAGTGATGGAATAAATGAACCTATTCTTCTCAGGTTACTGAAGCTGTAAAATTTTAAGGCCTTTTGGGGAAAGAGATGAGCTGAGCCTAGCCTTGGGAAAGTAGGAGTGGAAGGTTATTTCTACCTGGCCACGGTCACCCTAACCTTAACTCTAACCCTAACCTTAGGACAGACACTTCTCTCAGCTTCATTTCCTCAGAAAGAACAGGGAATCTTCTGGATGCAGAAAATATCTTTCACCAGTTACCCCTGCTCTGGAAATAGCCAAGGACTGGTCCACAGTGCTTCTGCCAGTGAAAATGGAGCTTGTCAGGGCCATAGGCAACCATCACAGGCAAAAATGGAGCTCAAGCGACCGTTTTCTCTGGCAAAGCATTCGGGCCCCAACACCAGTGATGTTGAGCTGTCCATGCCCATCCTGGTCACACCCATCCCAGCCCCCCCAAACACAACCCTGATACGGCCCTCAATGAAATCGAGTTTGGTACCCCTGGTGTAAATATTGTATATGTAAATGTACAATCATACACAATTTTATCCAGTTCAAACCACCTGAAACTGACACTAAACGATTCAACTGAATGCAGCTTACAAACAGAGGAATCTGCCCATCAGTTTCTCCTTTTTTTCATTTACGTTTCTGAATTTTTTTCCACATCAGTTTATGCTTTTTAAAGCCCATGCCAAAAATATATACATATTTTCCCTGCACATTTCCATTTATACATTTATTGAAATCACTTTTATCACAGAGCTGTGTCAGAGAAACTTAAGAAAAACCAACCCTGAACATCTGATTTGGTTCATGCATTTGTTTAAGAAATCTACATTATAGAAAATCATTTTACATTTCTAACCAGATTGCATTTTCTCCTCTTTCCCAAGGCCAAAGTCTCAGGTAGAAGCCCTCATAAATTACCGTGAGAGAGAAAAAAGAAACAAAATATATTCTCCATTTTTAAAATCGGAAGGAAAAATAAATATATTAACATTCATTTGAAGAAAACAAAGTTAGGGGTTTTTTTGGTCAGAGGGACTCTAGCAAATAAGCCATTCCAATTCATTTATGTATTAGAATTTATTTTTTTAACGCAATGTCCAGTAATGCTATTAGATCAATTAGGCAATGCCCTCATTATGGCTTATTAATACCAAATTTCTGAACTGCTTCTATAATAGATGTCTACAAAATTCTGTGCTCCTGTCACAAAACAATCAGATGTTCCTCTTTTTTTTTCCTGGGATCCACCACTAAAACTATTTCAGAGATGCCTGAAATTTTCCAGAAAATTGAATCCATTTCTGGTATTGAAAATACCATGAACCATCTTCCCTGGTGCATTTCGAGATGAAAATGAATTATCCTTCAGAACAATAGAACATTTCATAACAGAACACAAGAGTCTTGAGCACAAGCACTATTAATTCCTCATCTATCTTTCCGGTATGGCTTATGCATGTAAAAAGGTAAAGGTCCCCCTCGCACATATGTGCTAGTCCAGGTGTGGGGTCCTGTCAGTTCTCACCTCTTCTATAGAAGAGGTTCCACAAATCTACAGTGCCGTTTAAAACCAATTCCAGCTCCCTCCCCCCGCCCGTCCGCCCATCATCAAGATGAAGAGCGAGAGGAGGAATTCTGGGAGTTGAAGTCCACAAATCTTAAAACTGTCAAGTTTGAACACCCATGGGGGTTTTTTTTCTAAAGGGTTAGGGGTGCAAGGGTCTTGTAAATTGACAGCTTTAAGACTTGCGTGCTTCAAATGCCAGAGTTCCTGAGCCAACATTTTGGTTGCTAAGCAAGAGCATTGTTAAGTGAGTTTCACCACATTTTACAAGTTGGCCATGCCCACCCAGTCACATGGCTGCCAAGCCACTCCCACCCAGTCACATGGCCGGCAAGCCACTACCTGAAAGCAGGCCACACCTACAGAAGAGGTTTTAAAAAAGTTTGAAACCCACCACTGTGCTTGTTGTTCCCGACTCCATTTGAAGTTACAATTGTGCTGAAAACAGTGACTTCAGCCAAGTCAAAATATGGTGCTTGGCATCTGGCCTGTAATTACAATGATTGCTGCAGTGTGCAAGGCTATGTAGTCACTATTTGGCACCTTCCTAAGTGCCTTCTAACAAACAAAGTCAATGTGAGGGAGGGGGCAGTTTTGTTTATCGACTGCAAAATTCACTTAACAAATCACTGCCCTGATTTGCTTAACAGCCATGGCAAAAGTCATAAAACCAGACATGACTCACTTTAACAGCTGCTTTGCTTAGCCACAGACATTTTGGTCCCAAATAGGACTACCTACAGTAGTATATTTACAACTGAACTTACCATCTTTTGCACATGTGGCCAGCTGTGTACTAACATTTCTCCATACAAGTAAAGAAAGCAGTACATTCTCCACTTTTTTTTTGCTGGGGCAGCCTCATTCCTTGGAGAATCCAGGACTAAATTCTTGAAAACAGATACTCCCACGTAACACCGCTCCTGCGTGAGCTGCACTGGCTGCCTGTTGCCTTTCGGGTGCGTTTCAAGGTGTTGATCACCATCTTTAAAACGCTCCATGGCACGGGACCTAGCTATTTGCGGGATCGTATCCTGCCCCATACATCCCTTCGGCCGATTCGCTCCCACAGAGAGGGACTTCTCTGGGTGCCGTCCGCTAGGCAATGCCAGCGGGCGACGCCCAGGGGAAGGGCCTTCTCTGTGATGGGCCCGACCCTTTGGAACGACCTACCCCCCGATATTAGAACCACTACGGACCTCCGCTCCTTCCGCCAAAAAGTAAAGACATATCTGTTTCATCAGGCCGGCCTGGCCTAATCTCTGTTCCTCGTCCCAGTCTGTAGCTTAAATTGTTTTAATTAGGTTTTAATTGGGATTTAGTTTTAATGTTTCTATAAATTTTTAGTACAGGGTTATTCGTTTAATTCGGTTTTAAATTATGTTATTTATTGTAATGTTTTATATGTTCTTAAGTTTCCTGTACACCGCCCCGAATCCCTTTGGGGAGAGGGGGCAGTTTAGAAATTTGAATTAATAATAATAATAATAATAATAATAATAATAATAATAATAATAATAATAACAACAACAACAACAACAACAACAACAACAACAACAACAACAACAACAATAATAATAATAAAACCAATAAACGCTGGCGCATCCAGTCAACAGTAGTTTGAACAATAAGTCCCTTTTGTCTTTGTGGAATAAAACAAACATTTTTTTACTATGCATTTTTTCCATCTTAAAATCCAAGTGTTGTGCTAAGTACTAATAAAGGAGAATATTTGTAGCTCACGGTTGACATGCGGGGTCCTTGGTGCTCTTTTCTTGCAGACGTTTCATTACCCAAACTAGGTAACATCATCAGTGCTAGTCTCTGATGATGTTACCTACTTTGTGTAGAGAAACGTCTGAAAGAAAACAAGCAAGCTCCGAGACCACCAAGGACCTCATATGTTCTGCTAAGTATTATAACGTATTCTTTGCACATAGTTGAGAAATGCATATTTACTTAAAAAGACATGTTCTAGCAGCGTGATGGCAAACCTACGGCATGTGTGCCAGAGGTGACACGCAGAGCCCTCTTTGCTGGCATGTGCACTGTCGCCCCAGGTCAGATCTCCATGGTGTTTCATGAGCTTCTTTTTCCCTGTAAACCAAGGGTCCCCAACCTTGTTTGCACCAGGGACCAGTTTCATTAAAAAAAAAATTCCGCGGAACGGCTGGCGTAGAGGAGGAGCGGGGAGAGGGGGAGCAGGCGGCGCATGCTCACGCAGGGGGAGGGGAAACAGGTGCCGCATGTGCACGTGGGGGGAGGGGGGACAGGCAGCGCATGTGCACGCTGGGGGAGTCAGCTCACTTGGCCCTCTAGGGCCTCCAACGGCGCAAACGGCTGCGCCTGCGCCTGCGCACCTGGGGGGGAGTCGGCTCACTCGGCCCTCTAGGGCCTCCAATGGCGCGACCAGCCGCACCTGCGCTCTCCCGCACCCGGTGTGCGCTCTGCCCAGGGGGCTGCCCCCTCCTCCCTCCTCTTCCTTTCCGGCCCTGCAGCCCGGTTCCTATCAAGCCACGGACTGGCACCGGTCCGTGGCCCGAGGGTTGGGGACCCCTGCTGTAAACAACAAAACAGAAGCTCACAAAAGAAAAAAGGCCTACCTTTTGCCACATTGCCGGTGTTGGGATGCCCTGCCTCACGCTGGCCAGCTGGTCTTCAGGTCTCTGCTATGCATGCCTGTGTGCACATTCATGCATGCGCACATTTCTGCATGCATGTGTGCATCTTTCTGCACCTGTGCATGCATGTTTCCGCAGGTGTGTGCTCATGTCAGTGCATGCACATGTTCATGGATACCCATGCATGCACGCCCATGCCTACACATGCATGTGCATGTCCGTGCATTCATGCATTTACACACACACCTTTCAGTTTGGGCATGTGTGAGCGCACCGTTTGGGCACTTGGTGTCTGAAAGATTCACGTTCACTGTTCTAACACAATTAAGATCTAGGAAGGCTAATCCAAGCAGGAGCATTGCATTCAATGTTTTTATACAACACATCTTTATTTTTCATTGAAATCACTCATCAAATTCTACTCTTAATAAAGTTAAAGGTTAGTGTAATGAATAAATCTATTGATCTAAATAAAGGTCCAAGGTGATGTTTCATGTATTTCCCTGAAGCTTTTTGACACTGATTTCATGTGGGGTGTGTGTGTGTGTGTGTTCTCTTCCCCTCTCCTCATTCCTTTCCATTGTATGTTATGTCTCACTCCTTTTCCTTTCACATTATTTATCTTTATAAGCCATTCTGGGAACTTTTGTTTTATATAGATATACATATAAAAAATGCTTCCCATAATGGCTTATAAAGATAAATACAAGGCAAGCCTCTGCCCTGGGGCTCATAGTCTATGAGACATAACATAAAAGGAAAAGGAATGAGGCCAGTGGTGGGTTTCTGCAGGTTCGCACCTACTCGCGAGAGCCGGTTGGTGAAATTTAGAGAACCGGTGAGAGGAGGTTCCACCGGCGTACCTGGAAGTAAATCTGGCCCACCGCTGCCAGTGACCCAACAGGAAGGAAAGGAAAGGAAAGGAAAGGAAGGGAAGGGAAGGGAAGGGAGGGAGGGGAGGGAGGGAGGGGGGGAGGGAGGGAGGGAGGAAGGAAGGAAGGATGGAAAAAAGGAAGAAAGAAAGAAAGAAAGAAAGAGAAAGAAAGAAAGAAAGAAAGAAAGAAAGAAAGAAAGAAAGAAAGAAAGAAAGAATTTGTCATCACAATTGAGTCCAAAATTTTGGTTGCTAAGCAAGAGCGTTGTTAAATGAGTTTCACCACATTTTAAAAGGTGGCCACTCCCACCCTGTCACATGACTGCCAAGCCACGCCCACAAAATAGGCCACACCTACAGAGTAGGTTCTAAAAAAATTGAAACCCACCACTGAATGAGGCAAGAGAAAGGAAAATCCTCAGATATTAACATGTTTGGTTAGTTCAACATAAACATCCTCACCGAACTGGTGGCAAAGTAACTACATGGTAAACATGCACCTTCTAAGAATGTGGAAAGAGCCCAGCAGTTTAGAAAGTATCAGAAGCACAGCACATAATTTCTGCACATTTTCTTTCATTAGGAAAATGAGAAGCCACCTCACCGATGCATCAACGGATTAGCATGAGAATTAAGGAAACTTTACCCTAACAAACTCTTTTCTCTTTCAATAAATCTGGTTAAAGAAGATTCTGTTGATTTAATAATGAGCTTCACAACCTAGCATAAATATATTGCTCTCGCTCTCTCCCTAAAAAAGGAAATCTCAGGGTTGTTTTTAAAATACTACAGAAATAGATCAAAAGTTATCACCAACAGACCTTTTAAAAGATAATTCAGCTTTCTGTCTTTCTGGAAATGGCTTAAAGCAGTTGAATGCTATTTACTTTATAGCAGGCATAAGCAACCTCTTTCAGTTATTTTGATCATGGTATCTAGGACTGGGATTTAAGCTTGACCTAGGAACTAAGGTGGTAGTTTTAATCTGGGAGCTGCTGGGAGGCAGAGATAGGAGAACAGCTTTGCTGGGGCAGTGATTACTACAAACTGACATTCTTAATTTTCTGAAAATAGGAAGGCTGCCACCTCATTAGAGGGAACAGTGTGTTATTAGTCTCTTGGCCCGTATCAGCTGTGGAAAATGCCGCATGCATTTCTCTGAGGCCAGCTGAGAAATGCTGAAAAAGAGGCTGCCAGAACATAATTTCAATGACAGAAGGAAAAAAGAAAGATTTGCGACATTCCCAAGACAAGAACCTGATTTAGAAGGTATTGTCCTCAACAACAGCACACAGTAGAGAGTTAGCAGATGCTGTAAGACAGGGGTCCCCAACCTTTGCAACTTTAAGTCTGAAGGACTTCAGCTCCCAGACTTCTCCAGCCTGGAGAATTCTGGGAGCTGAAGTCCTTCAGACTTAAAGTTGCAAAGGTTGGGGACCCTTGCTATAAGACATCCGTTTTACCACCATTTTTAATTTAATTAAAAATTAAATTACAAGTTGTTTTTTTAATTTACAGTTCAACTTCAGGCTACTGGTTAATACGGTCATGCTCAGTGTTAAGCCCCTTCTACCAAGATCACAAACATTTAACAATATCAAAGTTTTTAGCTTAATCACTCTTTTCCTTTGCTATTCTTTCAAAATCCCAATGCTTATCTTCCAGTCAGCAGCAGGGAACTAATCCCCTTCTTCTATTCCCTAGGGTTGCAATCACAGAATCAGTGCCAGAGAGAATTAATATTTTTTTTTCCCACAGTTCCTTTCAACCCACTGGAAGAGTTCTGATTTTGTCCCAAACTGAATGAGTTTGGTTGTCTTAGTCCTTTTATTTATTTATTTTGCAATTAACCAGCTGAGCTGTCTATATTTAGGTTTGGAAGATTAATTGTTGCCGTTTGACCATTGTAATAATATATGGGGAAGAACTTGAGAGGCAAAGGTGAAGAGACACTGCCTGGGGAATTGGTCAGATAAGAGAGGGCATATTGTAGCCTGCAGTTGGACAGTGGGTAAAATAAGAGGCTCAGAAAAGACCCAGGTTTCTTGGGCTGCAAAGGAGACGGCAGGAGAATTATACTTTCGGACTTCCAGAATTCCGCTAATGTAGCTTCACATTAGAGTAGAATGAGCTCATCAAAAACGTATTTTCTGACTGGTCTACCTGGTTAGGTTGCAATTTTGAAAGTGCAATTCTCCCAGTGTCTTCTTTACAGCCTAAGACAGTGATGGCTCAGCTTTTTGGCCTCACGTGCCAAAAGCATGCACACCCATAATGCAATGTGTGTGCGACATACACACCCCACTACTCCTCCACAGGCACGCACAACCCCCTGCACTCCCCTCCCCCCACACATGCACGTTCAACACCTCACCCGTGTGGGCCATTTTAGGCCTAACAGGCCTCCCTGAAGTCTCCTAGGACCAAGAAATGGGGCGCGGGGGGGAGGGGGAGAATGCCACACACCCCCATGGCCCATGTTGGGCCTAGCAGGCCTTCCTGAATCTTCCTGGGACCAAAAACGGGGTGCAGGAGGCACCGACCCCTATGCTCACCCTACATGCGTGTGTGAACTCTACCCCCGTGCATGCACGCACATCTCCCACATGCGCGCAGAGACTTGAAAATCAGCTGGCCAGTGGAAGGTGTGCACACATGTGCGGTGGAGCTGAGCTGGGGTGACAGCTCACATGCCCGCAGAGAGGGCTCCGCGTGCCACCTGTGACATGCATGCCATAGGTTCGCCATCACAGGCCTAAGAACTTAGGGAAACTCTTTTCTGAGTCTCCTGCCCTGCTCAGAATTCAGCTGTGGGCTCTAGCAATAGCACTTAGACTTATATACAGCTTCCCAGTGCTTTTACAGCCATCTCTAAGTGGTTTACAGAGTCAGCATATTGCCCCCAACAATCTGGGTCCTCATTTTACCCACCTCGGAAGGATGGACCCTTCCTTCTTTCCTCAAGGTAGTCAACCTTGAGCCAGTGAGATTTGAACTGCTGAACTGCAGCTAGCAGTCAGCTGAAGTAGCCTGCAGTATTGCATTCTAACTGCTGCGCCACCTCGGTTCTATGCCCTTTCTTATCTGACCATTCGCCCAGTCTTTCCCACATGTGTTAGTCATCATCTTTAAAGCGCTCCATGGCACGGGACCTAGCTATCTGCGGGATCGGATTCTGCCCCATAAATCCCTGCGGCCGATTCGCTCCCACAGAGAGGGACTTCTCCAGGTGCCGT
Source organism: Rhabdophis nuchalis (assembly GCA_039707465.1). Taxonomy (NCBI): domain Eukaryota; kingdom Metazoa; phylum Chordata; class Lepidosauria; order Squamata; family Natricidae; genus Rhabdophis; species Rhabdophis nuchalis. The sequence goes on from CM077645.1 coordinate 20,142,379, forward strand.
CCACTAGGCTATGCCAGCGGGCGATGCCCAGGGGAAGGGCCTTCTCTGTGGCGGGCCCAGCCCTCTGGAACGACCTTCCCCCCGAAATTAGAACAACTACGGACCTCCGCTCCTTCCGTCAAAAACTGAAAACACACTTTTTCTGCTTGGCCGGCCTAGGTTAGTCTTCCGTTTTTTAATTGGGTTTTTAGGGGGGCTTAGTTTTAGTATAGTGGGTTTTAGCGCAGGGATAATTTGTTTAATTTTCTCTTTTAGCTATTTACGTATTTTTATATTTGTATTTTTTAACTTCCCTGTGCACCGCTCCGAGTCCCTTTGGGAAGAGGAGGCGGTCTATAAATAAAATTATTATTATTATTATTATTATTATTATTATTATTATTATTATTATTATTATTATTATTATTATTATTATTATTATTATTATTATTACATTGTATTACAGCAGTACAAACAGAGAAGGCTGCATCTTCCACTTCTAACAATACAATTGCCTATTGCCCTCACCCCCTTCCTTCAAAACTGCTGTGTTATCGTTAGGCAGTAGTGGTGGCACAAGCATATAAGAAATGAAGCTTTAGCGTTCTTACTGTTAATTGGCATGTCATACACCTTGCTTCAATTTCCCTTGAAGGATGACTTGCAAATGGAATGAATGTGAATGAGTTGCCTTGTTGCATTGCTGCCCCTTTTTAAAAAAGCCACTAATCTTAAAGATGCATTGTGTCTATTAGTGCCTACAACCCACATTATCTAATTAGTCATGATGTATCATCCATCATGGTAGTATCGTCTTTACAGGACCAGCAAGAATGGACGAGAGAGAGAACTAGAAGGAGAGAGAGAGGCGGGGAGAGAGAAACCCAGATATTGATAGGGTTAAAAATTAGTCACCTTCTGAAATTCACAGCTCATATGTAATGGGGTTGTCTAGCACCTCCCCAGTTTTGGATTTGTTTGTTTATTTTAAGGACAACCAAAGATTTGGGAATGAGCAAATCAAGTAGCCATGGCAACCAAGAGTTCTCAAAATTCATTACGTCGTCATGCTAGAGAGAGTTTAATTTTCTTTGTGTTCCTACTGAAAGAAGCCTACACTGCTTTAATTGGTCGTTAATAATTACAGCAACAGTGGTAGAGCTGTGCTGCTAATTAGTTAAAAAATATCAATTAAGTAAATGATGGATTCCAAAAGTTTAGAAATGCTGGTTGAAGATTAAATGGCACAGATTGGATGGCCAGAAACTGGCTGGTGTAAGCTTTTATCAGCTGTTTCAGACCTTCCCGAGTTATGAAGGACCATGTATCCCATCCTCACGGCTAATGGTAGATTCTTTGTGGCATCAAGATTGGAACTCTACATTTCCATAAGGCAATCAATCAGGCAAATCATTAACGGGACACGAAACCTCATCTCTGCTGACAACTTTACAGACCAATAACATGATTGATTTTGCCTGGGTAGACATAGAAATAGGATGCAAGTTTGCGGGTGGAGGTGGATAGGTCTTTAGGCAGTGTCCATCACGAGCAAATGAACTGCAGCCAAGATCTTTTATCACTCTGCCACCAATGCAACTGGCCCAAGGCCTGCCAGACTCTAGCCTTCATGCTTGCTAGATTTCTTCCCTGAAAGATGGATGTCCCTGCATGTCTGCCACTGGGACAGATCATGCAAACCCAAAAGCTCATTCCTTCAAGGATCTCAGGCTAAGTCATGAAGGCTAACTTGAGATCTAAGCCATGAAGGTAGGCCCACTGACTGTGCAAATCCTGATTACCAATGGGGAGAAACTTAATTCCTTTTTGGAGAAAATGAGGCAAAGAAGAGAAAATGAAATTGCTCCATAATTTTACATTATAGCAATAGCACTTAGACTTCTATACTTCTGCCCCATACATCCCTTCTGCCCCATACATCCCTTCGTCCGCTCCGCTCCCACAGAGAGGGCCTTCTCAGGGTGCCGTCGGCCGGGCAATGCCGGTTGGCAACACCCAGGGGAAGGGCCTTCTCTGTGGCGGGCCCGGCCCTCTGGAACGACCTACCCCCCGACCTTCGTACCATCTCGGACCTCCGCCTCTTCCGCCAACGCTTTAAGACGTATCTATTCCAACAAGCCGGCCTAGCGTAGCCCCCCGTTTCTGACTATATTTATAAATTTTAAATTTTTAGGGTTTTAAAGGGTTTTAGCACGGGTTTTAGGTTAATTTAATATGCTTTTAAGAGTTTGTATTGTTTTGTAATGGTTTTTAATGATGCCTGTGCGCCGCCCTGAGTCCGGGGTATAAATTTGATAAAATAAAATAAAAAATAAAAATTCTATACCACTTCCTAGTGCTTTGCAGCCTTCTAAGCGGTTTATAGAATCAGGATATTGCCCCCAACAATCTGGGTCCTCATTTACTGACCTCGGAAGGATGGAAGGCTGAGTCAATCTTGAGCCCGTCAGGATCGAACTCCTGGAGTAAGCAGTGAGTTAGTCTGCATTATGGCACAATGGTTAGAATGTAGTAGATTTCCTTATACTTCTTTTTAAGAGCCAAAAGCTGAGTAGGATTAGTCTCCAACTTACAAACACCACTGAGACCAGAAGTGTGTTAAGTGAGGTTATTAAGTGAATCATGCCTGATTTTACACACTCTTGCTGAGATCATTCAGTGAATCACATGATTGTTAAGCAAATGCAGCTTTCCCCAATGACTTCGCTTATCAGGAGTCAGCTGGGAAAATCACAAATGGTGGTCGCAGCTATCGTAAATATGCTAGTAGCCAAGCAAATTAATTGCCAAATTTTGATTGGGGGGGGGGGAGGGGCGATGCTACAATGGTCATAAGGTTGAGGAGTGGTTATAAATCGCTTTTTTCAGCACTATTGTAACTTCAAATGGTCATAAGTTAAGAACTACTTGCACCAAAGATTTAGAGAATAATTCTAACGCCTCAAAACTACAGGTTAGTCAGGGAATCTGGTCTACTTATTTTACAGAGGGATTGAACAAAATTTGATTGCCAGCATTATTTCTGTCAGTGGATTAAAAAAAAAACAATGATTTTTTTTTTAAATTAAAAAATCAGATTTTTAAAATTTAAATTGAATTTTGTTTCAGTTAAATCAGATTTTTTTAATCAAATTTATTTTAATAAAATGCTTTTGGAGTAAAAATCTATCTAAATATAGTTTTCTATTTAAGATACATGAATAATTTTCAGTATGAAATGGAGCTTAGTTATGTAGCATGAGCAGTGGTGGGTTGCAGGAAGTACACCCCGGTACGGGCGTACCGGTGCCTGCCCGGAGCACTGAGTACCGTTCCGGTATGGTGCTCCAGAGGGCCCACATGCCCACCCATCATTCTTACCTGTCTGTTGTGGCCCAGCCGGCTCCAGATGAGCTGCTGATGGACTCCTCTAGTGAGGGGTCCTATGAGTCTGCTCTGGAGGAGGAGGGTGACCTTGAGAGAGCAGAGAGCCCGGCTGGTCATCAGGAGGCACCTGGGTCTTGGAGTAGTGGGAACGATCAAGGCCAGTTTGTCCCTGATGCTAGATTGAGAAGGGCTGAAAACAGGAGGCTTCAATTGCATCAGAAGCGAACTCGGAGGATTTGAATTGGTCTCAGCTGCCTAATGACTGGCCCCTCCCAAGAGGGTTTAAAAGGAAGTCTTTGCTGAAGAAGTTCTTGCAGAGAACAACGTTGGATTTCTAGGTTCGTGTTTAGTCGTGTTAGGAAGCTTTGTATCTGTTAAGAGTCATTCAGGCAAGCAGCCAAGAGAGTCTGTGGCAAGCAGCCAGTCTTGTATTAGTCGGAGAAAGGGGGATCAGAACACCTGTCTATGAACTCTTCGGTGCTTACGCACACGCCGTGTACAGCACCTGCACCAGTGGTGGTTTTCAAATTTTTTTAGAACCTACTCTCTAGGTGTGGCCTATTTTGTGGGCGTGGCTTGGCAGTCATGTGACAGGGTGGGAGTGGCCAACATGTAAAATGTGGTGAAACTCATTTAACAACGCTCTTGCTTAGCAACCAAAATTTTGGGCTCAATTGTGATGATCCTTTCTTTCTTTCTTTCTTTCTTTCTTTCTTTCTTTCTTTCTTTCTTTCCTTCCTTCCTTTCTTTACTTTCTTACTTTCTGCCTTCCTTTTCTTTCCTTCCCATTGGGTTACCAGCAGCAGCAGGCCAGACTTACTTCTGGGTCCGCCGGTGGAACCCCCTCTCACCGGTTCTCTAAATTTCACCATCCGGCTCTTGCGAGTAGGTGCGAGCCTGCAGAAACCCACCACTGACCTGCACGATGCTCTGCCAAGCAGTTGAAGCATCGTGGAGATGTCACTGGAGAATAGGATGCATGCACGCACTGTGCACACTCACTGCGCACATGTGCACACGCACTGCGCAAAATCATGTGGAGGACACTTGGCCCCATTACACCATACCGGTTGCAACGAGATCCAGAACCCACCACTGAGCATGAGGCTTTATATTATGCAATATGGGGACTGTTGGTGAGTCAACAGCGGGTCAGAGGAGGAGCCGCTGTGGGACAGAGATGACAGCTGCTCTTTAGAAATTATGATTTGAATAGAGTTGATTTAAATCAAGCCTTTTTACTAGTGATTTAAATGGTGATCTATCCTGATTTCTATTTTGCTGTTATGTGGATCTGAATGATGTAAACATCCTTAGAAAGTGGGTAATAAATAGTTCCCCATTTCAAAACAACTCCAGAACTCATGTCAGACCCCTGACCAAGAGCCCGTCCTGTGGGCTACTTACCTTCATATCACTTTCTTTCAAACTAGTGTTTCAAACAGACATCGGACTATCTCTCATTATAGCTTAACTTACACAAAATCCATTCACTTTTCAACATTCCCATTTATTTCTTGTTTCATTATTTCCTCTACTCCCTCTACTGATTTATTATCTGTGACTGTAAATTTAGATTGCAAATTTCCTGAAACATAAACTTGTAACTTTCTTGTATTGCTTTAACATACCATGCGAGCCCAGATTTGTTGGGTGTCTGGAGGCATGCAAATTGGATGGATGGATGGATGGATGGATGGATGGATGGATGGATGGATGGATGGGTGGGTGGGTGGGTGGGCGGGCGGACGGGCGGGCGGGCGGGCGGGCGGGCGGGCAGGCAGGCAGGCAGATGACATGAAAGAGAGAGAGAAAGAGAGGGGAGAGAGACAGACAGATAGATAGAAAGAGAAAAGATTGATAGATGTTAGATGATAAATATAGATATAGACAGACAGACAGTCATAAGAGACAGAAAGAGAAAAGATTGATAGAAGATAGAGAGATGATAAATATAGATGATAGTGATAGATAGATAGATAGATAGATAGATAGATAGATAGATAGATAGATAGATAGATAGATAGATAGATAGATAGAGAGTCTATAATTTATATTTTTAAGTAATGTGCATAAAGTTCATAAAGATAACTTAGTGAGCCATAGTGAGAAAGAGTTGGGGTACAAGTTTGGAATCTTATGTTATTTATACAATGCTTTGAGGTTTATCAACCTCCAGATTTTGGATTTATAATGTATTTTTTTTTTACAAGTCAATCAGAGAAGTTGCCGTTTAACTTTTCTTTCTTCTGCCCATTTTAGGGATCAATCCAATTGGGACATATCACGACAAAAACATGTTCAGTGAAGATAACTAAATTTAATTACACTGAGACATGTGGTTTGGGTATTTTTACTGCTGGAAAGAGAATTTTGCAACCATGTAAAATCTTACTCCTGATGCCAAGGAGTTAATCAAAAAGCTATTACAATGTATTAGTAGTTTTAATTTTTTGCCCAGAAAGCATGTAAACACTTCTGTACTATTTATAACATCATCCAATTTTTAATTATTTTTCTTCCAGTTGTTGTTCCAAAGTTGATGATATAGAAAAATAAGTAAGTAGTCTGGTGGAAGAAACCTAGCTTTTCAATTGACTTCAGAGGAAAGGAATGGATTATTATTTTTTAACTTTAGAATTAATTTATTTCTAATCATAGAACCAGAAAGGAAAATCTTATGTTATATAACTTCATGTCTGAAGGATAACCAGAACTCATTACTATAACTCTAAGCAGAATTCTCAATATTATTTTGCACAAATTGGCATATTCTGAATGTTAGAACATGTGATGGGCCCAGCTATTACCAGATAGTTTCCATCCATTTTTAACATTTACTTTTATTTATTTGTGTTCCGCCTTTATTATTTTTACAAATAACTCAAGGCAACGAACATATACAACCACCATCCTCCTCCTATTTTACCTAAACTTATTAGATGAGTTGGGCCGAGAAAGAGTGAGTGGCCCGAAATCACCCAGCTGGCTTCCATGTCTAAGGTGGGATTAAGGTAAAGGTTCCACTCGCACAAGTGTGCTAGTCGTTCCCGACTCTAGCTGGCAGTGCTCATCTTCATTTCAAAGTCGAAGAGCCAACGCTGTCCGAAGACATCTCCGTGGTCATGTGGCCAGCATGACTAAACACTGAAAATGCACAGGACACTGTTATCTTCCCACCAAAGGTGGTCCCTATTTTTCTACGTGCATTTTTATGTACTTTCGAACTGCTAGGTTGGCAGAAGCTGGGACAAGTAACAGGAGCTCACTCTGTTATGTGGCGCTAGGGATTCGAACCGCTGAACCAACTTTTCTGATTGACAAGCTCAGTGTCGTACCCACTGAGCCACAGCGTCCATTAAGGTGGGACTAGAACTCTCTATCTCTTGTGATTGGCCCCAAAAACACCCAGCTAGTTTTCCTAATTAGCGTGGAACTAAAAGTTATAACCTCCTGCTTTTTAGTCTAGTCCCTTAATCATTCATAGAATGCAGCCTTGTTAGGCATGGCAAGGCCCATAACTAGCAATTTTCTAAGCAAACTGCCATTATTCAAACCTATCAGTCATAGTACCAAAGCACCAGATTGCAACCATTCATTATTTTGATTTTCCAAGAACCGTTCAGGATCATTGTATAATCTATAGGTGTATTATTGGAAGCAGATAGTCCTGGAGGATGAGGACTACCGTATACGCACTGCAAAACTCTAGATGAGCACTAGATGGCAGAGAAGGGTTTGATTCCTTTTTCTTTCACTGATGACATCTACTGGTTCCCTGATTTTTTGCAGCTCACACTACCTTCCTTTTATGGAATGTCAGCTTTCCATTTAACTCCATTTAATTAAAACAATCTAATATTTTTTTTAACAGCAGATGCCATAATATAGCTGATATTGTCTGGATTAACAAGCTAACAAGAGTTAGGGTCTGCTTGATACTTGGAAGAGAGATCAACACTGGATGCCAGGGCCAAACACCCATTTGTGCAAGGTGAATCCAGCTCTTTCTTGCATCGTTTTTCTCACCTTGTGGATTTGCTGTCTCTTTCTCTCTAGCCTTTTATCTTTCCCTATTAAACATCCCCCAAACACTCATAACTATAACATATAGGGTTTCACTCGGAACATGATGGCTTGTAGCGAGCACTTGAACAGCTCGTAACCAAATTTCAGTGGTGAGCTGATTGAATACAATTTGTTTAAAATCCATGAGCTTGTCATCGGAGAAGCAGATCTGTTAAATCAATATATTTTAAAGAACTATTCACTCGCTTTTTTATTCCTCTCGAGTGTTACATTCCCATAGCAGTTCCAATTTCAGTTGTCTGGAGCAGAAAGAACAAATTATTCAGAATCCCATCGTTTCCTCACTAAGGCAGCAGCCTATTAAGGGCTGCTTATTAACACCTTCCTTTCTTGAGTTTTTCAGAATTATTGTATCTCTGCAAGGACTGCACTGCTGGCATCCTGCCTCAGGGCTAATTTAGATACATTACTGATTTTAAGAACATCAGCCACCAACCAACTCCTGTAGGAGAACTAATACTCCGTTAGGGAAAAGCCCGGCATTCCAACAATAGAGTACATGCATATCCTTGAATTTAATTTAATTTTTCAATTTCAAAGAATCCCCTTTGACCAATTAAATGGATTAGGTAATAGATCAAAAGTTGCCACCTGCACCTATATGTGACCCTTGGGGCTCCCAGTTTGGGGTATGACTCTCTGAAACCTCCATGCTCATTATATTGTAATTTTGGAAGAAAGGGAAACAATTAAAAGCATATAATTGGAGATGATCACAACTATGTTGCGTTAAAATGAAATATAGTTCATGTCAAGGAAATGAGAATTCAGCTGTCCTCCAGACCCAACTCACTGCTTATTGGGAATTAACACACCTTGGAATGACACACAAAAATCAAGGCAGACCTCTATCTACAAAAACTCATGGCCTCCTACCACAGAACTTCTCAAAGAGTGCTACCTGCGTATTTGTGGTCCTGGCTCCAGAGAAGATGAGTGTGAGCCGGATTAAGTAATAGAGTGACTGAGCTTATGTCAGCGGTTGATGGAAGATGGAAGTTCTACTCAACGTTTTCCAAGTTTCTGCTATATACTGCCAACATCCGCAACAGGGAGCTGTTTTAGAAGAAGGTCCTGCTTGTGATGGCTCCATGCTTGTGGTTTTAGCAACATAGTTTCTGTGATGTTCCTTTCCTGCACAACTATTGTAACTATCCTGATTTGGTGAGCAGAGGTTTGGTACTTTGGTATTAAGCGGATTTAAGTAAGTAAAAAAAAAAATCTGGAATAAATTGTTAAATATTCTCTTTTGAAGGACTGAGTCAAAAGAAACTGCATAATAAGGCAACTCTTCTTACATCTATTTTGGAACTTGACACCTCATTCAATAATTTATTTACATAATGTAAAAATGACACATGCAGTAGATGAAGCAACCTACATTATCCCAAGCAATCCATATGGAACCAACCATGGTCCAAATATTCAGAGCTGCTTGTTTGCATTCCAAGGGGGCTTTATTTCTTGGTGTTCTCCACTTTGCTTCTCTTATGGGTTAGTTAGTGCATGGGGAGGAAGAGCTTCCTAACTGTCTAGATATGGCAATTTTTCCTACCAGTCCTGATTGGGGTAGGGTTTCTTCCTTCTTTTGGGGTGGTGTGTTGTTTCTTCTTTTATTATTTTTATCTACTCCTGATTCCTATTTACCTGGGTGTTGGTTTTGTGTATCTGTCTATGAGCTGATTAATCTGAGATGTATGGGGGTATGGACAGAAGGAAGGAAGAAAAGACGGGAGGCTCTCCAGGGTTCCCATAAAAAAAAATAGATTAAAAAGTCTTATCAGGACCATTTAATCATACAGTATTTATGAGGGGAAACATGAAAAAACATCTTAGAAATACCGTATTTTTCAGAGTATAAGACACACTATTTCCCCCTAAAAGAGAGTGAAAATTTGGGTGCATCTTATACACTGAATGTAGACCCAACCACCCACCAGCCCCCACTCTTTGGTCTCTGCCTCCCAGCAATTTGCCTCCTTGCAGCAAACAGCCTATTTCAGTTTCAGCTTCATTTTGATCCCCGTCACGGGCAGAAAACAGGATGTGAAGAGGACAATGGGATGCGGAGGCCAAAAATGGAGTGCGCAGAAGCAGCAATAGGCTATGGCAATCCCTGAACCCTGAAACAGCTGATTGTGGGGAGGCCGATCCAACCGACAATTAGCTGCTTTTGCTAATCAGGCTGTGCTGAAATGGAAACTGAAACTGAAACGGGCTGTTTGCTGCAAGGATGCAAATTGCTGGGAGGCAGAAGCAGATTTCTTTTTTCTTGTGCTAATCAGGCTGTGCTCAAACTGAAACGGGCTGTTTGCTGCAAGGAAGCAAATTGCTGGGAGGCAGAGGCAGATTATTGTTTTCTTGTTTTCCTCCCCACAAGCTAGGTGCGTCTTATACTTCGGAGCGTCTTATACTCTGAAAAATACAGTAATCAGTGCTGCTTTCCAGTGGTATGAAAAATGTTGAGCTTTGGGAAAAGGTTACAATGCTACTTTGACCCTTGCACAATGTTGCAAGATAGGGCCAGAATTCTGGCTACATCAGAACAGCTCTTTCAAACTCAAAGCATCCTCTACTGCTCACCCTACGGAAACGATGATATATTTTTCTCATGTCATTGAGACTTTTTAAAAAAATTATAATCCAAATTATTTTTTCCTAAAATCTGCTTGAAGTTTTATCATGCATGCTTGCCAGAAGTGTTTGTAAATTCCTTGTAATTAAAGCTGCTTTTTTCCCCCTCCACACAACCATTCATTTAAGACGAGTAGCATTTCAAGACATTTAATTATTAAGTGTCTGTGTATCTCTGACCATGCTGACGCACTGTATCAGCTCTCCAAAGTAAGGCAGGTCAAGACAGAGGCTTGCAGTTTCCCAGAATGCTGTTTATTCTACTAAAGTTAAAAAAACAACCAACAGAATCTTGAAAGCCTGACAATTTGTTCTCTATTCCATATTCTGTTCAACAATACCAAGGCAGGAGTTTTGAGTTTCATTCTCATGATGAAACTCATGATGACTATGCAATTTCCTTCTGTTCTCTTTAATGGCTCCTTCCTTCCTTCCTTCCTTCCTTCCTTCCTTCCTTCCTTCCTTCCTTTCCTTCCTTCCCTTTAATGGCTTTTTAAAACCTTCTTCCATGTCATCCTCTACTTCTTTATAATATGGAATAATAGTTCTACAGAGACGCAGTGGCTCAGTGGCTTGATGGTGCTGGAAAAGGTCCGTATTCTGGCGGTTAGAGTCCTAGGATCGCTCGGCGGAGTGAGCTCCCATCACTTGCCTCAGCTCTGCCAACCTAGCAGTTCGAAAGCATGCTACATGCAAAAGTAGATAAACAGATACTACTTTGTTGGGAAGACCATAGTTCTTTGTGCAAAAAGATGACTCCAGTCAGTGTCAAGACATTCCTTAAAGTGACATCAGTGGAGGGAGAAGCCCCAGATGCTGCTGCAGAATGCCCTTGAACCTTTGTGAGTGTGCATCTAGTCTATCCTTTGTGGTGCACGATGGATAGCACATGTGTGTGAACATGTGTATGAACCAGGGGTGGGATTCAAAACTTTTACTACTGGTTTTGTGGGTGTGGCGTGGTGGGCGTGGTGTGCCGTGGGGGTGTGGCTTGGTGGGCGTGGCAGGGGAAGGATACTGTAAAATCTCCATTCCTTCTCCACTCCCGGGGAAGGTTACTGAACAATCCCCACTTACTCCCAATCAGCTGGGACTTGGGAGGCAGAGAATAGCTGGGGGTGGGGCCAGCCAGAGGTGGTATTTATCGGTTGTCTGAACTACTAAATATTTCTGCTACCAGTTCTCCAGAACTGGTCAGAACCTGCTGAATACCCCCTCTGGTGTGACCTCAATGTACTAGCAATCGTCAGCAACTAAAAACTACTTTGTGCTAACACTGTTGTCGCTGGACTAGTGTAACATCGCCATATGCTAAATAAATAAATAATAGTTCTGAAAATATTCTAAGCAAGGTGCAGATTCTAAAGTGATCCAAGATTCTCCAAGTGATCCATCCAATATTTGGGTTCTGACTCAGCATGGGCGGGGGTATTACAGAGAGCGTACCATATATATGGGAGTAATATGAGTAGTTCTTGACTTACAACCATTCATTTAGTGACCATTCGAATTTACAATAGCGCTAAAAAAAGTGATTGACAACTTCTCCTCACACTTATGTGTTGCAGCATTCCCACGATCATGTGATCAAAATTCAGGTCCTGTATGTACAGTCGGTGTGTGTGTGTGTTTATATACGTGTACACATAAAATCATCATTTTAGCCATTGTCTATCTGCAGGATGAAGGCCTCTTCCACGTGCATATACAGTCTGTGTACATACATACATACATACATACATACCAAGGGTGGGTTCCTGCCAGTTCTAACCTCTTCTATAGAAGAGGTTCCACAAATCTACAGTGCCGTATAGAACCGGTGCCAGCTCCCTCCCCCAATGCCCGTCCGCACATCATCAAGGTGAAGAGCAAAAGGAGGAATTCTGGGAGTTGAAGTCCACAAGTCTTAAAGCTGTCAAGTTTGAACACCCCTGGGGTTTCTTTCCCTAAAGAGTTAGGGGTGCAAGGGTCTTGTAACTTGACAGCTTTAATACTTGCATGCTTCAAATGCCAGAGTTTCTGAGCCAACATTTTGGTTGCTAAGCAAGACCATTGTTAAGTGAGTTTCACCACATTTTACAAGTTGGCCACGCCCACCCAGTCACATGGCTGGCAAGCCACTCCCAGCCGATCACATTGCCGGCAAGCCACTCCCACAAAGCAGGCCACACCTACAGAAGAGGTTCTAAAATTTTTTGAAACCCACCACTGATACATACATATATACAAAAACATTTTAGCCATTTTCTATCCACTACAGGATGAAGGCCTCTTCCTCATATTTCCAACCTATAGGGTCCTGAGCTTTCTTTTTTCATGTATATGTATATAATAATAATAATAATAATAATAATAATAATAATAATAATAATAATAATAATAATAATAATAATAATAATAATATTTGATATTTGATATTTGATATTTGATATTTGATATTTGATATTTGATATTTGATATTTAATATTTAATATTTAATATTTAATATTTAATATTTAATATTTAATATTTAATATTTAATATTTAATATTTAATATTTAATATTTAATATTTAATATTTATAAAACCGCACCCTCTCCCCGCAGGGACTCGGGGCGATGCACAGGTAGAATAAAAACAATAAATACATACGAACAATTCTAAAAACAAATTAAACATAACCTGCGCTAAAATTTTCCCATTAAAACTAAGCAGTACTAATTTCTCAATAAAACCCCAAAGACAGAGAGACTTATCCTAGGCCAGCCAGACAGAAAAAGTGAGTTTTTAATTTAAGACGGAAGGAGCGGAGGTCCGTGGTCGTCCTGATATCGGGGGGAAGGTCGTTCCAGAGGGCCGGGCCCGCCACAGAGATAGCCCTTCCCCTGGGTGTCGCCCGCTGACAATGTCTAGTGGACGGCACCCGGAGAAGTCCCTCTCTGTGGGAGCGAATCGGCCGTGAGGATGTATGAGGCAGGATCCGATCCCGCTATGTACACACACACGCACAAACACACAACAGTTGCAGCATCCCAGAATTACGTGATTACTATTTGTGACCTTGCCAGATGACTTCCAACAAGCAAAGTCAATGGAGGAAATCGGATTTGCTTAACTGCCAGGTTCATTTAACAACTGCAGTGATTCACTTAACAACGGGTGCAAAAGAGGTCATAAAATTGGGCATACCACATTTAACAACTGTCTTGATTAGCAATGGAAATTCTGGTTGCAATTGTAATCATATAAGACACACACGCACAATAGTTGATTTGGTAGTATGAGCATTGCCAAAGGAATAAAGATTTTCTGGCGTATTCTGAAGAATGGAATGGAACAATTTCAGCAATGATTCTTCAACCCTGTTCCCAGCTGCAGTGGTCGTATAAGAATGGATAACCTTGATTTTAAATTAAAGCACTATGATTAATGCATTGCAAGCACAGGTGACAAATTCTATTTATCTTTAAATTGAGCCATAAAAATGCTTTAACAAAATAAAATGAAAAAATATAACAAAAAAGGCACAGTATGATTCACACTTTTTAATGTGTTCTGATTTTCCTCTTCTCTTTAACAATATATGTGTCTCCACAATTATAATCTTGCTTTCTATCGTTATTGAAAAGCAACAAAATTTAAACTTTAAATTGAGTAATCAGCTTTATCTCAAAAAAAAGTGCCAATTTTTAATAGTGATCAGAAAACAGCAATGTGGAGTAATAAATACAAATTAATTATAGTTATAGATTTTAGCATTTGTGTGTGTTTGTGTGTATATACATATGAAGAACATGTGTATAAAAATATAAAGAACGGTTGCAGGAACTGGGTATGTCTAGTTTAATGAAAAGAAGGACGAGGGGGGACATGATAGCAGTGTTCCAATATCTCAGGGTTGCCACAAAGAAGAGGGAGTCAAACTAGTCTCCAAAGCATCTGAGGGTAGAACAAGAAGCAATAATCAAGGAGACAATATATATATATGCTGCTGTTGCCATCCTCGGGTGTTTTCCCGTGTATATAGCATGGAATTTTTATTGCAACGTTTCGGCAAGATCTCACTTGTCATCCTCAGACTTCGGTCTGTGACTGTGACTGCGAAGGTGTCGCCCTTCCTTAAATCTTGGTGTGGGGGGGGGGAGTGCTGACTATTGCTGTAAGTGGGTTGATTGGCTGTGCAGCTGTATCATGATTGGTAGATTGATGGTGATTGGTCTTATTTGTATGTTTCTCCTTATTTTGAATTCCAACGGCTTGGGTGGAGGGTGGGTGCTTCCAGGAGCAATTTGCTCCTGGAAGCACCAAGCCGGAAGCACCAGCCTGAAGATGATGAATGAGACTTCATCGAAACGTCATGAAGATACTTCCAATTCTACGCGGGAGAAAACCTGAACAACCAAAGACCTACATACAAACACCCGCGAAAACCTCAGAAAACATATATATATATTAGTTAGTTTTATGAGCTGATCAATTGTGAAACAATTTGTTGTGAAACAATTATAGATATAGATATATATAGATATAGATATATAGCAGCTTTGTTTCCTCCCTTATTTAGGGCTTACCAGGGTGTTGTGACACAGTACATATACTTATTTCTCCTTTCTCAGCTGATCAGGAGGAGAACCTGGTGGCTTAGTGGCTAAAACATCTGCCTAATATGTAATATATCCCCGGTTCAAATCCCAGTAAGGGTTATGGCTAGCTGATGAGAGCCAAAAAGCTTGAAATAGATCTATCCTAGTCTCCCTTATTTATTTATTTATCAGCTCAAAAACCTAACATATATATATAGCACTTTTTTTCATCTGCTACACTCAACACTTGAAAGTTCTTTGATTTATGTAGATTAATAAATGAATGGAATAAATTCCAGAGTGGATACTGTTACAGGTCAAATTAGAGATATTATGTGACCTTTTTTTTTTTTTGGCAGTTTAAGAGTTTGCCATTTTAAATATTGAAGACAAATCAAATGAAGGAAAAAAAAAAAAGCCCTCAGAAATAATTATGGAGTCCCATCCTCGGTAAGCAGATACGGCATTGCAACCCCATTTACTGACATCTGGCAGTACTACTTGGATAACTTGGGGAAGCAATGCATTTCATACTTGATTTAGCTCAAATCTATGGAACTGGAAAGCATGCCTGCCCATTTCCAACCTTGCTGCAGAAAATAAATTAGGCTATTCTGATTTCTCTTATCAAATATAACATAACCAGGATGCTTGAAGAATGCTGGATTATTTCAGCTAGGCATCAGTTATGAATGATCCATGCTACTGAACGCACAAATAGTAAAGGGTTAGGAGACAGAAAAGCAGAGAGAGGAGTATAGATAGAGATTCTGTCCATGTCCTCTATAAATAGAGTGAGCATTGGCAGCACAGCTATATTAGGTCGTACAATATCTGAATCTAAAAATGCGTAATCGAGGTGAGGAAGATCAAACACCCCCAATCCTTAAATATAACACCTCATCTATTTGCTTTGAAAAGAAATTTTCAGGTGAATGGGTGCTAAAAAGGTAGAATATCAAGTGATAGAACCAAGCCTGAAAGGAGCGATTCCCATCAAGGATTATTAACTGCCATTATAGGAAAGTTGATTATTGGAACTGTAGTTTACCTCCATGCAGAAATCTTCAGTTGTGAAAGTTAGCGATGGTGACCATTTTGGGCTGTGTCAAAAATTTGGAAAAGGCCTAACTTGACTCTGGCGGAGTGTCCTCACCACAAGAAGGACTAGGGGAGACATGATAGCAGTGTTCCAATATTTGAGGGGCTATCACAAAGAAGAGGGGGCCAAATCTATTTTCCAAAGCACCAGAAGGCAAGACAAAAAACAATGGATGGAAACTAATCAAGGAGAGAAGCACCCTGGAATTGAGGAGAAACTTCCTAACATTGAGAACAATTAACCAGTCAAATCCCTTGCCTTCATAAATTGTGAGTACCCAATCTCTGGAGGCTTTTAAGAAGACGCTGGACAGCCATTTGTCTGGAATTGTGTAGGGTCTTCTGTTTGAGCAGGGTTGGACTAGAAGACCTCCAAGGTCCCCTCCAACTCTGTCATTCTATGTTTTACCATGGCCAGCCCCAGGACAAAAGGGAAACAATTCTTTACATAATCAGTTATTTAAAAAATAGTGCAATGCTTTGTATTTATATAAAAACATGCCAAAAACAAAATACAAGGAAAGCAAACTCATTTTTGGGGAGTCCAAAGGCTGCACAAGACCACACTTTATTCTCATGCGGCCTCCACAGCCTCCAAAAATTGTGTGAGAATGGGGCATGCTTTCAAGAATAGTCACCCAAAATATAATGGTGTGTAACCTTTGGCACATGTTTCAAAGGTTTGCCATTAGCTATTCTAATGTAGAAATAGGAAAGCCAGTTTACTACCAGTTCTGTAGGCGTGGCTTGATGGGCGTGGCAGGGAAAGGATACTGCAAAATCCCCATTTCCTTCCCATCCCACTAACCTGCTTTCCAGCTCCGTTCTCCTGTTCAGGGCAACAGAAGAAGACCCAGCCGATCAGCTGGGACTCGTGAGGCAGCAAATAGATGGCGACGGAGCCCGTCAGAGGTGGTATTTGCCGGTTCTCTGAACTACTCAAAATTTCTGCTACTGGTTCGCCAGAACCAGTCAGAACTGGCTGAATACCACCTTTGAATGCACGGAATGTAATACGGTCTTTCTGATTTACGGAAACGTACGAATTGCTTACTTCTACTAAAATTCCTTCAACTCAATTTGCAGCTGACCCCTCTCCTTAGGTTGACATTGGTTTAGCAACACTGAAAAGCAATTAAACCAGTAAATGCTACAGAAGTCTTCCTGAGCAGTGTGAATTGATTAGCCTCTCCAGCAGAGAAACTTAATGGGAAATGGTTCTAGAAATAAGGTTATCTAAAGGTATCACTAGACCATGTTTTACCATATTTCCCCTTCCTAGTCCATCTCCAATGAGCTAGCAATGAGTTGTAAACTTTTTTTTTCATTTCAAAATCATTCATAGATATACATTCTTATAAATGCTATTTAACATCTATCTATTCATCATTAATATCTATACACATTCTTATATATATATATATTGTATGATACACTTTGGATCGCTTTCTTGCCATCCCGTGTCTCCATCTTATTTTGCAACAGCCTTACTCCCACCTTCTCAAGCTCCCTTCTCTGCCTTCTTATTTCCTCCTCTCATTTCTCCTCTCTTCTCCCATTTTCCCCTCTTTCCTTTCCTTTTATATCAATTTCAGATAAAGCTGGCAAACGCAGTTAATTGTAGCTATGTTTTTTTGAGCTTTGGACACTCAGCACCAAAAAGGTTAGCCATCACTGGCATAGGTTCTCCTGCTTGAGCAAGGGGCAGGACTAGAAGACCTCCAAGGTCCCTTCTAGCTCTATTCTATTCTAAGTAGTGGTGTGCAGATTCCAGGAACAACATAAACAATTTGTTTATGGACAGGAAAATACTACCCCATGAACAAAGCGCCCTATATCTGTTTTGCCATGTGAAAGGATTTTTTTACAGGTAAGATACTGTAAGACACAGCAATTCCAACATGCAATCTTTTATCTGCAGCCTAGAGAACATAAACCTAGCCAAATTTCATTGCTGCATAAACTGTCCTAAACTAAAGAAGCATTTGACTCTTTAGGGTTCTTGAAACTACTCAGCTTTATATGTTACAATGCTTTTTTTAAAAACTATATTTGTGCCACATATATTTATTCGTTTTGATTTTAGTAGATAGCACATCTCTTCTAATAGAGGTTAGGTCTTCTTAAAACACAAAGGGCTCTTCCTGCACTGATACAAAACAGCCAATAATTGCTTCAGGAGTCTAAGCCCTCTTATCTTTGCTGATTTCTTGCAACAGTAGAGAAATGACCATAATTTGCTACTGAAATATTAACTACCTTAAGTATTCAGCTTCTTTGCCAGCATATTTAGACTTAGAAACAAAACTTAGAGAACGTCCTATGTAATAGTTTGTTGTTTATTGTTTACAAGTTACCTACCCAAAAATAAATAAATAAATTCTAACAAGATATGTGCAAGTGGCTCCCTCTGGTGGCCAAATCTCTATCAACTTCACAGAGTTCTTATTCTCCCAACTATTTTTCTTAAAGATTGCTTATGATGCAGCTGCATCCGACCCACAGATTAAGCTTAGAAAAGGCAACTTGTAACCCTGCCTTGATTAACTAAAATAAACAAGTACATCATTTGTTATCATGCAAAATGATATTAGAACATGCAAAATGATATTAGAACAACCACGGACCTCCGTTCCTTCCGTCTGAAATTGAAAACGCACTTTTTCTGCTTGGCCGGCCTAGGGTAGCCTCTCTACTATAGTATTATAGGGTTATAGGGTTTTAGTGAATTGGCATTGGGAATTTTAGCGCAGGGTTTTACTGTTTAATTTGCTTTTAATTGTTTTGTATATTTATGTATATTTATTGTTTTAACTTCCCTGTGCACCGCTCCGAGTCCCCTTGGGGAGAGGGAGCGGTCTAGAAATTAAAATTATTATTATTATTATTAAAATAAATATTATGTGGATATTTGACACTGGATTTAATTGGAAAATAATTGGTTCCAGTTGTTTTTCTTAATGTGCTATCATTTAAACTTCTCACTGTTTTGATTTAGACTACAAATGCAACTGTCAGCCTCCACTTTGTTGCTTGCTTCGGCTGCCATTGAAATGGGGAGGGAGGGGCTTTGATAATTGGGAATGGGACTGTATGGCACAGGAGGGAGATTTGGAGAAGGGAGTACGTTCTCACCATCTACTTCACATACCACTGGCTCGGGCCGTGCAGTTGCCAAGGTCAACGGTCTTCAAAGTTTTGACCCATAGCACGTAAGATTTTGGATGACCCCCACCAGTCTCATAAGAAACAGGCAGATAAAAAGAGGACCCAGCCTCCGCAGTACAAAGTGGGAGATTGTGTATTTTTCTCTACTAGGTTTCTGCAAACCACTCAAAAATCTAAAAAGCTTGGACCTGGGTATGTGGGCCTGTTCCCGATTATTAAGATCATTAGTTCTGTTTCCGTTAAGCTGGACTTGCCTAAAACTCTCCGGCGCCTTTACCCAATATTTCATGTAAATCTGTTGAAACCTGAACTGTCGATTTACATGAGAGGGTGGTCTGGGGAGGCCCTAATAGATAGCTATAAGGAGGGTTGAGTCGGGAAATATTTCAGAATTGTGTGAACAGGCGGAAACACCCGTACACTTCAAGGCTGGTATGAGTTACCAGCGCATGTTGAAATTGATCTAGCCAGAAACAAATGCCTTGAAGAGAGTGAAAAGGAGACACCACCACCACCCAACCCTTCCACAGAGGTACCCCGAGAAGAGGGAAAAGTTGGACTGCAAGCAAGCCCCGGTCCACTGCATGTTTCCGTTGTGTCAACACTCTACATCTGATTAAGAGACAGTTTTGCTGGCCTTCATTAAAGAAAGACATTGAGTCCTACATCACGAGTTGCCCCATCTGTGCTGCAGTGAAATGTCCTCCGGGTAAGCCTCAGGGCCTCCTCCAGACTGTTGCACGTCCTGAGGCTCCGTGGAAAGAAATATCTATGGATTTCATTGTGGACCTACCTAACAGCCTCGGTTACACTGTCATCTGGGTTGTTACTGACCTATTCTCGAAGCAAGTTCATTTTATTCCTTGTTCCAAAACCCCGTTAGCCAGGACATTAGCTAAGTTGTTTGTTTCGCATATCTATTGATTGCATGGAGTGCCGAAGCGCATAATTTCTGATAGAGGGGTTCAATTCACTTCCCACTCCTGGAAGGCATTCCTGAAGTTCATTGGCTCTGCCCAGGGGTTAAGCTCTGCCCACCACCCTCAAACTAATGGGGCTTGTGAAAGGATAATTGGGCTGAGCTGTTACCTCATGCCGAGGTGGCTTACAATAACTTGGTGCATAGTAGCACTGGAATGACCCCGTTCTAAGTGGTTTATGGCCAAGATTTTGTTCCAAGCCCTGAGTTGCCTCAGGAGGCAACCAAGATTGTGTCCCTCTCTGAATGGAGTGCTTGACTTTGGTTGCCAAAGAGTGCTAGTCCATTTCGTTCATGCTGTCATGCTTATCATGGTGCACCACAAGAAGCAATGTAGCTATGCACTAGAAAGACGAACAGCATCCTATAGCATCATCTGGGACCTTCTCTCACCACTGATATCACTTCACAGTCAGCATTGCATTTAGGTGGCCCAGCATCTTTCCCACTGAAGTGGTACCTATTTATCTACTCGCATACAGCATGCTTTCAAACTGCTAGGTAGGGAGTAACTAAGGCAATGATGGGACCTCACTCTGCTACACGGTCCTGGGATTTGAACTGCTGAAGTAGAGACCAATTGATTCTTTTGAGGAAAAGACAAGGAAATCATTATTGTGCTCTTTTTTTCTTGTTTTTCTTTCACTAAAGAAAAGCAGGATAAATCCACAATTTTACAATTGAAAGAATAATATATTTGAATTCTCCATGTTTTACAGTACGGTGAAAAAAATTAATCTACTTTAGAGTTTGTGTTTGATTTTAAATGGATTTCTATTTTCCCTTCTTAAATGTTTATTAACCTAAAACAAAAGTATATTTTCAGAAAATATAACATCAATAAATGGGCAAGAAAAAATACTGAATTTATACAATGTATGCTCATTGTCAAAAGATAAACCAGTTCCAATCCAATACCTTTAGTGATTTTTATATGAAATAAAGTCTAAATCTTTTAATTTAGTGCCAAGATCTCCACAATATTATTATTTATAAATCATCATCTTTTAATGACCCCATAATCCCTTATGGGGTGGAGTCTCCGCAACTGAATGGAGCTAGAAGAGTGTTTACTGGCCAGATGCCCTTCCTATTGCCAATGTGGAGTTTTGTTCAGCAGATATATTAGAAATATATATTTCTCATTAGGAAAATATCTGCCTCTACCTAGGATTGAACTCACATCCTCCTGATGTAAGGCAAGAACTCCACCTCTAGGCCACCACATTGCTCTGTTATTATTTATAAATGCTACAAGAATAAAGAAACGGGGAAAAACTAAAAGTTGTCACAAAACAGATATCATCTCCACTACCACTGTCAGAAATGACTGCTATAAAGGCCAAAGCTATATTCATGGGGTCCAGGGGTCTGCAAAGTTGGCTCTTTTAAGACTGGTCGACTTCAACTCCCAGAATTCCCCAGCCAGCAATTCTGGGAGTTGACGTCCACCAGTCTTAAAAGAGCCAACTTTGCAGACCCCTGATGGGGTCTATAAGAGAAGCAAAGGGTGGAATAAATGATGACTTCTGTACCATGACATCATCACCATCACCATACAAATGTGGATGCCATGATGCAATTATGACATTGTCACTTGCACAATGATGGCATGGAACATTATTGTTTCTTACAAGCATCCCTAGGTAATAAAAATTCTGTTGTGAATACTAATCATTGAGCATATTTTAAAAAGACATCACAACAGTGCTGTATGCATCCGCATGTAATTACAGTTTTCTGCTCTCACAGACTTTTCAAGACAGTTCAGAAAATGGATGAAATGTTCATTCATTTAAAGTACGGGTAAGGCTGCGTGAATTTCCTCTGACGGCTGACACCTGCATGTAAAACTCATCTTTAATGATCCACGTGCCAGAGCCCACTGTAACCATATTGCCAAAAGGGCATTAAGAGTTGTTAACCTAATCTTGCGTAGCTTGTTTTCTGGTAACATTATATGGCTAATCAGAGCGTACAAAACATTTGCTAGACCAATTCTCGAATACAGCTCATCTGTTTGGAACCCACACTGCAGCTTGCCTCCAGAAGTTGTGAATGCCCCAACACTGCATGTCTTCAAGAAGATGTTGGTTAGCCATTTGTCTGAAATGATGTAGGGTTTCCTGGCTAGGCAGGGGGTTGGACCAGAAGACCTCCAAGGTCCCTTCCAACTCTGCTATTGTATTGTATTGTATTGCATATCGGCCATTAATACAATTGAGCGAGTTCAGATATATTTCACGAGAAGAGTCCTCCACTCTTCTGCTCACAGCAGAATATCTTATGCCACCAGACTTGAACTTTTGGGCTTAGACAACTTAGAACTTCAATCCGTCTTCAATCCGACCTAAAATTATCATATAATTATCTGCTCCAATGTCCTACCTGTCAATGACTACTTCAGCTTCCGCAACAACACACGAGCGCACAATAGATTCAAACATAAGGTAAAGATGTACCAGGGGTGGGTTTCAATTTTTTTTACTACTGGTCCAATAGGCATGGCTAGATGGGGGCATGTGACTGAGTGGGCGCTGCCAACATGACGTCACTCACACACACTCAGTCACATGACCCCCCTCACCAAGCCATGCCCACCGAAATGGTGGTGAAAACAGTTTTGATGGAGGGGGCACCAGGCATGTGATCAGGGTGCTGCTCCGAGAAGCCATGCTTGGCCAGCTCCTGCTGAAGCTTGCAAAAAAAACAACAACACCTGGCCCATCTGAACCAGTGGGAACCTACCTCTACTCCGTACACTTCAATGCAAGCTTCTTTTTCCTCTTCAGGAAAGAAGCTTGCATTATATATTTGCAACACAGCTTAGTCCAGTGAGTTGAAGAGTTTTAGAGAGGCTTCTAAGTGCCCCTGGAACATGAAAAATAGCCAACAATAAGCTCTGCTGAACAGATCTAAAAACCTCTTATCTCCTAACAGTGAATTTTCATTTCAATATCCCACCCATTGAACAATATAAATTGTCAGTCGGGTATGGAATTCAATTTGCTTTCATCCACAATGAAGCCTCTTTTAACTTTCATTTTCTAATAAATATGCTTAATTAGTAACACAGAGGGCTCTCCCCCAAAGTCCTTTTTTTTAAGTCAAATCTTTCTCAGCTGGAGGTGAGACTAAATTTAAAACAGAAAGGTAAATTAATTTTGCAGAAGAAAATGCTGAAAGAGGAAATATGAAACAAGAAGTAGCCAGACTTCAAATGCCACCAACTAATGTGGGGTCCTTAAAGAGTATAATTGCATTATACTTTTATCTGAACTTGTAAATCTACTGAGTAATAGAAGTTAACAGAAGGAAATCTTAATAACACAGCCAAAGCTTCTACATTAATTTAGATGATATTGAAATATATTTTTTTTGGTCAATGTATTTAAACTTGGCATATCGACTTCAAAAAGAATTGAAGAAAAATCTCTTGCTTAGGGAGTTTATAAGGTCTGTGGCTATTTCTATTATTAGGATACAATTTGAATTTGAATTTAAATATGCCTCTGATCTCTAGCATAGGTTGAAACCAAACACTGTATAAGAGTATAATGGAAAGCCTTTTTTTTTCTTGAAAGGGTGAAGATAATGCCAGAAATCTAAGTCCCACATACATGCCAAATTTCAGCACAATGGAATTATTGTAATGAGAAAAAATGCAATAATTAACATGAGATTTCAGAATTAACGTGGAAACTCAGAATTTTCCATAACTTTCTAAGTGGTTAATATCTCCCAAATATAGCAGAACAGAGGCGTCTTACACAAGATTGCTAAATGTCCCTCATTTCTATGACTGAACACATACAGATGTCTTCAGTATTTTGATGTCTTCTGTAGCTTAATCAGGGTTTCCAAGAGAACAACCTAGGAGTACACATGCATCATAAATAGGGCCCTTTCACATTATTGCTAAATACTTGGCTAGCCAAGACGCAGTCAGGGGTGGATGTCGGAGGAGGGGGAGAGTTTCTGGGGCCTAGCCAACAAGCACAGTCCTAGTATTATCTGGCAGCTGAAGAATTAAGCAGGAAAGCTGTATAATTTAAATTATAGCTTTTGAAATGTTAGACATTTTGGTAACCTAGATTGATCTATTGATTAGTGATGTTCTTCGATCCTAAGTCTGGTTTTCTCAGTCATGAGGTTTTGCCTATTATTTCAAGCATTAGGAATAAAGAAAGCCATGCACTAAGTCTGGCCAAGGAGTAAACAGGATGTTGCCAGTGATAGCAGTAGCAGTAGCTTTACACCCCTCTCTAAGCTGTTTACAGAGTTAGCATATTGCACCCAACAATTTACCCACCTTGGAAGGATGGAAGGCTGAGTCAACCTTGAACCCGGTGACAGTCGAACTTCCAAATTGCAGGCAGCTGGCAATCAGCAGAAATAGCCTGCAGTACTGCATTCTAACCACTGTGCCACCAACGATAATAATTCCAAAATGTTATTTTCCCCTTCTTCAAATCTCTTAATCATAGCTATGGGTTCTGAATGGGAAGTTACTTAAATATGGGGGGGAAACATCTTTTTTCAATGAAGAATCAATCCAGTCTAATCAGCTGATCCACTGATTAATTAATTAATTGATCCAAACTAATTAATCAGGGCCAATTCGCTCATACAGAGAGGGACTTCTCCGGGTGCCGTCCACTAGGCAATGCCAGCGGGCGACGCCCAGGGGAAGGGCCTTCTCTGTGATGGGCCCGACCCTCTGGAACGACCTACCCCCGGATATTAGAACGACCACGGACCTCCGCGCCTTCCGCCAAAAAGTAAAAACCTATTTGTTCCATCAGGCTGGCTTGGCCTAATTCACGCTTCTCGCCCCAGTCTGTTTTCTCAAATTGTCTATTGGGTTTTAATGGGTAGTCATTTTAATGTTCTTAAATTTTTAGTACAGGGTAGTTTAATTCGCTTTTAACTTTGTGTGTATTGTATGTTTTATATGGTTTTTTAATTTTCCTGTACACAGCCCCGAATCGCTTCGGGGAGAGGGGGCAGTTTATTATTATTATTATTATTAATAATAATAATAATAATAATAATAATAATAATAATAATAATAATAATAATAATAATAATAATAATAATAATAATAATAATAATAATAATAACCTAGAACTAAGGAGAAATCTCCTGACAGACCAATTAAATCAGTGGAACAAGTTGCCTTCTGAAGTTGTGGGTGTTCCATCACTCAAGGTTTTCATGAAGAGACTGGACAGCCAATACTCTGAAATAATATAGGGCAGGGGTGTCAAACACAAGGCCTGGGGGCCGGATCCAGTCCGCAGTGATTCTGCCAGCAAAAATGGGCTCCCGCACTCCGTTTTCAGCTGCCACAGCTTCCTGCAACCTTCTGCCACTGAAAACAGAGCTCAGAAGGGCTGCACTTTCGCTGGCAGAGCATTCGGGCCACCGTAAGTGCCCCCAAAACAAGTGATGTTGAGCTGGCCACGCCCACCCCAGCCACGCCCTCCCTGCCCCTCTCCCCAAGGTCAAACAAGGCCTGATGCAGTCCTCAATGAAATCAAGCTTGACATCCCTTGTATAGGGTCTCCTGCTTGAGCAGGACAATGGACTAGAAAACCTCCAAGATCCCTTCCAACTTTGTTATTCTGTTATTCAGTCTGTTATTCAGTCTAAGGAGGTGATCAATAGTATAGGCAAGAATATGTACTCATCAACAGGAATACAGCCACAACAACATTATATATTAATAATGTTAATTCCATACATTATTGTATATCTACTTTGTTAATCCACTAGAATACTTGGAATCTATGTAGCTGCTTTCAGGAGTTCTGAACTGGCACCTAAGGTAAAGAATAAAACATCCATCCCGGGGTTAGCAAAAAAGCTGGTTTACAGATGCCACAAATAAGAGAATTTGGGCCGAATCCAACCAAGGAGCACATTTTTTATACCACCATGAGTTTTAATGGATGTGAGTTAATTAGGTGCTTAACCTGAAGGCCTCATAAAGCACTTAGTGACAAAAACATCAAGGTAAGTCATTAAGAAGACAGGTGACCCCAAGCACCTGTATGAAGGGAAAATAAGTACCACCAATATATTTATTTCATTATCAGCTGAAGCCGAAATGGACACTGTGAAGAACATGGTATGTCAAATCCTAAATCTTAAGGAGAAGAGAAACTTGGAGTACTTTACAACTTAAGAGCTGCCACCTTGCACAATTATTGCAAACCATGCAGGAACATGCTGTAAAACAAAACTGATTTTTTGGAAAGCAGTAACAACTTAATATTTTTTTAGTGACAAAGTCCTAATCTATAGGAAGATTGTCTTGTAATTAAAAAAAGTATAGAGTTTATTTTCAGAGTAGAGTTGCTGTAACTTTGATTTGAAATAAATCGTCTTAGGCCTGTGTTCCTTTAACCAGGTGCCCATTAGATGCATTTAGCTGCAAGTGCTTAATGTCTGGTCAAGGTTGCCACCCTCACAAATTAAAGTGTTTGACCATGTAGTACTACTAGACCAATCCATAGGGAGCAGTTGTCCTCTACATATGGAGTGCAGGTAGTCCCTTAGTGACCATTCAAAGCTGTGACCAACACCCCTCCCAAGATACCTATGACCCAGTTCTGAAATTCTGATGGAAACCCCACCTGCATGTTAGACACTGAGCCATTGGCTAACGGGGAATGGAGTGGAATACTTTACAGTGATCCCTCGTTTTTCGCGGTTAATGGGGACCGGAACCTTCCGCGAAAACTGAAAAACCATGAAGTAGGATTCGCACCGGAAACTTGAGTTGGTGGACATCGTTTAAAGCAAGCACTAGGGGGCGCTTGCCTCCTACCGATGCATTTTTTTTCTATTCTGTATTTTTGAAAAACCCGCGAAGCACTGAAGCCGCGAAACATGAAGCCGCGAAAAACGAGGGATCACTGTATTTGACCAAGTGTGATTAGATACACAAGGAATTTGTTGCCCATGCAGGACCTCTCAGTGTGCATGCAAAGCAACAGAATAATGATAATCACCTCCATCAATATATCAATAAGAGAGAGGATTGAGAAAGATAATAAGAAGGATAAATAATACTACTAGTTGTAATACATGGGCAAATACACATAGACATTAGACAGAACTTTGACAATTACGGTTGATGTTCTACAAAATGATGGTCTGAGGAGAAAAAGACTGTCCCTGTGTCTAGATTTACAACAGTTTGCAGGATTCTGTAGTCATATGGCCACATTTTATGATTTTTTTTTACCAAAAATATGCATTTATATTTATTTTTGGCCAAAAATGTTCCACAGTGGAAAATGATCTTTACAATCAGCAAATTCATGTTATGGCAGCCGCATTCATTTACCTACCACAAAAAAAAAAAGGTTGTAAAAACAGGTCTGGTCATGTGGTGATCCGCTTTAAGACTTATGACCGCAATGGGCAGGCTCCATTGCAGTGAAAGATCAAGGACTACCTGTACCAGGTTAAGGAAAATTGGTGGATAACTTAATTCAACTTTGAAAAGAAAACAGTTCTTTGTTTTAAAAAATTGAATATTGTTTACTTTTTAAATCTTGGAAAGTGAATCTTGAAGTATTCTGTGGGGATTAAAAAAGTGATTCCCAAATATTGGTAAATTATTCCAAGTTAGATAAAAGTATATTTTTGAAGGGGATAATGACATGCAAACCCATTATCCAATCACAACCTGGATATTTACATAATGACTTTCTGATAAACAGTAAACAGAAATTTCTAATAAGTATCTTAGCATTTTTCCAATAAGCATCTGGGTAATAATTACTGCATATCATCCAATTTTAGTTCCTCCAATCTTTCATCATCAGCAAAATTTCACTTTTCCAGTATTGGGCCAATTTTTTTTTCCAGCTACCAATTTATATGTCAGTCAATTGTGATGCTTTTCATTTGTTTTCTAGAATTATTCCCAATATAAATATTTGTGATTTCAGTTCCCATTTTATGTTTACATTTTTCCTGAATGTTTTTATGTACTTCCTTCTAATACTTTTAGACATTTATTGTTTGCATCATCACCAGATGTGATAAAATGTTCCTTCTTTGTTTAGCGCTTCCAACATGTGTTGCTAGGTGGTTTTTGTATTGTTAACCATTGACAGTTACATAACATCTGAAAGACATTTGGTATCAATTTTCTCTCAAATTGTAGCTTAGATTTTACTGATTATTTCCCTTTTCCCTTTTTCTGTGATGACCTCTTTGAAGTTTTGCATCCATATTATCAAGCAATTTTAATTTGTTCCATATATCAATAGTGCAGTGGTGGGTTTCTGCAGGCTCGCACCTACTCGCGAGAGCCGGTTGGTGAAATTTAGAGAACCGGTGAGAGGGGGGTTCCACCAGCGTACCTGGAAGTAAATCTGGCCTGCCACTGCCAGTGACCCAACGGGAAGGAAAGGAAAGGAAAGGAAAGGAAGGGAAGGGAAGGGAAGGGAAGGGAAGGAAGGAAGGAAGGAAGGAAGGAAGGAAGGAAGGAAGGAAGGAAGGAAGGAAGGAAGGAAGGAAGGAAGGAAGGAAGAATTTATCATCACAATTGAGTCCAAAATTTTGGTTGCTAAGCAAGAGTGTTGTTAAATGAGTTTCACCACATTTTAAAAGGTGGCCACTCCCACCCTGTCACATGACTGCCAAGCCACGCCCACAAAATAGGCCACACCTACAGAGTAGGTTCTAAAAAATTTGAAACCCACCACTGCAATAGTACCTCTCTTTGTGGATATGAGTGTGTGTGTGTTCTCCTTTTAAGATCTCGGTTTTGTAAAAATGTTTCAAATCTTTGTCACCTTTCTCAAGGTCATTTCTCCTTTCTTGAGAATAATGTTTATTCTTCCATCAATTTGTAAATACCTCAAAGGCAAATTGTCTATGGAGATTCTCAGTCATCCAGATCACGGTTGTTCCAAAGGTGTTTTTTCAAAAGGCAACTGGACTTTTTTTTCTTTTTTCTTGAAGACCTTTCTCTTCTTATCCAAGAAGTTTCTTCGGTTCTGAACTGAAGGAACTTCTTGGATGAGAAGCAAAACATCTTCAAGGAAAAATGAAAGGACAAAGTCCAGTTGCCTTTTCAAAAAAGCACTTTTGGGACTCATAAACACACACACACACACATTTGCCTGTGGGGTATGTGTTTGTGCAGGCATTCATGTACATTATTGATGCTTTTTCATTTTTTCCCTTGTTTAACATGTTTTTCCTTCTCTTCTCTTTCTTGATTCTGTTTAGTTTTTGTTTCTTTCTTTCTTTTTTTTGAAAAAGTTTTATTGGGTTTTATAAATTTTTTACAAATAGGGTAAAGGGTAAGGTGTAAAAAGACATTTTGAGAACTTGCACGTCGAAGTCGTCGACTCCTTCCGAGACTTCATAACAGAATATAGATAATATTTAACTTTCATTTGTACTACGAAGTGGAGAGAAATGCAAATATATCATTGTAAAAAACTATGCTAGCAAACATGTATAAACATCCAAACAATTATTATGTTATATTGAAATAAAGTCACTTTTGAGATCTAAGTCTTTTGGCAATTGTATCTTCTTCTCCCTGGCCCCCAGCGGGCGGGGCCGCGGCACCCTCTGCTCCCCCATTTTCATCCTCCAGGATTGAGGAATGTTTTTTGAGAAAGGCTTCCGCCTCTGCAATTGTTTTAATTCTTACTCTTCCTCCCTCCCAGAACACCAACATTCCCTCTGGCATCACCCACTTAAACCAGACCCCCTGTTTAAATAATCTTTTAGATAAGAAGGAATACTTCCGTCTTATCTCTCTAATCTTCTTCGGGACCTGCTTCAAGATAGCGATCTCTCTCTGTTGATAAACTAAAGGACTGTCTCTCTGCATCCTCAAGATCCTTTCCCTTGTCGACCTTCTAACAAATGTAATATGTATCTCTCTGGGTACTTCATTTATCCTGGCATATGCTGAATTTATTCTGTATATCAAATCAATGTCCCCCCCTAATCTCGTCCTTAGGTTTGTGTAAATAATCTGTTAAAATTGTGCACATTAAATCAGTTAAATCTTCACCAGACTCCTCAGGAACATTCTGAAATCTTAAAAAATATGACATCCTTTCAAAATCCATCCTAGACATATGACCAGTTAAATCCCCAATTTCATTATTAATACTTTTAAGCTCTCCCTTTGCCCCAACTAACCCCACCTCCAGCTCATCAGTCTTTTGTGTATTTTCCATTAATTTCTTCTGTACCTCCAAAAGTTCTAACTTAGAACTGACTTGATCCTTTCTCATTTCTTTAATTTCTTTCACCAAGGTCTGAAGCGTTTCTTCCATTGCTGTTAATCTAGCATCCATATCAGGTTTTTCAGGTAACATCGAAGTGATTTTAGGCTGATGTGTCTGCTTTTTTGAAGCCATGGTGAATAATTTAAGTCTGTGTCAGTAAGATGGCGTCTGCTGGAAAGGAGCTAGTGTGGAAGAAGAAGAGCAAATTCCAATAAACAAAGTCTTAGTTGTTACCTAATTAAAGTCCAGAGAGAGACCAAATTTTTACAATCCCATAGAAAAAAGAAAGGCACTTTAGGGAAAGGACCAATTAATCAATTACAAACAATCATAAGTAAAGAAAAAGAGAGGCAGTCCCATTCACAAGGGAATGTCAGCAATCATCCATGAATAGTGTATCTCAGGAGAACAAAGGAACGCCATCTTCCCCGCCCAGCTGGAAGCCACCGGGAAGTAACAAAGTAGAAAATTGCTTCTTTATTGCTAGACTTCGATTCTAAGTATCCACAATCATTCCGGAAAGACTTTCACTCATGTTTAGAAAAGTTTGAATGCAGGTTTCTGCGCTTCCTCAAGCCTGAGGAGCAGTTTCAAAATGCTGCTTTTCTTCCGTTCCAAGGGGGGGTTCACAAACTCCCCCCTCCATCATTTTGTAAAGCAAAAGTTGCAAGCAGAAAGAGAAAGTCACTCACAATCCACTCTGCAGCGAAGAGTCTCAGCTGTGCCTCCGACTCCAGCGATTCAGCCCTCTCACAAAGCATTAGATGTTCCGGTCCTCCTTCAGCAAAGGGAACCAAGCCCCCCGCAGCATGTTCCTTTACTCCTGGGTCGAGGACAAGGACCCCCCCTCCGACCGCTGTCGGGATAGGGAAGTCCCAGCGAGCCGACCGTACAGCGGGAATCCTTTAAAAGGAATTCCCTGCCCCGTTGGGGGCCGTAAAAGAAGGAAAACGGCGGACTAGTCCCAGGACTCGACCGTTGCCTCCGGGAAACCGGAAGGAAGTCTCTTTGTTTCTTTCTTTGATTCAGTCATTTATTGTCTTTATTGCTTCATTGTATTTCAATATTTCATTTTTGCACTCTTATCTTTTTTGCTGTCTTGCTATAAAAAATAACCAAATGGAATAATCAAGAAGTGTTTAAATTGATGACATGAACATAATTTGGTTTGCAATTAAAATGGCTTTAAATGGGAAAAATAACTTTCTATGGTTGTTGGATTCATAATTTTACAAGAAATATGTCACTCTTGCACTGCATGATTTTTTAAAAAGGTGTTGAACTGATTAATCAGCTGCATTTTTGTTTATTAAATGGCTTTTCATTGATTAATCACAAATGATTAATAGAGAAAGTGTAAACACCTAAACAAAAATCTTATTAAAATAACGGCTAATACAGAGCACATTTGTTAAAATGTGAGAAATGAAATTCCCCTAGAATTGAAAAACCCCGATGTGCTGCGATTACAGGAAAAGCATCTATCTTGTGCCTCGGAGCTACACTTTTAATCAAAAGTCAGACTGAGGCTGCAGGGGTACACGAGCGATGATGGAACAGAATAGAAAGGGGCAAATTTTTCAATTTGTTTTTTTCCCTTTATTTTCAGTTTAGGGGAGGGTTTTGTTTTGTTCTTTTTTTTAAAGAAAACTAATTGTTTTAAGCCTACTGCTAGATTAATAAACCTATATTTCTTGGAGGCAGGAAAGAACAAAAAATTGTGTTACTCGGTTTCTGTTTTATCACTGAATTTCAGCATGTGATCGGGAGGAAGTTGGAGACAAGCAAAGCAGAATTCCACACCAGCAAACCATAAAGACACCAGATAAGCGATGACACAATCATGCAAATGTGGCTGTCGTGCACTTGTATTTCAGTGTCTGAAAGAGGCATACAAGTATGACGATATCATCAAGTACTTGTCCTCCTTGCCTACTCCACAGTAGTGTATGAGCTGTAAGATGTCTATCACATGAATCCTGGTGGTACATTGTTTAAGTGCAGTATTGCAGGCGAACTCTGCCCACAGCCTGGAGTTTGATCCTGATGGGACTCAAGGTTGACTCCATCTTTCCAAGGTTGATAAAATGAGGACCGAGATTGTTGGGGGAAATATATTTACATTGTAAACCTCACAGAGAGTGCTGAGAAACACTATGGACCAATACAGAAGTTTAAATGCAGTTGCTATCTCTGATGTATAGCAATATAAGTCATGGCAACTATATTTAAGTTATTGGTTAAGCTTTTCAACTTCCTCTGCTCAGGGTATCTTTGAATTCTTATTTTTCTGCCCCAAAGTCCTTAAGTATCTGCTCGAATTCGTCAAGTTATGACCTTCATGGTTGTAACCTATGACAGTTGTAAACTGGATCATTCATTTGAATGATCTGATTTTGTGAGCTTTTTGTGGTGGTCAATGAGTATATGCTGTCGTCATAAAGCAACCACCATGGTCATAAAGCGACCTCCATGGTCATTAAGCAAACACCTTGTTCATTGAGCAAACCAATGGTTCGATATGAGCCAGTTTTGCTGAAAACTGGAAGCAAATGCTGAAAATGGAGTGGGGGGGGCGGGTGCTGCAGGAGGGTGTACATCCTGTCTCCTCCCCCCTAGCCGGCCTGCAGAGGACAACTACAATGTAGATCCAGCCCTCCAAGAAATCCAGTTTGACACCAGTGAACTAAGGAGTTTCTTATTACTGCCCTCTGGGTACCCCAAAGACTTCATAATAGCTGAAGGGCAAAAACCATTTGTGTTAAACACAGTGAAACTGACTGTATTCAGAAGAACAATACAAACCCCTGTTACACTGTTTTTGGTACAATATCAATGATGCTACTCCAGGGGTATATTCAGAATAGTCATTTTAGCCTCCTATTAGCCTTCCTTCTCTTCTCTCTTGATGTATTTTCCTCCTTATAGAAAGATCAGATAAGTTACCATTGAGGGATTATTACTGAGGGACCAGCCTTTGTCAATCTGGTCCCCTCCAGATGTGTTGGGAATTCCATGAGTTCTAGCCCCAGAACATCTGGAAAGCACCAGACTGGCGAAGGCTGGAACAGACTGTAAACTCAGGGCCCTACAGCAGTTATACAATGAAGAAATAGTTTAGCAACGAAAGAGTATCTTTTTTATGTCTTGACATATATTTAAACTACCTTTAGGGAGTACTACACTCTCCAAACCATTGTATAATATTTCATAATAAGTGCACACTTTGAATATAGGTTTCATTAAATAGTCTTTACAGATACTGAAATGGAAACAAAACTGTTTTAAAATCTCCCCTAAACCTGAACACAAATGGGAGAATTTTGCATTTTTCCTTGGAAAGGACATTCAATTGCACAGGTCACCAGTAAAAAATAAGGCTCTGTTCCACTACCTGCCAATTTAGCAACTTAAGCTGAATTTGCATACTATGATTAACCAGCTCAGAAAAAGAGCAAGCAGCTGCATTTATACCTGCCACATTTGGTTGGTTTTATTGTTTTTCTTGTTTCTTTTGACTTTGTTAAGAGTTACATTCTGACTTCTTTGTTCATGAACTCAAAAACCTCTTCCTTGTATTCTTCAGCACAGAAACAATTCTATGAAGTAAATTTTGTTGGGAGAGAGGCAGTGGCCCCAGATCACCCAGTAAATTTCTCTGGCTTAAGGGTAGAGAAGAATTAGGGTCTCCCCAGTGCCACTACAATATCCCAACCATTGCTTCATACTAGGTCACAGTTGAGTAACACAGCATGTTCCATTAACCAAATGAAGCAGTAGGAGTTATATGAGAAACAGGAAGGCTGAAGAACTGTATTGTTGACTGGTTTATTAGAGTCCAATATCCTAGATTGGATTGCAAGACAATCAAACCAGTCAGTCCTAGAGGAGATCAACCGTGGCTGCTCTTTAGAAGGCCAGATCCTGAAGATGAAACTCAAATACTTTGGCCACCTAATGAGAAGGAAGGATTCACTAGAGAAGAGCCTAATGCTGGGAAAGATTGAGGGCAAAAAAAGAAGGGGACGACAGAGAATGAGGTGGCTGGATGGAGTCATCGAAGCAGTAGGCGTGAGCCTAAATGGACTCCAAAGGATGGTAGAGGACAGGAAGGCTTGGAGAAACATTGTCTATGGAGCCATGATGGGTCGGACATGGCTTCACAACTAACAACAACCACCCCAGATATTCTTGGATGTTTCTCTCAAGTTCAGATCTTCCTGCAAATGGTCCAGCCATCACTCTTAGGTACTATTCTACAATGGTCAGTGGTTGAACATTGGGAAAATATATTTTACTTACAAAATCACACAATATTTATTTCCAAGTAAGTTCTCCCACAAGGGCTGCTGCCTGCCTGAAGATGTTTAAACCACAGACATGGAATTAACTGTCTGACATTGTGTGAGTTTATATATCAGGCCAAGTCCTATTTTAACTTGTGAGTCATAAAGATGGGTTCACACCATATTCTGAGCCAAAAATAAATCACATTATCCTTTAGCACAAAGTGATAATTCAGCCATTGGGTTCACTGGTTTTATTTTGACCATGATCTGCTGTACAATGTATGATTCAAATACAATATAATGCCGTAATTATTTATAAAGCAAAATGGCTAGAGTCATATATCGCACCATGCATAATTCACATATGCATGCTGGGGTAGGCAATAAAGGGAAAGGAACTACAGCTTTTCCAGTTGTAAACAAGATATTAAAAGAAGACAATCTCACGCAACCTAAGGACGTTTTCTCGCGTGTTCAAGACTGCTAAAGAGAACGGCCTGCTTAATGGATTGCTTGAATCAACCTTTTCCACATGTTTTGAGTTGTATTATGTTTTCATCTTTGTCAATCAGCCCCAAATTTCCTGAATTTAAATTAGACATTTATCTTGCTTTATGCCCATTTGTATAAGTCAAGAACAAGAAAATAAAACCTCAAATTGCTTTGCTTTGTTTGAGTGTCCTGCTCTACAGGTTATCTCTTGCTCTTCAACTAAAGGGAAGTGGCTTCAGTGGCTTAGACACTGAGCTTGTCAATCAGAAAGGTCAGCAGTTTGGCAGTTTGAATCCCTAGCGCCGCATAATGGAGTGAGCTCCCATTACTTGTCCCAGTTTCTGCCAATCTAGCAGTTTGAAAGCTGCTAGAAATATGCATGTAAAATATGCAAGTAAAGCATGTAAAATATGAAAGCATGTAAAATATGCAAGTAGAAAAATAGGTGGAAAGGTAATAGCGTTCTGTGCGCCTTTGGCGTTTAGTCATGCCGGCCACATGACCATGGAGATGTCTTCGGACAGCGCTGGCTCTTCAGCTTTGATGAACACTCCCTAGAGTTGGGAACAACTAGCACATATATGTGAGGGGAACCTTTACCTTTAGTTGGAATCTGGGCTCTATTCAGACTTGATATCAAATACTTCAAATTATTAAATCATATTTCCACCACTGTAAGGACTCAGATTTTTTTGTGAATGTAGACCTCAGACCTTAGTCAGGTAGTTGGGCTAATTAATTTTATTTCAGGACTGTATAATTCCATGCCAATCACAAATATTTGACCCACACCACATATTACTGCTACATCTATCTATCCAATTCATTTCATTTTTTGCAACTTGACTCCACACAACTATGTTGGAACTGCAAGTCTCAGAAATTTCCTCCCCCATATATCTTGAGGGCACCAGACTGATAAAAATCTAGATTACTGAAAGAATCCTCCATGCATCCTTTTCTCTCTTGTATAATGAGATTTATGAAGAACAGCTGATAGATATTACTCTTCCAAGTTTTCCAAATTTGCCATAGATGATTGGCTGAAAAAAGGAATATTGAACTGCGATATTAATCTTACCTGTTCCACTAAAAGTCATTTTATATTCTTAACCTGATCCTAAATCTTGCTAATCTGAAAAATCCACTGGTTTTGAAATGTTGAAACAAGGAAATGAATTAAATGAATGAAATAAATGAAAATTAATGATACCTTTTCCGTTCAATCCTAAAGTGTGCAATCGTAATCTCCCTGCTCAAAATGTAGCTACAGTATATTACGATAGTTCAATCTGATGAATAACTGAAATTTAAGGAAGGAATGAGGAGTAGGGAATCCTGGATACTGTCTCTCCTAAAAAATCGCAAGTTTGATATAGTGGTACTAGAAGGAACTAAAAGCCAGAAAAGCATGATTTCTAGTTCCATCTTAGGCATGGAACCAGCTAGGTGACCTTGGGGTAGTCACTCTCTCTCAGCCCTAGGAAGGATGCAATGGCAAACACTTCTGAAAATATTGCCAAGAAAATCGCAGGGAGTTATCTAAGCAGTCATCAGAAATCAATGCTGACTCAGAAGTGACTGATTTATCATATGGTCTGATAGGACTTACTCAAGCATGCAAGTGTTGGAAGAAATATCCACCTGGGTTCAGTTCCAAGTGGGGAGAAAGACACTGGAAACATGGAGGCTGATTGGAAAGAGGGTTTATTGATGGACTGGACAACATAGGTTTTAGGTCCTGGGTAGCTGAACACGTGGAGTGGAGAATGAGTGTTATTTATATCCTCTCTTGGGTCTTCCCTTCGAGCTTCCTATTCCTGTGGCAGGAGCATGTTTCTATTGGTTGCGGTCAGACTCACATGGGGCTATGTAAGGGTCATAGCTAACTTTGTAGATTTTCTGAGTCAAGCTTGGCTGAAACTTGGGCTGATGCAATGCAGTCCCTGTTGTGGTTGAATGGCTTTGCCCTGAAGGATAATCCCATCATCCTGGAGCTGAAGGCCTTTTATCTTGTAGATTGGCTGACCCAGTCCTGCTGGGGAGCATGTTTCTCCTTTAGGGAAATATAATATTCTGCCTTTTATAATATTTCCCCAAATATTTCATTCTTCTAAGAGACATAGAGTAGGACATAAACAAACAAGACATAAACATACAAAATGAGATACTGAAACTTGAAGAGAAGGTAGCTGCACCAAAAATAAGGTTAAGTAAGTAACAACCATTGACTGTCATTGATTGTTGGTATGAAATGTCTCTTCCCATGATGAACCAAGCATGGAAAATCTAGTTTAAGTTATTTTTCACTTCCCCAGCTGGATTTTTTTTTTTTGTAATTGGAAAAGAAATTCATAAATAGTCAAATGGACTGAAGTAAGAGGAGTTGTGTGTTGAACAGGCCTTTATCCAATATCTCATGATACACATTAGGCTTTAATTAAGTCAAAATCCTTCTCTACTTCAGCCATAACAAACATGAATAATCCTTTCCCATCTGGTGAGAATATAGATTAACTGACTGATTGGATATGTAATGCCACCCAGTTGTCAAAGAACTCAAAGTGGCATGCAAGACAATTTAATAACAATTTAACAACAATACAATAAAAGTAGAACTACCAAATAGCAAGCAAGCATCCAACATACACAAAAATTAAAACAGATGTAGCAAATAAGCAAGTAAAGGGGTGATAATGCAAGAACATGTATTCTCCCCAATATGAACTTCTAGAACCAAAACATTGTAAAACTGGGATTGGAATGCCAAACATTACTGGTTAAACATGACAGAAATCATGGCTTGCTGAGAAGCAAGCAAGATAAAAACAAGATCTAAAGTTAGAACTTCCGGGTTCATAGACTGAGACTGTACCTTAAAATGCAATGGCAGAATTTTAATCTCTGCAAACTAATACTTGTAAGTTACAATATCAACTACAATTTCATAGAGATGATAACACAATTCATATCTCATAATCATCTTTCTGGGCAATTATTTAAAGCCACATAAATATTTCAAGAAAATCTACAAGGAAATTTTCTAGTTAAGAAATTAGTTCCATTGATTAATCATATTCAATACTCAGGTGGCCTAGAGACTCATGTAATGTATGAAGTATACACTGCTAATGGTGTTTTCCTACAATGAATGATTTGTCAATAATGTTAAATGGAACTCCAACTGAAACATGACATAATGTATTTATAACAAATGACCATATGTAATCAGATACATAAACATTTCGAGCATTGGCTACGCAATGCTTTAAAGAAGGAAGAAGAAGGAAGGAAGAGGAAAGGAAAACTTAGGTAAATATAGAATCTTTTGATGGAGTCTTTGGAACAAACAATAGAAAACATCTCAGGAGGATCTATTACTTTCCTGATTTATCAAAGGAAGGTCATTCAGATGTTTCTAAGAATAATCTTTGGGTTGCTCTTTGCAAATACAGGTAAGAGAAAGGAAGGGGGAAATAATCAACAAATCTCGGTAATGAAGAATGCAAAGAAAAGTAGCTAGAATGGAATATAAGGGAGGAATACAAGCTACCATCTATACTTTTATTTTTAGTATTGCAGCTCTCAATATATTATAATGAAAAACTGAATGTTACAGCCTCTGTTTTTATTTAAGAGGGTTGCAAATGGTTCAGTTTGTATCAGGCGTTCAGCAGCCTCTTACTGTTCCTCTTTTAATCAAAATGTGAAATCAGACAGTTTAAACAGTGCTTCCCACTTGTTTTGTGCAGTTTGTCAGGTGATTTAACTCTCTGTCCAAGCCAAGGACATTGTACTGTCTCTTGGTGCCTAAGCTGACAGCTCTCCTTCTTCTTAAGCATTGTATCTTTACATCTAAAGTGTCCTCACTTCCCTGGGGTTGTCTAATGATACAGAACCAGGTGGCATGTGTGTTTGTGTGTAAATCCCAGCCAAAGATGTATGGTCAAGTGCCATTTACCTTTTCTTGACAAACCCTTTATTACCGAGATTGAAAAAGGTTAACATTTACCTTTGGAGTAGCCCACATCATTTGTGATAGATAGAGCTTTATTAGCTCAGAGATATTTTTTTTTTAAATGGCAATTAAATTTCTTAAAAAGGGGTTGCCATGAGCTGCTTGCAAATAGCCTTGCTATTTCCAGTTTCAGAATCTGGGATATAAATGACAGCCTATTTTTTTAAGGAACTTAGCATCTATATAATTGAAAGACCAAACCTAAATCTTCCTTCCTTCCTTCCTTCCTTCCTTCCTTCCTTCCTTCCCTCCCTCCCTCCCTCCCTCCCTCCCTTTGTCCTTCCTTCCTTAGCTCTTACACTTTCCTGCCATTCCAGCTGAGGGAAAGTTCATTCCAATTCAAAGATTTTGTGCAATGTCCACACTATTTCTCGCTCCCACTTCTTCCCCTTGTAAGACAATTCCCTAGTTCTATAATAATACATAAACTAAACTGGGTTGAAATCCCTTTGAGAGACCCGATAAGAGAGGAATTAATGTTCTTTTGAAGAAGAGCCTACATTGGACTGGTGCCTGGTCCAGAATTAATTGAATGACTACAGTTTCTTCATATAAGTATGTTAATCTGATAGTGTCTCTCCAAAGCTCACTTTTGAACTAGCGCACATTTATGCAAGTGCACACTATGCTACTGTCCAACTGTTTTGAGGAGACTCACAGGTTTAATTAAACAAAACAAAAATCCCAGAGTTATGCCTAATAAAGAACCTTTCAAAGCCACAAACCTTGCAAATTATTTTTTGACCTAAGGTAACAGCATCTTTACTGAACCTTTGCCTCAATGTACTTGCCCAATTCTTCTTAGTTTCCTTTTCATTTCCTTTCAGTTTTCCATTTTTTTTCCTCCTGACTGTTACTCTTAGACATGTTCCAGTTGATAATATTAGGACTCTAACTCATAAGCATTGATAGTTTTAAACTGGTCATTGGGAATTAATTTAGTTCTGCATTCATACAATACGTTGAAGCATAAATTCACAAAAAAGGAAGCCACCCCTCCCCCCAAAAAACTATAAAGGTGAGCAGTAATCAAGCATATATAAGTTTTGCACATATAAGCTTTGGCTCTTTCCTTAAGCATGTTGTGTGAACATGGCCACAATCTCCTGATATATATATATATATATATTTCCTGCACTTCTCAGAGATACGCCTTCTTGCTCCCAGAAACACTTGTTCCTCTACCAACACAATCCTCACGGCACATGTTTACGCACCCACTTTATTAAAAGGCTTCGATCGCTAAGGAATCTAAAGGCTGTAAAGTATATTACAGAAAGGATGGACATCAAGGAAGGACACCGTTTGAGAAATCACGCATTTTAAAACCAAAGAGGCATAATAAAAGGGACAGAGTGTGTCGTTGAAAACCAGACAGTGGCCTCTAGCATTTTTAAAAAGAAGCAGGAGAGATTTATTCTCTCTACAGATATAGTACACACAAATCCAACCTTACTCCTTTTCTCCAGCCTTAGAGGGACCTGATTTTCTCTTCTGGCAGTGCTGAAATTTACTTACAAAAACTGCAGAACATTTCCCGATCACACATACACACACACACATACATATGTAAGACAGTTCAGTCCCACTTTCGAATTCTCTGGGACAAGAGCTAATCATCATCTTCATCATCACTTCTTATGATTTTGCACACCCGTCAGGATTGCAATTTTTTTTTTCTGAACTGTTTGGGACCAGGAAGTGCGCCTCAGAAAAGAGGGGGGGGGGAGAGAAAGGCTGCTTTATTTAGCAGGATAATCCTGGAACTGTTTTTGTTTTTTTTAATGGGGTAAATTAGCGGTGGATTTCTACCCAAGCCTAAATCAAAGAGACATGACTCCTAAATCAGGGAGGGAAATAAAGAAGTGGGTGATTTAAGATTCCAGGGGGAAAAGCACAATTCAGGTACCAAAAGACCCAAGAGGAGGACTAGAAAAGCATTTATTTGGCGTAGTAAGAATTCAGCTGGAGAAAAACAGAAGTTATGGGAAATCTGAGATGCACTGTATGCCGAAATGGGAAAGGATAAGAAACAAGAGATCCTTACCTTAACCACTTTACCCTTCCATGGAATCTGTTCTGCAATATTTGGAAAACGAGGAAGCCAGAGATCTGTCAACTATTTGGGAGGTTTTGCTTTTGTCTTTTTTTTTTTTTTGAAAGCAAACGCGTATGTTTCTTCAGCGCCCCTTTTTAGAAAAGCGATTCGCCCGAACACCGCGGAAGGTTGATCCCTTAGAATCCAGTAGGTCCCTGCAGGATTTC
Organism: Rhabdophis nuchalis; assembly: GCA_039707465.1. Lineage (NCBI taxonomy): Eukaryota > Metazoa > Chordata > Lepidosauria > Squamata > Natricidae > Rhabdophis > Rhabdophis nuchalis. The sequence goes on from CM077645.1 coordinate 20,183,622, forward strand.
TAGCGCCTTGAAAGGGAAGGAGGGAGAGGGGGTTTGAGAACGGGGGGAGGAAGAGGAGGAGGAGAATGAGAATCGAAACCTGTGTCTCTGCCTACAAAAACGGCGGCTGGGATCAATACAGCACACCTCTTCCACCCACCTCGCCATGCACACACATGCACACCCTTTTAAAAAAAGAAGAAGAAGAAGAAAAAGAAGCGGGAGATAGAAAAAATTCAGAAGGCGCGTCTCGCTGGAAACAAAAAACAAAAAAACTTGGCAAGCCGAACGGATCCAGGGATTTCCAAGTCAGGCGGAAGAAAAAAAATTAAAAGTAGCTTTGCGAGGGAACAGCAGGCAACTGTTGGCCACGGTCGGCGAACCTGTGCTTGGCCGCGTGTAAAACACACACACACACACACACACACACACGGGTCCACGCAGAGGCGGCTTTTTTTTGTTTTGTTTTTTACAAAAGGAACCTCAGAAGCAAGTGGAAGGGAAGGAGGCGGGAGAGAAAAGATCCCAGAGGCGAAGGGAGGGGGGTGGTGCGTGAGGCAAGCCGGGATTCTGGTCAGAGGAGATTCTGGCTTCCTCAGCTATACATCCGGACGAATAAAGGGGATGCCGAAGCATAAGAAGAAGAAGCAGCCTTCTGCAACCGGACTGCCTTCAGCCGCCCTCGCCGCCTCTGCTGCTGCTGCTGCTGCTGCTGCTGCTACCTGTAGACCTAAGAGAGCGAGGCGCGCGGGCGCGGAGCGAGGCGCGCGGGCGCGCCCCGGCTACCGCGCGCACGGCGACCGTCCGAGCTCGCAGCTGGGCGAAGCGCGCGCGCGCGCAGACACCCCCTCCTTTTTTTTTCTTTTTTTTTTGCCCCCACAGCGGCAGACAGAACAACCTCCTCCCTCCTCCTCCTCCTCCTCGAGCTTTTCTCTAGCTTCCCTTTTCAGGCTCCGGGAAGGCAGGGCGCTCCTTTCAGCCCGGCGGAGGAGGAGTGGGAATCTGCCTCGCGTGCCTGAGGTGGGGGGACGGGGACGGGGACGGGGGGAGACGGGGACTGACAGCGCCTGTGCGCGCGCATCCCTCCCTCTCTCCATCCGTCCGTCCTGCCGCCAGCGCTCCCGCGTTTCTCTTACACACACACACACACACACATAAGCACACGCACACGGCTGTCCGGGGTGGGGGCAGCGCGGGTGGGGAAAGCCCCAACGTCACCCGTGACGTTAAGACGGAGTGTCAAAATCTGTCCAGATGTGGAGAGGGAAAGGTGGCAGAGAAGTGGGGAAAGGGGAAACTCTTTGAAGATTCCTCTGGAGAGACAGTACTTCTTTTCCTCTGTTCAACCCCCCCCCCACTTTCTCTTTTCTCCCATAACTACTACTGCAAGTTATCCCCCCCCCCCCCATGTAGGGAAACCAGCTTTTGGGGACTAAGCCATAGTTCGTTGTTTAAATGCCGTGTAGTTTGGGGAAACTTCTCTTTAGAAAGAAACGGGTAAGAAACCGGGGGGGGGGGGGAGACCCATGTACAGGTAGTCCTTCATTTTATCTCGGTTCACTTAATGACTGTTCAAAGTTACACCCTCATGAAAAAAGTGACTTATGACCAGTGGTGGGATTCAAATTTTTTTACTACTGGTTCTGTGGGCGTGGCTTGATGAGCGTGGCACGGGAAGGTTACTGCAAAATCTTCATTTCCTCCTGATCAGCTGGGACTGGGGAGGCAGAGAACAGATGGGGGCAGGAGGCAGTCAGAGGTGGCATTCTCCGAACTACTCAAAATTTCTGCTACCAGTTCTCCAGGACTGGTCAGAACTTGCTGAATACCACCTTTCACCCTTATGACCATTGCAGCATTTTAATGGCCACGTGATCAAATTTTGGCTACTTGACAACTGTCAGGGAAATGATTTAATAGCTGACCACCTGTTGTAATGCTGGAATACTGTAATGCTGTAATGATGATGCAATGGTAGTAATGAGTCAGCAGGGTTATTTGACTCTACCACTTTAAGAGACTGTATTATAAGAGAGACCTTGTTGGGGTGTATCTTTCTCTCAGTGTGTGATTCCATGCTATAGATGATGATCGATTGCCTGCCTAGTATGTGTATGTATATATTTCTTGTAGATAAACCACTATTTGAAAGACAAAACTGTTTACTGTATTTTGCTCCTGGGTTGTCTCAAAATAGTCACACTGTGTGCACTCTGACAACAACTGCCTCATATTTATGACAATTGCAGTCGTAAATGGAGTCACATGATCCCCTTTTGCGACCTTCCGATAAGCAAAATCAATGGGGAAAGCAGATTATCTTGACAGCGATGTCACTAATTTAAAAACTGCAGGGATTCACTTAACAAATGTGGCGAGAAAAGATGTTAAATGGGGCAAAGCTCACTTAATAAATTTCTCACTTAGCAACATAAACTTTGGGCTCGATTGTGGTCATAGGTTGAGCACTATCTATAATCGGGGAAATTTTCATTGTTTGGTGGTTAGTTATGGATGTGTAACCAAATGGTGGCTTGCTTTAATTTGTGAATCCTATGAAAGATGTTGGGTTTGCACTAAATGCTTACTCGTTGAACCCACAAGTGCATAACTGATTCATGTCCAATGTTCTAGATTCACATGATGCATGCTGAAGTATTAATTGAGCATTTTAGCTCGGTTCGCACAGTACACAATGCTAAAACAAGTACCCTGCCCCTGTGCACATGACTGCAGTGTCTATGATAGTACATTGCAAAAGTGGATCTTAGGAAATTAAAAACATGGAAGAGCGAAGAGAAATGCTAGAAACCCTAGAATGAGAGCAAAATGACTGAAGACAAATAAAGTACAACTCCTGTGTGAAAAAATATTAGAAGGCAGATCAAGAAAAATACAAAAGGAAAAGGATGAAGATGTAGAAACTGAGAGGAACAGAGCAGACAACACTGTGTTACTGAGGATCATGCAGAGAGCTACGCTAATGATAGCCATGAAAAGGATACTTGATAGAATGATGAAGCAGAAGAGACTGTGGATGTGAAAAGAACCAATGCAAAAAAATCATGATCATCATCATAAAAAGATGGTGTACAATTCTATGGAGAGAAAAGTTCACTGCAAGTGATGTAGTAAAGGGGGCAACAAAGTTGAGAGAATTGGGAAAAATACAATTTCTAATGGTATTAACAAATTGTTTGTGACTGGGAGAAAGGGCTACAATTAAGGACATTTGTTAAATAGGCCATTATGGGAACCCTTCGATATCTGCTAGGCAGCTATAGTGCAAGCCAAGCTGTGTTTGACAAATAACATGAGAATAGCCTCACCTGACTCAAAGCATTGTTGCTCACTTTTGTTTCAGGTCCTGCAACTCTTATTTGGGTAAATCATATGATAAAATGGAAGAACTTTAATTATGAAAGGGTTTGAGAAACAATACAGCAGAAAGTTGGTTGCTAAGAGCAGTCTATGATGGATGTGAATTATGCATGAGAATAAATGGTATATGAAGGAGATAAGGGTGTGTGATGTCCTTTGGATTCTTTAATGTATTTTTGGATGAATATATAAGATATATTTGAGTTGTGTTATGTAGACACACACACACACACACACATGTTTGTGTATATGTGTATGTGTATATATATGTACATCAGTGGTGAAATTCAAAACTTTTTACTACCGGTTCTGTGGGTGTGGCTTGGTGGATGTGGCAGGGGAAGGACACTGGAAAATCTCCATTCCCACCTCACTCTGGGGCCAGCCAGAGGTGGTATTTGCCAGTTCTCCAAACTGCTCAAAATTTCTGCTACCGGTTCTCCAGAACCTGTCAGAACCTACTGAATTTCACCCCTGATGTATATGCATTTGTATATTGGTGATGCTATGGAACTGGCTAAATATCTAAATGATCTGTAGCAAACATTAAATATGTTGTATGATGCAAGAAGGATCAAAGATCTAAAAACTAAAATATCTAAAAACCAAAATAGTGGAGTTTGACAAAGAAAATTGAGTGAACAATTGAATGTTATACATACATGGCCGAAAGTGAACCAAATAGATGTATTTCTGCACCTTGGTTCAAAATGTATTAAATATAGACAAAATGAAACAAAATTAAGATCTGCAATCGTTGGTAAAAACGTGAGTGAAATAAGTTTGCTGAAAATAAGTGAAAATGCTTTGATTAAGAGAGTGTGTTTGCCCATTCTTGGGAAGTGGGAGGTAGATATATGCCTGAAGAAACATAAAAGTAAACTAAATACAGTAGTAAAGGGGAGAACTTAAGAAATAAGTAAAAAATAAAAGAGAAAGAAGAATGGAAGCTGAAGAAATATGGATTGAACAGAAACCTGAGTGGCCTGTAAGTTATGGCATTTGAGGAATCTAGAAAAATGGATGAGAACTAAATCACGAGGGAGGGAGGGACGGAGTTGAAAGACCAAGAAAGTCATGGCTAGGTGGAGTAGATGAAGAGAGGGAGGGAGGGAGATGGAGGGGCACAATGGAAAGAGCAAAAAACACAAAATGATAGATGGATGGATTGGAAGCAAAAAGGGTTTGCAAAAATAGAAATGTATAGCCAGGACTAGTGAAAGGTGTTGGTATAAACCAGATTTGTCTTTTCTTTTCATCTTATTTCAGATCTACAATTTCTTTGTCTTACTATATCATACTCCGTATTCTGTATAATGTTACTTATCCCAGAAGGGAATTGTGTGATATGAGTGTATATGTGTAAGCTGTAGATCATCTTTCCCCAAACTTTCCATCAATTGCATTTCATTTCTCCCCTGTGCTAAGGGCAGACCTTGAAGTTAAAATATACAACAGGGTCAGACTGTCAGAGGCAACCAAGCTGTAGAAGGCCATAATTTCTGCTAGTAATACTTAACATTTATTCAGTTCACAGTAAACTAAGTTAGTTAAAAACCTAGCATTTACATGCCCACAGTATGCTAAGCGTATTGATTAGTGTATGACTTTGATTAATTTATGATTCAACAATGAGTGAACCCAGTACAAGGATTGATTTAAGTCATCGAGTTATTGAAATTATAAATTATATAGTAGATCAACAGACTGAAACAGAAAGAGATTGCTAACTAACGTTCCCTAGGAAGTTTGGGACAGAAACCCAAACATGTTTGATTTTATTTGCTTTTGTTCCATACAAATGATATTTGGAGTTGTAAATGGGAACTTAATTTATAGAACTTAGATATACAAGTTGAGCTTCCCCCAATTCTTTTTATATAGTTCCCCCATTCCTCAGCAACGCCATAGCTGATATTCTGTTAAAATTAATCTCAACACTCAAAATTAAACCCAGCTATTTGCCTGTCTTAGGGATGCGGTGGCTCAGTGGCTAAGACGTTGAGCTTGTCAATCAACGTTTGAATCCCTAGCACCGCATAACAGAATGAGCTCCCACTACTTTTCCCAGCTTCTGCCAACCTTGCAGTTCGAAAGCATGTAAAAATGCAAGTAGAAAAATAGGAACTACCTTTGGTGGGAGGGTAACAGTGTTCCCATGCACCTTTGGCGTTTAGTCATGCCAGCCACATGACCACAGAGACGTCTTCAGACAGCGCTGGCTCTTCAGCTTTGAAACAGAGATGAGCACCTCCCCCTAGAGTCAGGAACGACTAGCGCATATGCGCAAGGGCGACCTTTACCTTTATTAGCCTGCATATACATAAAAAAGAAGTGAATGATCTTTAAGAAAAAAATAAATCCAGTTTTTGCCCTGGACGATCTACTTCTTCTGAATTTGCCTACTTTTGGGAATGTAGACCTTAACATGCCACTCATGGTAAAACTCAAAAATGGAAAGACATTTCAACCCTCACAATGGATGAATGGCTGCAAAAATGGATGAAGTTGGCAGAGATGGATAAATTGCTTTGATTTAAAAAAAAACAATTACTTTTATTTCTACTTGGAAACTGCTTCTTGGTTTTGTCCATAGATAGATGATAGATAGATAGATAGATAGATAGATAGATAGATAGATAGATAGATAGATAGATAGATAGATAGATAGATAGATAGATAGATAGATAGATAATAAAGATAGGGGGGCAAGCTATTTTCCAAAGCACCAGAAAGAAACAATGAATGGTAACTAACCAAGGAGAGAAGCAATCTAGAACTATGGAGAAAGATGAGAGTCCATCAACCAATGTAAAAGCTTTCCTTCAGAAGCTGTATGTGCCGGAAGCTTTCAAGAAGAGACTGGACAGCCATTTGTCCGAAATGGTATAGAGTCTCCTATTTGAATGGGGATTGGATTATAAGACCTCCAAGGTCCCTTCCAACTCTATTATTCTATGTTCTAACACTACTAGACAATATTAGGGAGTTTATTCCATGTATTACTCTTCTGTAGCTTTCACGTACCTGAGCAGGTGGCAAACATGCTGTAAACATGTGGTATGAGGTTGGAAGACAAGCAGATTCTTATGTGGTTGGTGCCTATATGTGAGACTACCAGGAATTCCAGAACTATTAAGCTAGATGGGGGAGTTTAAAAAGCATTCTGGAAGAAGACAGTGCTTCAAATCACTTCTATAGCACTACCAAGGAAACTGTACAGAGACAGTCACTAGAAGTCAAGCATGACTTCAGGGCATCTTCATCTGTCTTCAGATCTCATTGTTCAGAGAATTGGGGTATGAATTGGAAAGCTGTTTCCTTAGATTGGCATTTCTCAGAGTTCCATTGTGAGCTAAGAGAGCATACATATACAATTTGCAAAGCTTCTTTTTAAAGTTATATTTAATAAACAAAAGAAAAGCGTAGATTATGGAGTGTGTATAGATGTGCGTGCATGTGTGTACATCAGTACCATTTTTATTAAGTTTTGAAGCATTTGTAGTTTTTGGGAATTGATTAGTTATAGCTGCAGGTAAGAAAATCAGTATAATAAAAAGTCAAACATTCCAGCATAGAGTAATAAAAAAATCCATTTTTTATCCATCTGTAATCCATTTTAGGCCCCCTAAAATGGATTACAGCATGAAGATAGGTTTTTAATTTTCTGGTTTGATACTTCAAAGAAGACCTCCTGGGAAAATGTTGTCTTTTCTTCTAATGTGCTTGTTGGTTCCAGAATGAACCTCCTAAGGTTTAGATTAAAGTTACCAATTGTCCTGGAGCACTAATAAAAGTAGGAGGCGCCTCATTCTAGCCAAGAATGAGAAAACACAAGGATTATTTGTTTTTCCTTAGGCCCATTCTCTTCACGTCTCTCTATCCAGGCATGAAGCATCCTTCAGCTGATATTTGGAATGTTTCTATATAGTACCTTTTCTACTATTTGGGCCTTCCTACATCATCTCACATCATCTTATTTAACTTAATCAAATAGAATAGATAGAATAGAATTCTTTATTGGCCAAGTGTGATTTGGACACACAAGGAATTTGTCTTTGGTGCATAGGCTCTCAGTGTACATAAAAAGACAAGATACACTGGCCAAGAATTATAAGGTACAACACTTAATGATAGTCATAGGGTACAAATAAACAATCAGGAAACAATCAATATCAATATAAATTATAAGGATACAAGCAACAAAGTTACAGTCCTGTAGTCTTAAGTGGAAGGAGATGGGTGATAAGAACAACGAGAAGACTAATAGTAATAGTAATGCAGCCTTAGTGAATGGTTTGACAGTGGTGAGGGAATTATTTGTTTAGCAGAATGATGGTGTTCTTGTGTCTAGTTGTCTTGGTATGCAGTGCTCTATAGCATCATTTTGAGGGTAGGAGTTGAAACAATTTATGCGAGGGGTCTGTAAATATTTTCACGGCCCTCTTTTTGACTCGTGCAGTTCCTCAATGGAAGGCAGGTTGGCAGTAATTGTTTTTTCTGCAGTTCTGAAGTCTGTGTCTGTCTTGTTGGGTTGCAGAACCAAACCAGACAGTTATGGAGGTGCAGATGACAGACTCAATAATTCCTCTGTAGAACTGATTCAGCATCTCCTTGGGCAGTTTGAGCTGAGTTGGTGCAGAAAGAACATTCTTTGTTGTGCTTTTTTGATGACATTTTTGATACTAGGTGTCCATTTTAGGTCTTGAGATATAATACAACCTAGAAATTTGAAGGTCTCTACTGTTGATACTGTGTTGTCTAGTATTGTAAGAGTGGTAGTATGGTAGAGTTTCTCCTAAAATCTACCTCCATTTCTACGGTTTTGGGTGTGTTCAGTTCCAGATTGTTCCGGTCACACCATGAGGCTAGTTGTTCAACCTCCCGCATGCAGTTTCATTGTTGTCTCGAATGAGACCAATCAATGTTGTATCATCTGCAAAATTCAGTAGTTTAACAGATGGATCATCTGAGATGCAGTCATTGGTACATAGAGAGAAGTGGACAGAGCACACAGCCCTGGGGGGCTCCTTATTTATTAAAAAGTTCTGTATACTTCACTTTTATTCTGCCAGCTCAGGAGCCAAGCACGTCCTCCTCTAATTTTTCTTCATATAATCAATAGCTATAGCAATTAGAGCTAATTACAGCACTCTCTGGGTTGTTTACAATGTAGAAGCATTATTTACATATTGCCCCCAACAATCTGGCTCTCATTTTACCAACTTTGGAAGGATGGATGGCTAAGTCAACCTTGAGTCTTATGAGGATCGAACTCCAGGCTGTGGGCAGAATCTGCAATACTGTACTTTAACCACTGTACCACCAAGGCTCATGCTAGATAACTTAAGCTAAGAGATCATGACCAGCCCAAAGTCAGTGAACTTCCAAATCTATGTTTTGCCAGTTGAATTTCAACACCTTAACCACTACTATGAACTAGACAAGAATGTTCTTTAACTGCAGTTATACCTTGGCACTTGACTTCTTCAGAATTTGTCGAATTTGGTATTCAACATGTTTTCAAGCAGAAATCTTGATCCAACAGTCATCTTTCTCCCAATAATAACTGTGCAAAGAACATGTTGATCTCGGCTGCCTTGTGACTCGCTATTTCTAGCAGGTCATGTGGTAAGTTACATGGTTTTCTTGGTACCCATCACATTTGTCATGTCTACCAGAATGTATTTGTGATGAGTATTGAGGTACCACTGTAGACTTTGATAACTTAGTTTCTTTCCAATGTTTACATCTGTACTCCCATCAGCCTTAGCCTCCATGACTGATCGATGGCAAGAGACATGGGATTTTACTGAAATATCTGAAGTATACCAGGCTTTTAACCCTATTTTCAAGTATCAGTCTTGCAGCAAAATGTTGATCCACTGAATTCCTGTTTCAGTACAGCCTTGTCCAGGTGTGTGTCCTTCAGATGAACACTTCATTCACTTCATTCCCCTTGAGGTGCACCCGGAGACTCCAGCTGGTGCAGAATGCGGCTGCGCGGGGGATTTTGGGAGTCTCTCGGTACTCCCATGTAACATCTCTCCTGCGCGAGCTGCACTGGCTGCCTGTGGTCTTCCGGGTGTGCTTCAAGGTGTTAGTAACCATCTTTAAAGCACTCCATGGCACGGGTCCTGGTTACCTGAGAGATTGCCTCCTGCCACATACCTCCCTTCGACCTGTCTGCTCCCACAGAGTGGGCCTCCTCAGGGTGCCGTCAGCCGGTCAATGCCAGCTGGCGACCCCCAGGGGAAGGGCCTTCTCTGTCCCCCGATATCCGTACAATCACGGACCTACGCCTCTTCCGTCGGATGTTAAAAGCACATTTCTTCCATCTAGCTGGCCTGACATAGACTAAGGGTATAATTTAAAATTTTGATATTTAATGGTTTTAACCTTTGTATTTCTAAATTTTAGCACAGATCTAATAATTTAATTACCTTTTATATTTTGTATGTGTTGTGGGTTTTTATCTTTCTGTGCACCTCCCTGAGTCCCTCCAGGAAAAATAGGGCGGTATATAAATTGAAATAATAAATAAATAAATAAATAAAAAACTTCAGTTATCATTATTATTAAGCACATTATTAGCAAAATCTGCAAGACAAATTAAAACTCTTAATTGATTATATGGACTTTTTGCATTAAAAAAGCTGGCTAAAATGTCATTGATTAATTTCTGGCTCTGTACCTTTGTGATGGTAATGGAATGAGAATCCTTGAGTCTGTTGTATTTGAACAACAAAAACAATCTTCAAGACTATTGTAGCCTACAAGTTGGATCTTAATAAACAATTTGGACAATAAATTGTATAGTATAGTATAGTATAGTATAGTATAGTATAGTATAGTATAGTATAGTATAGTATAGTATAGTATAGTATAGTATAGTATAGTATAGCCTAGCCTAGCCTAGCCTAGCCTAGCCTAGCCTAGCCTAGCCTAGCCTAGCCTAGCCTAGCATAAGGTTAGGTTGGATTGGGTTGGGTTGGGTTGGGATAGGATAGGATTTAGTATAAACTATGCTACTGGAGTTGTTATAGTAGACAGCATACAAGTATATGTTAATTAGTGAAATAATTCCAATGTATAAATATGGTTGGTTGGTTGGTTGGTTGGTTGATTGATTGCATGTTAACTCTTGGTTCTCTATGATGATCTGTCCCAACTTGATCTTTCAGAACTTCATGGTGCACCTATCACCACTGTAACTAAGTCCATCCACTTTGTGTGTACATGTAAGCACCATCCAAAATTACTCTTCACTCCTACACATAGACATAAAGACAAATTAGTCCAAACTGTTGTAAGAAGATGAATAGTTGGAATGGAGCATTGTACTCTTTGAAATATGCATTATATAGATCAACCTAGCAATTGTATGGCAACTTTAAAAAAGATCTCACTTTAATGCAGTTTTGTTAAGTCCACAGTACATGTGACATCAGCTTTTCTAAAGCAGAAAAAAAACCCTATGGTGATTATAAGACTGCCAGATAACCTTTTGATTTAACATCAGGGAAAGATGAGGAGTTTTGATAGGATTTTTCTTCTTTAAGTGCCAATTTGTAATTTCTTTGGAAACAGGGTCAGACCTTCCATTTTCTTGAGTGAGAGAATTGATTTGATCCTAAAATGACCTTGAAGGATCTACACATAAACCAAAGACATTAACCAAAGAAAACATAGGTTCAGATCACTGAAGCTCCAAGTCAATAACTTTCTCAACCTAACCTTCCTTACTAGGTTCATATGAAGTTACCAACACATAGAGTACCTAACTGGTTCAAGTGTCCTACAGGGAGAAGAAATGTTGATGACTTTTTAGCTCATTTGTTGATGAAAAACACACTTACACCAGGATAAATGTCTCACAGAGAATTGGAATATCTGTCAAGCATTTTGGAAGAAGAATAGAAAATTTAACAAGTTTGGAGAGTCAACCAGAGTTGGTCATAGGTGGGTAGCTATATAAATGTTTTAAATATATAAATAAATGACAGGGCACTTCTGAACAATGGATTGGATAGATGCAGTGGCTCAGTGACTAAGACGCTGAACTTGTTGATCAGAAAGGTTGACAGTTCAGCGGTTTGGATCCCTAGTGCTGCGTAATGGAGTGAGCTCCCATTACTTGTCGCAACTTCTGCCAACCTAGCAGTTCAAAAGCATGTAAAAATACAAGTAGAAAAATAGGGAAGGTAACAGTGTTCTGTGCACCTTTGGCATTTAGTCATGCCAGCCACATGGCCACTGAGACATCTTCAGACAGTACTGGCTCTTTGGCTTTGAAATGGAGATGAGCACTGGGCCCTAGGGTTGGGAACGACAAGCACATATGTGCAAGGGGAACCTTTATTTTAACCTATCTCCTAGTTCCAAGGGTGTAGTGGAATCAATTAAGGTAAGACATTTTGTACTAAAAGCTTTGACTTCTGTTTTTTGAAGCCTATGAGAATCTATCTATCTATCTATCTATCTATCTATCTATCTATCTATCTATCTATCTATCTATCTATCTATCTATCTATCTATCATCTATCTATCTATCTATCTATCTATCTATCTATCTATCTATCTATCTATCTAGTGTTTTTGTCAAAGCACCTATTATGCCCAAATGTTTTGGGCAAAAAGGGAAGCAGTATACTCCCTACCATATTTGGCCATACCAGGTGCTTTGATAAAAACACTTAATCATTCCCCTTGTTCAGCTGATAAGGGAAGAGAGCTTGTGGCTTCAAGGCTAATATAACTGCTTAAGATGTAAAAACAGCCCAAGTTTGAATCCCAGTAAGGGTATGGCTAGCTGATTAGAGCTAAATAGCTTGAAATAGATCTATATTCTTACAGAAGAGATAGCACTGTGAAGTGGGACTCATAAGGCGCTCTCCTCTCTTTTAAGTAAAAATGCAATCTCAGAAATTATTTACAAATGGCAATGGGAAGTTATTTCCACAGATACACGCTAGGTCTTTAGCCAGGAATCACCTTTTTTTTTTGTTTGATCTATAGATCTCTTCAAGTCACTTAATTCTGAATCGGGGGAAAAAAATCTCACTCAAATTCAGGAAGGATAATGAAAAATAATTGCCCGTTTTCATATCTGAGAAATGCAGAGAAAGAAAGATCATTACAATCATTATCATAATTCTCATAAGTCAGAAAATGGAGAAATCTAGATCAACTGAAAAAAATGTGTTCTTTCAATCTCTTTCTCTCTTTCACACACAATGCCATCAATTTGTGGAGTAATGGAATATTAAGTATTCTAATGACATTGCCATTTTACTGTGATTGATCAAAAAGAAGTTGAATGTTCTTTGCAACCCAGAATATTATAGAGAGATATGTACCTTCTGAAAATTTTGAAAACTTAAGGCAGGGAGGGTAGATTATATTTAGATAATCTATTTAGCCTTGGCTTTTGCTTATTTATATATTTAATAGAAATAGGTATGTAATCTTTCAGATGTTAAATGCCAACATTTGGCAACATGGGCTGATGGGAATATGAATCCAACAACCACTGAAAGGCTACATATAATAAAGTACAATAGTATTGCAAAGTTGGAGTTGCTTTTGCATTTTAACATTATAGTAAGAATTTTAACTAAGGGGTTCACTGGCTGAGACGCTGAGCTTGTCGATCATAAAGATTGGGAGTTTGGGAGCTCAAATCTCTAGCACTGTATAATGGGGTGAGCCCCCGTTACTTGTCCCAGCTTCTGCAAACCCTAGCAGTTCGAAAGCAAGTAGAAAAATAGGGACCGCCTCTGGTGGGAAGTTAAGAGCATTCTGTGCACCTTCAGCATTTAGTCATGCCGGCCACATGACCACAGAGATGTCTTCAGACAGCACTGGCTCTTCAGCTTTGAAACAGAGATGAGTACCACTCCTTAGAGTCGATTAGCACATATGTACGAGGGGAACCTTTACCTTTACTTAAGAGTTTTAAACTTTAGAGCATAGTGAGGTTTATATATATATATATATTTGTTTTCGTAGATTTTCACGGGTGTAGGTATGATGGCATAGCTGGCTTCGGGGATTTTCCCCTGTATAAGGCATAGAAAAGTTGTTGCAACGTTTCGACAAGATCTCACTTGTCATCATCAGGCAGGCTCACAGACACAAGCCTGCCTGATGATGACAGGTGAGATCTTGTCGAAATGTTGCAACAACTTTTCTATGCCTTATACACGGGAAAATCCCCGAAGCCAGCTATGCCAGCATATATATGTATGTATGTATGTATATATGTATGTATGTATGTATGTATGTATGTATATGTGTGTGTGTGTGTGTGTGTATATATATATATATATATATAATATATATATATAAAACACAGTAAGGGGAAAATATTGAATGAATACTTGAATTCCAATAATAACTGACAAACAACAGGTTAAATAGAAGAGGATAAATATATATTGCATATGGAAATGCAAACCATCAAGATGTATCTTCCATTATTGCATGACATAATAGAATTTATATAACCTGTGTTTATGAGAGTTTCAGCTGTTCCTCAGAGGGAGACTGCCAGAACTGGGGTTTATGCAGTCAACTTGTGCAGTTGAGCAGCTGGGAGTTGAGAAATGTTAACCAAACTCATAGCCAAGAAGTGGGCGTGAAAAAGTTTAAAATGAATAAAGGGAACAGTTATTTTGAAAGGCTTTTTTTATGAATGAAAGTGATTGAATTAATTGGAATTAAAGTAAACAATGAACTGGACTTCCATGAGAAATTTTATTTACAATTTTTTTATTGTCTTACAAATCAGAATATAAAGTAACACTGTAAAACAGTGTTAAAAACAGTGTAAAACAGAAAATCACTGTAACAGCATCGCCAAAAAGGCATTAAGAGTTGTTAACCTAATTTTGCAAAGCTTCTTCTCCAGTAAACCTGGGCATACAAAACCTTTGCCAGACCAGTTCTCAAATACAGCTCATCTACCTGGAATCCATACTCTATAACAGACATTAATACAACTGAGCGAGTCCAGAGGTATTTCACGAGAAGAGTCCTCCACTCCTCTGCTCACAATAGAATCTCTTATGCCACCAGGAACAAAATTTTGGACTTAGACAAACTGGAACTATACCACCTATGATCTGACCTAAGCTTAGTACACAAAATTGTCTGCTATAACATCGTACCTGTCAATTACTACTTCTGCTTCAACCGCAATAATACGCAGGCAAACAATAGATACAAACTCAAGATAAACCACTCGGAACTCGATTGCGGAAAATACGATTTGAGCAACAGAGTGGTCAATGCCTGGAATGCACTACCCAACTCTGTTGTTACATCCTTAAACCTCCAAAACTTTAACCTTAAACTGTCTAGCGTGGACCTCACCCCATCCCTAAGAGGCCTGTAAAAGGGGGCATGAATAAGCGCACCAGTGTGCCTACCGTCCCTGTCCTATTGTTCCCATTTATTTGTACTCATTTCTTATCTATATACTGTACGTATACTTATATGTTTATATGTTATATTCATATGCTTGTTTTCTTACACATGCTTGACAAACCAAAATAAATACAATAAATAATAATAATAATAATAATAATAATAATAATAATTTTAATTTCTATCCCGCTCTCTCTCCCCAAGGGGACTCGAGGCGGGGCACAGGCAATTAAAAATACAACAAATACAAAATACAAAGTTAAAAATAAATTAAATAAATCCTGCGCTAAAACCCATAACTAAAAATAATTTAGTTATAAATAAAAAGTTAGCATGAGCCAGACTGGGACTAAGGAGTGCCAATTGAGATGAAAATATTAAGGACACAGGAAAAACCAACCGAGGGGGAGGGGAAGAGAAAAAGATTACTCTTTCCCTTGCCATTGTGACACTTTCACTTTTGATGACATCCTAAATTAGAATGGCAACTACTAGAAAAGCAACAAAAAACAGCAGAGGGGAGGATCATTAGAACAACCTGCATAGAGAGAACTTACATCAGATTTACTTCATAATATGCTTGAGGAATTGGGCAATAAGTTACCGGAATCACTAGATACTAAATTGATTAATTCATTAGATATTAAATTGATAGCTTTGGGGGGGGGGGGGGGGGGAGAATGGATGAAAGGCTTGTAAAGATGAAAAAAGGAGATGAAAAAAAAATCAAGAAGATGTTAAGCTCTATAAAACAAAAGTTTGTAGATGTAAAGCAAATGAAGGACTACATGGAGATTCTGGAAAATAAGAAGGAAGTTATAGACCGAAAGTTGGAAAGACAATTAGATAATTTGGCCGTACTAGAACTGATAGGAAAGGAATTTTTTTAAGCAATTCCAGAGGATTATGCACTGGGTTCCACTCCTAAATATAGAAACTTTAGAATGCAGTCGTTTCTTTAAATATTTATTATTATTATTTATGTATTTATCGTATTTATAAGCCGCACCCATCTCACCACACAGGGACTCGGGGCGGCGCACAGGGAATATGAAATAGAAATATACATATATACAAGAATATAAGCATTCTTAAAACTAAATTAAATTAAACCCACCCTGCGCTAAAACCCCAGAATTAAAACTTTGGTCAACTAAAAGCAGTACAGTGTCGAGTAAAATCATGCCAGGCCGACTTGTTGGAAGAAGTGCGTTTTTAACCGCTGGCGGAACAGGCGGTGGTCTGAGATGACACGGAGTTCGGGAGGTAGGGCGTTCCAGAGGGTTGGGCCCATCACAGAGAAGGCTCTTCCCCTGGGCGTCGCCAGCCGGCATTGCCCAGTTGACGGCACCCGGAGCAGACCCTCTCTGTGAGAGCGTATTGGTCGTAGGGATGTATGGGGCAGCAAATACGGAGAGGGTAGGATAATATAAGTAATAAACTAGACCTTGAGGTTCTATAAAGTCCAATTATACATAATGAGACTTCCTTCTGAATAAACACATATGTTCTATACATTTTTCCCACCCATGAATTAAGTTCCCAAACTCTAAAGAATATCAAAAGTCCTGTTTGTTGCTAAGTGACAGCACACATGTTCTTAAACATGGTTTTTTTTCTTTTTTTCCCATGCATTAATCTCATCTCCTTTTCCTTCTGTCCAACAGTTCAGTCATATATCAGTTTAAGTGATGAGCTCGGTTAATGAAAATTGAAAAATGTGGCAGTTCAAAATATCTGTTAAACATTTGCATAATTCAAAATGTTTTCAGCTGCAGAGCAGAGTGGACTGTGATCAGAGCTTTCTGTGGTTCACAGGTTTTGATAGACATACAGAACAAAATATTACTTCAGATTTTTTTTTTTAAAGATGGCATCTGGTTTTGACTTTCCAGTCATAGTCCTCAACTGAACCAGCAAGATTATGTATGCCTAGAGAAGCCAGGTTATCTCTTTTCTCCATTTCAAGAAATGGCATGCTTGTGATTCTAAGCCAGGGTGGGCAAACTTTGCAACTTTAAGTCTGAAGGACTTCAGCTCCCAGAATTCTCCAGCCAGCAAAGCTGGCTGGAGAAGTCTGGAAGCTAAAGTCCTTCAGACTTAAAGTTGCAAAGTTTGCCCACCCCTGTTCTAAGCTGTAGAGTGATTGAACTTGAAAATGGCACTTAGCACTTAGACTTATGTACTGCTTTTCAGCCCCCTCTAAGCGGTTTACAGAGTCAGGATATTGGCCCCAACAATCTGGGTGCTCATTTTACCACCTTGTAGGTCATCTAGTCCAACTCCTCCCCCTGCACAAGCAAGAAACCCTATATCATTCTGACAAATGGTAGACCAATCTCTTCTTGAAAGCCTCTAGTGATGAAGCTCCCTCAACTTGCGAGGGCAAGCTGTTCCATTATAGTCAACAACGAACAAGCCTTCAGTATTACTCAATCCAACTCAGGTTTTTTTTTCTTTATTAAACCATAAATCTTAGAACTATCTAGGTACATTATAATTGTCAGTCCTTCTTCCTAGTGTTCTTTTGAGAACGTAAAATTCCACCTCTCTGCTGGGTTGTTTCTCTACTCTGAAAAGTACTCTCTCTCTCTCTCTCTCTCTCTCTCTCTCTCTCTCTCTCTCTCTCTCTCTCTCTCTCTCTCTCTCTCTCTCTCTGTGTGTGTGTTATGCAGAAGCTTCCTAGGACTGCAGCTTCCTGTGCTTCTCTTTATTAGCAAAAACTAGCACACAGCATTTGTTTGGGTTCCTGCATAAATACATGAACAGCAAGCAGGAAGCCTTGGCTGCACACAAGCTGTCACAGCTACCATTTCTGCTCATGGCAAACTAACTTCAAAAGTGATTCATGATTTGTGCATTGATGTTTTACATACATTTCATGCCTACTGAAATGGGCCTTCCTCTGGGTCTTCTCGATTTAACAATAATTGGGACTCTGCAGAATACTGGGGTGGGGAGGATGGGGGCTGTCCAGAATTTTAAAAAAAAAATTTTTTTTTAATCAGATCTATCTTTTCTCAAGAGATAAGGCTTTGATCTTTGGTATCTATCCACAATTTGTTATGGTTAGCCTCCAAATGTCACAGGTACAGAATTGAGAATGCAAGTAGCAATTATCTCCTATTCAATGTGTGTCAAGTGTATATACAATGGAAATTTCAGAAAACTAATGGGGCAATGAGTGATGCAGTGGCCTAGAGATGGAGCTCACACCTCAAAATCAGGAGGTTGTGAGTTCAACCCTAGGTAGCATCAGCAATTTTTTTTCCTGTGCTCAGTGAATAATTGTCTGCTGTGTACTCCCCATAGGCATCAGGAAGGGCACCCAGCCAGTAAACACTTGAGCTCCATTCAGTCGCCCCAACTCCACCCTGATGCAAGGGATTACAGGGTTGTCAAAAGGGGAAAAAATGAATAAATATGAAATATATTTCTCATCTTATATAATTCAGGTCTCTTATATTATAGACACAAATGCCTAATATTTCCTTCCTACTGTCTTTGATCTTGTGCTTTTCACTGCCAGTTTGTGATTTCTCCCTCACAAAGATTTCTCTTTCCTCCCCAGTATTTGTCAATATTTGTCTCCTGCACCACCATTCCCATGATCTTCCTTCTTTCTGCAAAATGCTCGTATGTTCTTAAACGTATTAAAATATTAGGCCAGGAATGTTATGATATTTGATCCTTGGGTTGTTTTCTAAAAACTGTGATGCCATGTTACACTGATATTTGCATATGCGCTCAAGCCATTGCTTCTTCTAAAACATTGTTGTCTTGACTTCAGTCCAATCTACATCCAGCCATATACATATACCATATACCAAAGGTGGTTCCTATTTTGCTACTTTCATTTTTACATGCTTTCAAACTGCTATGTTGGCAGAAGCTGGGGCAAGTAACAGGAGTTCACCCCGTTAGGTGATTTGAACTGTCAACCTTTCTGATCAACAAGCTCAGCGTCTTAGCCATTGAGCCACCGTGTCCCTCTTAGGTCTCCTATCCAGGTATTAATCTGGTTTAATTGTATTTTGGTTTCGGAGGTCAGCCAAGGTCAAATAGTTACTGCCATCTAGCAAGGCACTCAGTTCAAGAAGCTTTCAAGAAAAGCTCAGTATTGTCTTCTTGGACTGAGATACAGTACAGATAGTCCCCAACTTACATCCACAATAGCAATCAAAATTTCCATTGCTAACCAAGGCAGATGATGTATGTATATGTGTGTGTATATATATATATATATATATATATATATATATATATATATGTAATTGTTTCACAACAACCTATTATTAGGCCCCAATTAAGGAAGGAGACATACTGTTTCCTTTCCTGCCTTTCGGCTCATCACGAGAGACCATCTAGACAGCAAGCCAAGAATTACGTTGTATAATTTTTTAGATATGTGTGTTAGTTTTATGAGCTGATCAATAAATTGAATTAGAGAGAGACCAGGATAGATCTATTTCGAGCTTATTAGCTCTCATCAGCTGGCCATACCCTTTACTGGGATTTGAACCGGGGCTATGTTGCATGCCCCAATGAGAGCTAATAAGATCAAAATAGATCTATCCTGGTCTCTCTCTAATTTAATTTATTGATCAGCTCATAAAACTAACACACATATCTAAAAAAAATTACACAACGTAATTCTTGGCTTGTTGTCTAGATGGTCTCTGGTGATGAGCCAAAAGGCAGGAAAGGAAACAGTATGTCTCCTCCCTTAATTGGGGCCTAATAACAGGTTGTTGTGAAGCAATTACCCATACTAATACACCCTGTCTCAGCTGATGCAATAAGGGGAGCTGGCTTGGCTGAAGTGCTAGGCTTCTTGCCTGGCATGCAACACAGCCCCGGTTCGAATCCCAGTAAAGGGTATGGCCAGCTGATGAGAGCTAATAAGCTCGAAATAGATCTATTCTGGTCTCTCTCTAATTTAATGTATTGATCAGCTCATAAAACTAACACTCACACACACACACATATATATATATGTTTTTGTGTGTGTGTGTGTACACACACACACACACACAGTTTGGGATGTTACAGTACTTCATGCACACACCATTTCATAATTTAAAGCACTGTATGAGTGTTTTAGCTTGCAAAATAGGAAGAAACAATACATTAAGTGATCACAGTATGAGAGAATGTGCATGTTTGAAAGGAAGTACTTTTCTAGCGATATTGTATTAAAGAAATATCAATATTTTTCTTTCTTTTTGAGAACAGAGCTAGAAAAGATGATAGCCCAGATGGGTTCCATTGGTAATTAAAATTTGGAAGGCAGTTTGATAGTGAAAAAAGCTGTGTTCTAAAATAAATCATATGACTCTGATATGCTATTAACTGCACACAAATAAAATACTTCTAATTAGGGAGAAATGACAAATTCATTTGGCCCAAATTTCTACTTTAGAAGAACCAAAAAGGACGAGATATTCTAAAGTCTGACATTTACAGAATATAGTTTCATGGTTCGTAATTCCAAAAATTTTCATGCACAATGTATGGGTATATAAAGTTGCACAAAAATGGATTATATTGGGGGGGGGGATTAGCAGCTAAAAAAAGAGAAAGGGAACAAAATGAAATGAGACAAATGTGCATACCCTGATAGTGACACCATGAAAATGAACCTGAGTGAAGTACATGCAGCATACTGAGTGAACAGATTGAAAGGAAGAGCCAACTTGGGAAAGTTGTGGATGGAAGGTGGTGATAAGATCTTCAGAAAGAGAGAAGTGAGAGGTTTTAAAAAGCAAAAAAATATTTCTGGACAAATGTGGAAACAAGAATCATTTTTCAAAAATAGAAAATTATGGATATAATTGTATACTATACTAAACATACTAAACTCCATTGCATACTAAACTCCATTGCATGCCATGGCCATACCATATCATATCATACTACACCACACCATAGTAAATGTGTCAGTGTGGACAGTGTGACTATGTGAGACAAACCAGGAGCAAATACAGTAAAGTAGAGGTTTGTATTTAAATAGCGGTTTAATCTACAAAGAATACATACATACACATACTTTAGTCAGACCTCAAACAAACAGCAATCAGCAATTGCAGCATGGAAGCAGAGAGAGAGAGAGAGAGAGAGAGACAGACAGACAGACAGACAGACAGACAGACAGACAGACAGACATCCCAACCGGGCCTCTTCTTCTTACAGCCTCTTAAAGTAATATCAGTCCAAAACCTTGCTGACTCATTCCTAGCATTACATCATCTTGGCAGCTGGTCAGCTCTTAAATCATTACCTTGAGAAAACGTAAATTAGTTTACATATGCGTTACTGATTTTTTATTTATTTATTAAACTTATGTGCTGCCCATTTTGCCTAGAGGCAACTCTAGCAATAACAGTAGCACTTAGACTTATATACGTACCACCTCACAATAGTTATAATGTCAGCATATTGCTCTCAGCAAGCTGGGTCCTCATTTTACCAACCTCAGAAAGATAGAAGGCTAAGTCAACCTTGAACCCCTCAGGATCAAACTCCAGACTGTGGGCAGAGATAGCCTGCAATACTGCATTCTAATCACTGCCCCACCCTTGGATGGCTTATAATAAACGAAGACAATAATATGAAACATTAAAACAATAAATAGTAACACTAAAATTGATTTAAAAATTGGCAAAGTTGGGAAGGAAGGGAGCAAGATGTATACGGAGAGGAGGTAGGAGCAGGGGGGGGGGCTGATCGGGGTTCACAGGCGTTTGAGAGGACCTCTAGCTAAGATTCTATGCAATTCCAATCCTGGCTGGCCCCGCCCACCCCTCCCAGGAGTCCCCACATGGCCTGTTTTGGATGCAGGTAAGTGCAGGGCACACACGGAGGCTCGGGGAGGGTGAAAAATGCGTCTACCGGAAGTTAGGGAAGGCCAGAAAAAAGGGCCACCAGAGCCTGGGGAGGCCATTTTTGCCCTCCCTAAGGTTCGAGGAAAGCCTCCGGAGGCTGGGGAGGGCAAAAAGCCCCCCCCCCATGATAAAAGAAACTGACTAGGCCACACCCACCATGGCCACACCCACCAAGCAACCGGGCAGAGAATTCCTTGCTAAAGCCTTTGAAGGCCACCCCTGGGTGGGAGTCTTATCTTAGTTCATTAACCTACCTGCAGAGCAATGCATCCCCATTGAGTCCCAGGCCAGTTAGCATAGTGAAATCTTCAGGCCATTTTGGAAGGCCTGGGATGAAGTTTACTTTACTGTAGAGAGTAAAAGGTTCACCTCTACTCATTTCTCCTTTCTTGAGAAGTAAGCTTGAACTGGAACCTTGAACTTTGGTTGTCGATGTCCTGCTGTTTTTAACAACTGGACCTATTGACTTACAAAATTTTGGAGAATGACTCTAACGTAAAGCAGACGTGAGGTTGGATTTACATACCATGCTAAAAGGTAAAGGAAAAGGTTCCCCTCGCACGTATCTGCTAGTTGTTCCCGACTCTAGAGTGCAGTACTTATCTCCATTTCAAAACTGAAAAGGCAGCGCTATCTGAAGAGGTCCCTATGGTCATGTGGCTGGCATGACTAGATACCGAAAGTTGCATGGAACACTGTTACCTTCCCACCAAAGGTGTTTCCTATTTTTCTACTTGCATTTTTACATGCTTCAAACTGCTAGGTTGGCAGAAGCTGGGACAAGTAACAGGAGCTCACTCCATTATGTGGTGCTAGGGATTCGAACCACCGAACTGCTGGCCTTTCTGATCAACAAGTTCAGACATGCTAGCCCAGGGTAAAATGGTATTGAATTGTTTGGATTTTAGTATATATATATATATATAGTAACTCACATACAGTATTATTTTACTGTCATGTATGAACTGGACTTTTGCAGTTAGCTGTAATACTGTAGGATTCATTTTGGGGGTAATAACACATGAAATGAACACAAAATGATTTTTGGTTCATCACAGTTTAGCATTTAATATGTTTTAAGAATCCAGCCTAGAATTGATTTGATAAATAGAGTGACTGATTTGATCGATAGAGTGCCTGAAGAGCTCTGGACTGAAACTCGTGACATTATTAAAGATGAAGCAAACACAAATACCTCAAAATGCAAAAAGCAAAAAAAAAATATCAAAACGGCTGTTTTCTGATTCCACTGAAAATTATGAGCACATGAGAAAGGAAAAGATAAATGTATAGCTGATAAAACATCGAATTCCAGAGATGAACAAAAGACATGGAGTCATATTTAAACAAGTAAATTGAAATAAATTGAGGATAATTTCAAATTTTTTACAGGAAGGACAAGAGAGTTTTTTATTCGGAGATAAGCAAAATAAAGGGGAAAGAAACCAAAGATATTGGAAAAAGAAAGATGGCTTCAATATGTAGAAGGTTTTTTTTAAAGATCCCCAAATAAAGGATATTTACAAAGATGTTATTTTGATTTGAACCTCTCCAGAGTTTGGTATCAGATTTATGAAGATGGCAGAACTTACAGAAATAGATAAACTTAAATAGATTAAGAGAAGGAGGGAATAAACTTATTTTTATAAAAGATTAGAAACTCTTTATGACTTTTTATTGAAAATAGAGAAAACCTCGTTTTTTTCCTCTGGATTTAGCGACCAATAGAGTTGAATATGAGGAGAAGGAAGCCATGTTAAGTAATTCAGAAGAGGAGAAACAATTTTAAATATATTTATAATTGCTGTAAAGTAGATTGGAAGTTTTATTGCTTTATCTTTGGTATGTATTGTTTTCAATGCCATCTTCTTTATTTTTATTTCTTTCTTGCTCTATTTACATATTGTTTTGCATTTATCTTTGTAAAAAAAAACATTACATATAAGCGGTGGTGGGATTCAAATAATTTAAAAACTGGTTTTTTGCCCTAATGACCCGCTGGGTAGGTGTGGTTCGGTGGTCATGTGACTGTGTGGGCGTGGTCAACTCAATGTCATTCATGTCAATGGGCGCTTTGCCTTAGCTGTTACAATGTAATAAGGGTTAACCAGAGAAGCAGTTTCTATAATCAGGGTAATAAAGATTAGGCTAGAAACAACACCAGACTGTTTCCTTCCTGCCTGCCTTCCTTACAGGATTAGCCTTGTAAAGTGGAAAAAAACCAAAATGAGATTTCTTCCAACAATAGGTTCTCTGAACTGCTTAGAAAGTTAACAACTGATTGTCCCGAATAGATGCGAACTGGCTGAATCCCATCACTGTATACAAGTAGGCGTGCATGTATACAGATACAGATACAAATACATATTGCCCCGAGTGTGTCAGAAGAGAAAGAAGTGGTCCATCCTGCATCGGGATGAACAGGAAGTATAGACCAACGCTTAGCTCAAAACTTCACAAGGTTAGTGAGATTGGCAAGGAAATCAAAGGGTCCATGCTGCTTAGGAGAAAGACTACTGTATGGAAAAATAAATTAATATGCAGAGACACTAACAATCTTGTCAAAGCCATCCTGTTTTTTTCCTAGTAGGAGCATATGGTTGTGAAGGGTGAACCAAAGAGAGGCTGAACAAAGGGAAAATTGATGGATATAAAATGCAGCGCTGGAGGAAGTTGTTCAAAATAGCTTGGATTACCAGAAGCACAAATCATTCACTACTAGATGAAGTAAACTCAGAAGGCTCACTTATATGGAAGTTCTTATACGGAAGCTAAAGCTTTGTTGTTGTTGTTAGTTTTGAAGTTGTGTCCAACCCATCGCGACCTTATGGACTGACCCTAGGTTTCATCGGCTTGTAGTCCAAGAGACTTGCAGGAGTCTTCTCCAGCACCATAGTTCAAAGGCCTCAATTCTTTGGTGCTCAGCCTTTCTTATGGTCCAACTTTCACAGCCATCCATTGCAACTGGGGTAACCATAGCCTTGACTATACACACTTTTATTGACAGGGTGATCTCTCTGCTTTTTAGTCTGCTGTCTAGATTTGCCATAGCTTTCCTCCCCAGGAGCAAGTGTCTTTTAATTTCTTGGCTGCAATCCCCATCTGTGGTGATCTTGGAGCCTAGGAAAATAAAATCTGTCACTACCTGCATTTCTTCCCCATCTATTTGCCAGAAATTGAGAGGGATGGATGCTAAAGCTCAGCAAGGTATTTTAGACATTCAAAGTCAGAGCAGAAGAACTTGCTGCTGGGAAAAATTGAAGGCAACTGGGAAAGAGACCAACCAAAAACAAGGTAACTGCATTCAGGTAGATTTCGTCTTATGATCACAATTCAGCTCAGGTTTTCCGTTGCTAAATGAGGCAGCTGTTAAGTGAGCTTTATGATCATTATGCAACCTTTCTTGCCATGGTTGATCAGTGAATCACTGCAGCTGTTAAGTTAGTAACATGGTTATTAAGTGAATCTGGCTTCCCCATTGACTTTGCCTGTCAGAAAGTCACCAAAGGAGAATCCCATGAGCCCTGGACACTGCAGTCATCATATATATGAACCAGTTGCTAAGTGTATGGATTTTGATCAGGTAACCATGTGGATGATGCAACGGTCATAAGTGTGGGAAATGGTCATACGCAGTGCTGTTGTAACTTCAAATGGTCACTAAATGAAAGGTTGTAAGTTCAGGACTACCTATGCCTACCTATCAGCTTCCAAAACCGAAAGGTGCAGTTATTAGCAGACAGTCCTAGTGACATGATGTTCCACAAGTTAATGAAGATTCAGAAACAATAGAATATAAAATATTCAAGCAATTTTGGTGACAAGAACCTATGAGAGAGAGGGAGGAAGAGGGAGGGAGGGAGGGAGGGAGGGAGGGAGGGAGGGAGGGAGGGAGGGAGGGAGGGAGGATGGATGGATGGACGGACAGATGGACAGACAGACAGACAGATACATGCAAACACACACACACACACACACACACACACACACACACACACATACAAACATACAGTGGTGGGATTAAAAGGTTTTTACTACCGGTTCTGTGGGCATGGCTTTGTGGCTGTAGCTTTGTGGGAGTGGTAGGGGAAGGATACTGCAAAATCCCCATTCCCTCCCCACCCCAATAACCTGTTTTCCAACTCCATTCTCCTGTTCAGGGAAACAAAAGAAGATCAGCTGGGAGGCAGCGGGGACGGGGCCAGCCTATTTGCCTGTTCTCCAAATTACTCAAAATTTCTGCTACTGGATCTCCAGAACCTGTCAGAACTGGCTTAATACCATCTCTGGACAGACAGACTGAGAGACAGAAAGACAGACAGACAGACATATAGACATACATAGAATTCTTTATTGGCCAAGTGTGATTGGACACATAAAGAATTTGTCTATGATAGTACATTATCATAGTTACAATGATTCTGTACAGTACAATTGTGACAATACTACAAGTAGAACAATCCCCTCTGACCTGGAGCCTTCCAAATAAATAATTCAGCAGGTATAATCAGGACCATGCTGCTTGAGGATTGGATGAGATGTAACTCATGAAATCTGGAAGCCAAATATTTAGGAAAGATATCAGAGAGCATTGCTTCAGTTATGGAAATTATGGAGAATGGTGTTGTTTTTTTAAAAAAGAAACCCACAATTTTCACTCCCTCATTCTTACTCGGTTTTAATCAATCATAAAAAGCCTGTCAGGAAAGGTAATGAGCCCACCCCTATTATAATAATTTAAGTTATCCAAAATCCCCCACTTTTGCACAGGATATTAAAGGAATCTGACAATTGTTGCAAAGACACAGCAATACACACCCACATTTTAAAAAGAGATTCTGATCCATACAATTAATAAAGAAGCATTCAAACCCAGATTAAATAGAGGTTTTAAGGATAGGAGTACATTCCTGACAGAGAAAATTCTAACGCTCCCTGTGAAATACTTTCCATTATCACATTTCTTATTTCCATATCTGAGAATTCTAGACTGACAAAATGCAAAGAGGAGGTTTCCGACTGTCCTTAGACTCTGCCTGGCATTATTATTCATGCTTTGTACTTGCCTTCAGTGAATTTGTACTGTTTTCATCTCTTTCAGTACAAACGATGCAGGGAAAAGCTTTGAACTTATAGAGCAGTGTTCCTCAACGTTAGCAGCTTTAAGATGTGTGGTCTTGAACTCCCAGCATGCTGGCTGGGGAATTCTGGGAGCTGAAGTCCATACATCTTAGAGTTAAGAAGCACTATTTAGAGAATGTCTGAAAGTATGTGTGTAATAATTCTGCAATATTTTTTTTATAGAGGACTAGAGTTTTGAACACAACAGCATCCAGAAAGACCTGGATTTATCTTGTCGTATCTTCTTGTCTTTTCCTGTATGTGTTAAAGAAAGTCAGAAAACACTGCCCACTGGTTGTTCTGGTAGGAATAATGGGAGTAGAAATTCTTTTTGAGATCTCAGTGTTCAACGCAAAGGTCCAGCAAGTTTCACCACAAATTAACTTCTGTTTCCTTTTTCAGTTGTGACAAGATAACAGTTCTAATAGATGCATTAGCATTTGCATTTTCAGCTGAAAGGCTTCCAAAATTTACATTGGGTGATGCAGCAATTCAGTTATCCCAACCTCTTTTGCTTAACACGACTTATCATTGGAGTACCCTGTTTCCCTGAAAATAAGACCTCCCCGGATAATAAGCTCAATAGAACTTTTGAGCGCATGCACCAAACCCCCCCCCCAAAATAGGCCCTCCCCAAAATATTGCAACACAGCAGCAGCCATGAGGTGACCATGCTTGCGGCCTCCTGCACCTCAAAAATACTAAGACCTCCCCAAAAATAAGGCCAGGTGCTTATTTTTTTGGGGGGGGGAATAAGACCCTGTCTTATATTCAGGGAAACACAGTATATTGCAGAATGCAGGTCAACCTAGTGTAGAAATTTAGCACTCACCCCTCTCCTAGAAGAATGAAATACTTTAGGAAACATTAAAAAGGCAGAATATTTCCCCTAAAAGAGAAATAGAAATCTAAAGGGATACAGACACTCAGAGCTGCAGCTCCCTACCCCCAGCAGGTACTTTGGTGCCCATGGAGCAGGACTGGGCCAGCCTATCTATAAGACAAAAGATCTTCAGCTCCGGGAATTAAGACATGGCCCTCCAGGACATTATAGGATAGCATTATAGCTTCTGCCAACCTAGTACTTTGAAAGCATGTAAAAATGCAAATAGAAAAATAGGGACCACTTTGGCGGTAACAGCGTTCCGTGTGCCTTTGGCATTTAATCTTGCCAGCCACATGACCACATATACGTCTTCGGACAGCAGGGCTCACTGCATTGCGAAATCATCTAGGGACATTACATCAACCCAAGGTTCAACCAGACTCGACTAGATAAACATGACTCCACATGGGAGTCTGACTACAACCAATAGAATACATATTCTTGCACAGGAACAGGAAACTCAAGTTCAAAGCCCAAGAGAAGGTATAAATACATCTCACTCTTGGCTCCATGTGTTCAACTGCCCAGGACATCAAATCCATGTGGTCCTGTCCATATTTCCAATCAGCCTCCATGTTGCCAGTGTCTTTCTCCCCACTTGGAACTGAACCAGGTGGATATTTCTTCCAACACTAGCCTAGGGGCAGAATTTATGAATCACCAAATTAAATGCAGCATTCCAACCATTGGTTCTAGTCTATGGACTGTAAAGAGAAGTCAAATTCTAGACAAGCAAAAAAAAAAATATTGTGCCTGATAACTTGGATCGCACAGAAGGTGGCAACCTATTTTGGGGGGTTTTATGTTCTTCCACTCCATCCCTGTGCCTCACTTTCTAACCACTTTTGGAAATTGCTAACTTATTAAAGTATTTCAAAACACATTTGAAAATGCTGGGTGAATCTGCCTTCAAGCCTGAATGAAAGAAAATATAAATTTAAGAATTAAAAGCGAATTCAGCCTAAAAATGGCAGCATTCACTTGAACAAGATATTAGCATTTGTGAATAGAGATCAAACCTTTGGGCAGAGTCTGGGGCTATGGGAAAGTAATTCGTGTTGGGGTAACTAAGCCATAGTCTGAATCTTTTATTTTTGAAATTAAAATTGATGGAACCTTCTTCCTCTTTTCAGTAGTCTTCCTCACATAAGTCCGTAATCGTAGATTCCTTTGTACTATACTGGCTATCAAGGCCCAAGATGGGGTGGAAGGTCTCGTCAACATTTGCAACGGTTCTACTTCATTCCTTCATTCCTTCATTCCTTCATTCCTTCATTCCTTCATTCCTTCATTCACATTTTTTGCCGCCCATCTTTCCTATAAAGTGATTCAGGGAGGCATTCATAAGTACTATGCATTCTGTTTGCACTTGCCCATTGAACACAATGTTCTAAAGCAGGGGTCCCCAACCTTTTTGGCACCGGGGACCCGTTTCAGGTTAAAAAAAAAATTCCACGGACCGGTGCGAGTGGCTGCGCCTGCGCTCTTCCGCCCCCGGTGCGCGCGTTGCCCAGGGGGCTGCCCCCTCCTCCCTCCTCCTCCTCTCCGGCCCTGCCCCTCTCGCGCCCCCTCCCTCTCCCTGTCCGGGAGATGTGATGAGGATCCTCCAGCGGGTGAGTCGAGTCATGTGGGCCACGCACACGTTCGGTGGTCACGTGGAACCCGAGGCTCACTCTGGCCCGGTTATTATCAAGCCACGGACCGGCACCGGTCCGCGGCCCGGGGGTTGTGGACCCCTGTTCTAAAGGGCGTATGGATAGAAATTAATCAAGGAGAGAACCAACTAGAACTAAGAAGAAATTTCTTGACAGTGAGAACAATCAACCACTTATCACTTAGCTTCAGAAGTTGTGGGTGCTCCTGCTCCATCACTGGAGGTTTTCAAGCAGAGATGGGACAGGCATTTGTCCGGAATGTTAAGGGTATGGGGTCTCCTGCTTGAGCAGGGGGTTGAACTAGAAAACCTCCAAGACACCTTCTAACTCTGTTATTCTGTTAAATAATTAATAGTATGTTAAATATTGACTCTCTTTAGGAGGGAAATGTGGGAATTCCTTTCCAAAATAGTGTGTGCAGAAGATGGGAAGAGGATGCCTTGTGTGATCAAGCTACCTCTATATGTTTGTCAAGAAATCATTTGCTTGCAGTTTTCACCTTTTTACCTTCAAGAAATCAGACGACTGGGCTATGTGTTGCGTGGTCATCTGATTCATTCCCAAACTTGCTCCTTTAAGAGGCGAGGGTGCACAGAGGCCTATTTTTTGATGTTAACGAAAGAGAAAAGTAGAAGTAGAAGAAAAAGAAAGAATAAATGCTTTCTCCTTTGAGCACAGCTTGCAAAGTAGAGTAATCTGGCCTGTCTTCCCACCTCCGCTGACAATTGTAAAGTATTTTTTATTTTTTTTACTCACAGTGAAAGAGAGAGAGAGGGGAAGAGGAGGGATATCTCTTTCACAAGTAGGAAGAATTTGGCCAGGCTTTAAAAAATGATAACTCTGGAATTCCAATTTTCAAAATGTTGTCACTGTGAATTTAAACTTACCTTTCCCGTCTGAGCAGAGTTCAAGGAAATAATAATTTTAGAAGAAAACTTCCAATACAGGGACTCCCAATACAGGGAAACGCACTCAGCAGTGGAAAGAAAGGTAGAGAAGTCTCTTCTTTGTACTTCTGTCCATGCATTCAGAAGATGCCTGGCAGCTGGCATTAAAGAGAAGCAGATGGGCCCCATTTATGAACAAAAGAAAAGAATTTCCTTGTACTAAACAACATATTTGTTTTGAGAGTATTTTTGTTCTGATGGTTCATCTTATGTTTCTCCTCTCTTCATGCATTGTTGTTGTTGTTGAGCAAACGATACTACAACTGTCCATCTACTTCTTTGCTATATTGTAGGCTGCCCAATAAACCACGGATGGAACAAAATGGCAGTTGTCCTCACTTTTACCTGTTAATTCAATTTATTTTTCAATTTGATATGGAATTTCATTTGGTTATCATAAGAGTACCAAAAGAATCCAGCATTCTGTATCCTCCAAGGAGCTAATAAGCATCTGAGGTGATATAGCTAATAGTGGACATGTTTCCACCAGCCCCATCATGTACGTTAGCTGAGAATAAGCCAGATTATCTCCCAAACTTTATTTATGTACAGGAAGTAATGTAACTATACAATAATACAATAGCAGAGTTGGAAGGGACCTTGTAGGTCTTCTAGTCCAACCCCCTGCGTGGGCAGGAACCTTATACCATTTCAGACAAATGGCTATCTAACATCTTTTTAAAGACTTCCAGGGTTGGGGCATTCACAACTTCTGGAGGAAAGCTGTTCATTGCAAACTCTCTGCAATGCTCATAACAACTCTGTTGATCCCTTTAAATCAGTGTGTCTTAAACTTGGAAACTTTAAGATGTGTGGACTTTAATTCCCACAATTCTCCAGCTAGCATTCTCTCAGAATTCTGGGAACTGAAATTCAAACAGAAGATAGGCTTAAGATACAGAAGGATCTTCACAGACTTGAACATTGGGTACAATCTAATAAGATGAAATGCAATCGTGAAAAAAGTAAGGTTCTACATTTAGGCAAGAAAAATCAAATGAACAGATACAGTATAGGTGGCATCTCGCTCAATAGTAGTAACTGTGGCCTCCTAGTGGACAATCACTTAAATATGGTCCAGCAGCTTGCTGCAGCTGCCAAAAAGCACAAAGTAGACATAGGCCACATTAACAGAGCAGTAGAATCAAAGATCATGTAAATTTTAATACTACTTTATAATGCCTTAGTAAGACCCACTTGGAATACTGCATCCAGTGTTGGCTGCCATGATGTAAAAAAAAAAGATGTTGAGACTCTAGAAAGAATGCAGAGAACAGCAACAAAAATATTTAGGGGTCTGAAGGCTAAAACATATAAAGAATGGTTGCTGGAATTGGGTATATCTAGTTTAATGAAAAGAAGACCAAGGGTGACCTGATAGCAGTGTTCGAACATTTCAGGGGCTGCTACAAAGAAGAGGGAGTCAAGCTATTCTCCAAAGCCCCTGATGGTAGAATAAGAAGCTATGGGTGGAAACTAATTAAGGAGAGAAGCAACTTAGAACTAGTTAGAAATTTCCTGACAGTTAGAACAATTAATCAGTGGAACAGCTTGCCTTCAGAAGTTGTGAATGCTCCAACACTGGAAGTTTTTAAGAAGAGATTGGATAACCATTTGTCTGAAATAATATAGGGTTTCCTGCCTGAGCAGGGGGTTGGACTAGGAGACCTCCAAGGTTCCTTCCAATTCTGTTATTCTATTCTAACTTCTTCAAGTTGCCATGTTTGAAAAACACTGCCTTAAATTCTTCCCCTTCGTTGATTTGGAGAAGAATTTTAAAATTCACATCTATAAGCTTCCTTAGTATCATTCAGGCAAAAGCTCAGTTCAACCATTATGGATTTTGCAGAATCACACCACTTATTATTGTATTTACATTCTATTTATTGACAGGCTCAGAAGGAAATCTATAAAGTTGGTGCATTAGGCATAGCCTTATTACAATTTTTTTTTTAAATGAAAAAAGTTTTATTGGGTTTTACAAATTTTACATACAAAAGGTAAGGGTAAGGTGTGAAAAGACATTTTGAGAACTTTCTCGTCGAAATCATTGACTCCATCTGAGTCTTCATACACGAAATAGATATTTCGGTTATACATTCATACTACAAAGTGGACAGAGATGCAAATAAAGTTATAATAAAAGAACAGTGCTAGCAAACGTGCTTAAACATCCAAACAACATTGTATTATACTAAAATAAAGTCATTTTTGAGATCTAAGTCTCTTGGCAATTGTATCTTCTTCCCCCTGGCCCCCAGCGGGCGGAGCCGCGGCCGCCTCTGCTCCCCCATTGTCATCTTCAAGGGTTAAGGAATGTTTTTCAAGAAAGGCTTGCGCCTCTGCAATTGTTTTAATTCTTACTCTTCCCCTTTCCCAAAACACCAACATTCCCTCCGGCATCACCCACTTAAACCAGACCCCCTTTTTAAATAATCTTTTGGACAAGAAGGAGTACTTTCTTCTTATCTCTCTAATCTTCTTCGGGACCTGTTTCAAGATGGTGATCTCTTTCTGTTGATAAAATAGGGGGTTGTCTCTCTGCGCCCTCAATATCCTTTCCCTTGTCGACCTTCTAACAAATTTAATATGTATCTCTCTAGGCACTTCATTTATCCTGGCATATGCTGAATTTATTCTATAAATCAAATCAATGTCACCCCTTAATTCTTCCTTAGGACTGCGTAGGTAATCTGCTAAAATTGTGCTCATTAAATCTTGTAAATCTTCTGCACTTTCCTCGGGAACATTCTGAAATCTTAAAAAATATGACATTCTTTTGAAATCCATCCTAGACATATGACCAGTTAAATCACTAATTTCATTATTAATACTTTTAAGCTCCCCCTTTGCCCCACCCAGCCCCACCTCCAGCTCATCAGTCTTTTGTGAATTTTCCATTAATTTCTTCTGTACCTCCAAAAGTTCTAATTTAGAACTGACTTGATCTTTCCTCATTTCCTTGATCTCTCTCACCAAGGTTGCAAGAGTTTCTTCGACAGCTGTTAATCTTGCATCTGTGTCAGGTTTTTCAGATAACATCGAAGTGATTTTAGGTTGATGTTTTTTTGAAGCCATGGTGAAAAGTTTATTCCTGTGTCAGTAAAATGACGCCTGCTGGAGAGATATTAGCGAAGCAAGAAGAAGCAGTCCAATAAACAAATTTGTAGATGTTACTAAATCAAAATCCTGAGAGAATCCACAATAAATCAGTCATGAAAAATAAGAAGGCACTTCAGGGGAAGGATCAATGAATCAAACAGAACATTAGGTAAAAGAAAGGAGAGGCAATCCCCTTCTCCGGAAAATGTCAGCAAACAGCCTTAATTAGTGTCTCAGAAGAACAAAGGAACACCATCTTCTCCGCCCACCAGGGAGCCACCGGGAATCCACAAAGTGTGAAATTGCAATTTAGTTGCCAGACTTCGATTCAAAGCTTCCGCAATCATTCCAGAAGGACTTTAATCATCGTTAGATAAGTTTGGGTGCAAGGTTCTGTGCGTTCCCCAGCCGGGGAAGCAGATTCACAACGTCACTTAATTGCTCCAAGGGTTTTTTTCACAAACTCCCCCCCTCCATTGCCTTGTTAAGTAAAGATTGCAAGCAAAGGAAAAAAGTCACTCACTTTCCACTTTGAAGTCAAGAGTCTCAGACAGGCTTCCGACTCTGACAGATCAGCTCTCTCCAAAGCGCTAAATGTTCCAATCCTCCAGAGGTGAAGGGAACCAAGCCCCCCGCAGCATGTTCTCTCATTCCTGGGTCGAAGACAAGGACACCCCCCCCCCGACCGCCGTCAGGACAGGGGAATCCCAGCAAGCCGACCGTACGGCAGGATTCCTTTGAAAGGAATTCCCTGCCCCTTGGGGGGCAGTAAGAGCAACAAAACGGCAGAAGAGTCGAAGACTCAACCGTCTCCTCCGAGAGACCGGAAGCAAGTCATAACCTTATTACAATTAATCAACAAACCTTTGGCTATGAAATTTACTTTTTGTAAAAGAAACATGAATTTGGATGCTCTCAATTCAAAAATAGGAAGTGGAGCCCAATGGTTTTGAATACTCAAGTATCAAAATTTCCAATTAATTCTGGAATAATACCTCCCTGAAACTTTGGACACCAGTGTAGCTAATACCAGACTGGATTACTAATGATTCAATCCAACATAAAAGAGATTTTTATATTTTTCTTTAATAATAGCAATGGCACTTAGACTTATATACTGCTTTACAGTGTTTTACAGCCCTCTCTAAGCAGTTTACAGAGTCAGCCTATTGCCCCCAACAATCTGGATCCTCATTTTACCCACCTTGGAAGGATGGAAGGCTGAGTCAACCTTGAGCCTGGTGAGATTTGAACTGCCAAATTGCAGGCAGTTGGCAGTCAGCAGAAGTAGCCTACAGTACTGCACTCTAACCACTGTGCCACCACGGCTCATAATAATAACAAATAAAAACTTTAATAATAATAATAAAAGCTTTAGGTTATTGTAAGTGCTCAGGCCTGTAACATTGTATTTTCCATTCTACAATGCTCCCAAAATTTCACTGTATAGGGAAAATTTGTGTCAACCCACTAAATAACCTACTCCTGTGTGAGCTGCATTGGCTGCCTATCGTCTTTCGGGTGCGCTTCAAGGTATTGGTTATCATCTTCAAAGCGCTCCATGGCACGGGACCTAGCTATCTTCGGGATCGCATCCTGCCCCATACATCCCTGCGGCCGATTCGCTCCCACAGAGAGGGACTTCCCCGGGTGCCGTCCACTAGGCTATGCCAGCGGGCGATGCCCAGGGGAAGGGCCTTCTCTGTGGCGGGCCAGACCCTCTGGAACGACCTTCCCCCGATATTAGAACAACTCCGGACCTCCGCTCCTTCCGACAAAAATTAAAAACACACTTCTTCTGCTTGGCCGGCCTAGGGTAATTAAACTGTTTTTTAAGGGATTTTTAGGGCCTAGTTTTAGCTTATATGGGTTTTAGCGCAGGGCTGATTTAATTCATTTTAATATTGTAATTGTTTGTGGTTTTATTGTATTTTTAATTTCCCTGTTCCCCGCCTCGAGTCCCTTCGGGGAGAGAGAGCGGGTTATAAATTAAAATAATAATAATAATAATTATTATTATTATTATTATTATTATTATTATTATTATTATTATTATTATTATTAAATATCTATGGACGTGGTGGCTCAAGTGGCTATGACACTGAGGTTTTCGATCAGAAAGGTCGGCAATTTGGTGGTTCGAATCCCTAGTGCTGCGTAACGGACTGATCTCCTGTTACTTGTCCCAGCTTCTGCCAACCTAGCAGTTCGAAAGCATGTAAACGATGCAAGTAGAAAAATAGGAACCACCTTTGGTGGGAAGGTAACAGCGTTCTGTGCGGCTTTGGTTTTTAGTCATGCCGACCACATGACCATGGAGACGTCTTCGGACAGTGCTGGTTCTTCAGCTTTGAATCTCAGATGAGCACCACCCCCTAGAATTGGGAACAACTAGCACATATCTGCAAGGGGAACCTTTACCTTTACCAAATATCTTGCCTGCTATTTTTGAATTAGCTTCAATAGCATCACAGGTCATTTTTTTATTTGAACAGAGATTTGTTTGAGCCCTGAAAACATTTTTTTGGGGAGGAAGGGGTGTTATTGCTGTTGTTGCTAAGCAGGTGCAGATTCAGGAGACAAAGTAGAGTGCTCAAGAGAAAATGAATGCAATTGCAACTCCATAGATTTCAAAACAATACTGCCTTGGCAACAGATAGCACATGTGCCAGTGATATTTAATTAAGATTCCCAGTTTCTTAAAAAATACATTGCTTATTTCTTTACATCAAGCCCAATGATGAACAGAGAAGACAAAGCAGCAAATATGGTTGCGCCCACAAAATCATAGATTATTGAAAACAGGCTAAGCCATTTGAGGAACATCAGAAAATAACAGAAGCTATACCTAGTTTCAGGGATCTCAAACTGGCAACCTACAGGCTGGATGCATAATGTGCAGGCCATGCCCACCCCACATCCTTGAGGGGGAAAACATTGTGATATGGCTACATGATGCAACAGGTTTGTTACCCATGACCTAGATAAAATCAAAGCCAATTAATAGGAAAAAGTCTGAGGTTTACATTATGCTTATTATAAGCAGAGAAGAGCAACCAGGATGATTAGAGAACTGGAGACTAAAACATATGAAGAACGGCTGCAGGAGCTGGGTATGTCTAGTTTGATGAAGAGAAGGACCAGGGGAGACATGATAGCGGTGTTCCGATATCTCAGAGGGTGCCACAAAGAAGAGGGAGTCAAACTATTCTCCAAGGCACCTGGGGGCAGGACAAGAAGCAATGGGTGGAAACTAATCAAGGAGAGAAGCAACTTAGAACTAAGGAGAAATTTCCTGACAGTTAGAACAATTAACCTCTGGAACAGCTTGCCTCCAGAAGTTGTGAATGCCCCAACCCTGGAAGTCTTTAAAAAGTTGTTAGATAGCCATTTGTCTGAAATGGTATAAGGTTCCTGCCCACGCAGGGGGTTGGACTAGAAGACCTACAAGGTCCCTTCCAACTCTGCTATTGTATTGTATTATTACTATCAGTGTGAGTCACAGCAAGTCTAAGCTATATATTTAAAAAGTGGTTGGACAATGGACACTGTAGTGATTCAAGCACCACCATTGACATAGAAGGCTAGAGCTTGAATTCTGGCTGGTACCTAACTCACCAGTAGGGTAGAAGTGGGTTCCTACCGGTTCAGACCAGTTCGGCCGAGTAGGCAGTAACCAGTTCTATCGGCACCGCTGTAGGTGCCGCCATCTTGTTTTTTGCTTCTGTGCATGTGCAAAAGCAATTTTTGACTACAGTAATCCCTCGGTTTTCGCGGGTAATCGGGACCGGACCCGTCCGCGGAAACCGGATTTCCGCGAAATAGGATTCGCTAGGAAACTTGAATTGGTGGACATGTTTAAAGCAACCACTAGGTGGCGCTTGCCTCCTACCAATGCAAAAAAATTTTTTTTTTGTATTTTTTACAAATCCGCGAAGGACTGAAGCCGCAAATAATGAGGGCGCAAAAAACGAGGGATCACTGTACTGCACATAACTGAAGTGCATCCCTGAGCGAACCGTCAGTAAAAGTAGGGTCCTCAGCAGTGGTGGGATTCAATTTTTTTTACTACTGGTTCTGTGGGTGTGGTTTGGTGGTTTTGCCGTGGCTTGGTGGGTGTGGTGTGGTGGGTGAGGCAAGGGTACTGTAAAATCGCCATTCCCTCTCCATTCCAGGGAAGGATACTGCAGGAATAACTAAGATACTTTTCTATACATCAAAAGGTCAGGGGAAGCTTTGCAATTTTGCGAGGGGTTAAAAAGCCCCTGGAAATTATTTGCAAAGGAAAAGCAGTGAAGAAAAAGAACACTTTAAATAATAAATAGATGCTCCAATTTTTGTAAACTCTGATTCATACATTTGAATATAGGGTAGACAAACTCATTTCATCTTCTCTTGCTTCCATGGTTATAATTTCAAATTTATTCATTCTTTCACAGGTATGCACTACTGTGCAATTTTTGGCAAGTTCTTATTTTAAAAAAAGCCTAAACAATTTTCCCTATCTTCTCCATAAGTGTAATACAATAGGTAGTGACACTGTTAGTATGGAGAAGAACTTGTATTTCTTTTATATTGCTCCATTTTTAAAAAAAATGAAAAGCCTAGAATTAGTTGGCAAGGCAATTCAGTCCCACAAAAACATAGAATAGAATAGAATAGAATAGAATAGAATAGAATAGAATAGAATACTTAATTGGCCAAGTGTGATTGGACATACAAGGGATTTGTCTTTGGTGCAGATGTTCTCAGTATACATAAAAAGACAAGATACATTAATCAAGAATCATAAGGTAAAACATTAATGACAGTCATAGGATACAAATAAACAATCAGGAAACAATCAATATCAATATAAATCATAAGGATATAGGCAACAATGTTACAGTCCTGCAGTCATAAGTGGGAGGAGATGGGTGATAGGAATGATGAGAAGACTAATAGTAATGGAGCCTTAGTGAATAATTTGCACATGTGCAGAAGCGGGAGGGAATTATTTGTTTAGCAGAGTGATGGTGCTTGGGAAAAAATTGTTCTTGTGTCCAGTTGTCTTGGTGTTCAATGCTCTATAATGTCATTTTGAGGGTAAGAGTTGAAATATATATATATGTAAATATACATAAATATATGTAAATATAGTACAAGGACTCACACCTAAACCTTTCAGGGACACGCACTATTTTAAAGCAGTGATTTTGTTACTTGGCAACATGTGTGGACTTCAACTCCCAAAATTCCCAGCTTATCTTTTTTTAAAACAAGGTAAGGTAAGGTAAGGTGAAAATGGGATGTGGTGGCTAAGATGCTGAGCTTGTTGATCAGAAAGGTTGACAGTTCAAATCTCTAGTGCTGCGTAATGAAGTGAGCTCCCATTACTTGTCCGAGCTTCTGCCAACCTAGCAGTTCAAAAACATGAAAAAATGCAAGTAGACAAATAGGAGCCACCTTTGGTGGGAAGGTAATTGTGTTCCATGTGCCTTCGGTATTTAGTCATGCCACCCACATGACCATGGAGAAGTCTTCGGACAGCGCTGGCTCTTCAGCTTGGAAATGTAGATGAGCACCACCCTGTAGAGTCGGGAACAACTAGCACATATGTGCGAGGGGAACTGTTACCTTTACCTAAGGTAAGTTGAAGTAAGGTGAGATGAATCCAGTAATTTAGATTGCATGAATTTATGTGAACAATAGTAAGCAAGGAAAAGAAACGAGTGCAGCTTGGCATACTTGCTGATGATAAATTTCAGAAATTCCAGATGCAAAATTAATATGTGATTCATACGTTCAATCCTTTGCTGCGTGTGCAGTGTGTGTATGCGTGCTTTTGAAGCAAGAAAGACTTTAAATCCGATTTTTGCAAAGATAAATATAGCGTTACAAATGTAATGATATAAGGAGCTAAGTAACTCCTTACCTGCTCATGTTGCTGGAGAAGACATTTGAAAAGAAAGAAATATATCCAAAGGTTGACCTGTCACTGGAGCTGAAGATGATTAACAGAGCCTGAACTTGAAAGTAGAAATAGTGTTTGCAGCATGGCTTGCTTCTAAGTTTCCTCCTAAGTTTTTTCATTATCTGCTGAGAAAGGAAGATTGTAGCAGCACTGTATTAAATGTAGCTTGGCCCAATGCAATAATTCTTAAGTAAGCAGGCCCCTCAATCTTGACAATTTTTGCCTTTTGCCAAGTTAACCAACCCTGTTTCACAAACATCTCTGTGTATACATGTTTTAAGGTAAAGATAAAGGTTCCCCTCGTACATATGTGCTAGTCGTTCCCGACTCTAGGGGGCGGTGCTCATTTCTGTTTCAAAGCCAAAGAGCCAGCGCTATCTGAAGACATCTCCGTGGTCATGTGGCCAGCATGATTAAACGCCGAAGGCACACGGAACGATGTTACCTTCTCACCAAAGGTGGTTCCTATTTTTCTACTTGCATTTTTGCGTGCTTTCGAACTGCAAGACGTTCAAAAGCAGAAGGCAGAAGCTGGGACAAGTAACGAGAGCTCACTCCATTACACGGCACTAGGAATTTGAACCGATGAACTGCCGACCATTCTGATCGATAAGCTCATTGTCTTAGCCCCTGAGCCACTATAATTAAATAATATAAATAAATGATTAATTATTGTCATCAGATCAGTGTCAAATGTTAGTGACCAGATAGATTTTCTGCATGCATATTTTACAAAACAGGCCTAGAAAACAAAACTGCTGAATAAATGGCTGACTAATAATGAAGGAAAGGCACTGATATATTTATTTATTTTGATTTAGTTTTATTTATCGAATTTATTGGCCATCCATCTTACTCCAGGGTAACTCTGGGCAGCTTACAATATTAAACAGTAAAACTATATAAATGGAATGGTACAAGTTTATCAAATTACATTATATAAAATACCACTTCAGATCTGTTATACAGTTGGTCCTCAACTTACAAACAGTTCGTTTAATGATTAGTCAAAGTTTCAACACCACTGAAAAAAGTGACTTTTGACCGATTTTCACACTTATGACCGTTGCAGTTTCCCCTTGATCATGTGATCAAAATTCAGACACTTGGCAACTGACTCAGATTTATGACCATTGCAGTGTCCCTAACCCTAACCTTATACAATCTTACAAGGAGAGTCAATGGGGCAGCCAGATTTACCTCACAGCCATGTTACAGTGATTGACTTAAAATGGTGGCAAGAAAGTCATAAAATGATGAAAAATTCACTTAACAAATGTTTCACTTGGTATCAGAAATTTTGGGATCAACTGTTGTAAGTTGAAAAGTATCTCTGTTGGAGGAGGTTATCTTAAATTATCATTTTTCTTGAATGACATTTATTTAAAATAGAATAGAATAGAATAGAATAGAATAGCAGAGTTGGAAGGGACCTTGAAGGTCTTCTAGTCCAACCCCCTGCTTTGGCAGGAAACCCTACACCACTTCAGACAAATGGTTGTCCAATCTCTTCTTAAAAATTTCCAGTTGGAGCCTTCACAACTTCTGGAGGCAAGTTGTTCCATTGATTATTTATTTATTTATTTGTTTGTTTGTTTGTTTGTTTGTTTATTATTTATTATTTAGACTTATATAACCGCTCCCTCTCCCCAAAGGGACCCGGAGCAGTGCACAGGAAATTAAAACATATGAATATCACAATTATAAATAATTAAAACCAAATTAAATAAATTATCCCTGTGCTAAAATTTAGAGTCATTAAAACTCTACCCCATTTAAAACCAATTAAAACAATTTAAGGTACAGACTATAGGCTAGGTAAAATAAATTAGGCCAGACCGGCCTGATGGAACAAATGGGTCTTTAATTTCTGGTGGAAGGCGCGGAGGTCCGTAGTTATTCTGAGATTGGGGGGTAGTTCGTTCCAGAGGGTTGGGCCCACCACAGAGAAGGCCCTTCCTCTGGGCGTCGCCCGCTGGCATTGCCTAGTGGATGGCTCCTTAGTTCTAAGATGTTTCTCTCCTTGATTAGTTTCCACCCATTGCTTCTTGTCCCATCTTCAGGTGCTTTGGAGAATTAATCAGTGGAAAAACTTGCCTCCAGAAGTTGTGAAAGCTCCAACACTGGAAGTTTTTAAAAAGAGATTGGACAACCATTTGTCTGAAGTGGTGTAGGGTTTCCTGCAAAGCAGGGGGTTGGACTAGAAGACCTTCAAGGTCCCTTCCAACTCTCCTATCCTATCCTATCCTATAGTTTGACTCCCTCTTCTTTGTGGCAACCCCTAAGATATTGGAACAGTGCTATCAACTTTCCCCTAGTCCCTCTTTTCATTAAACTAGACATACCCAGTACCTGCAACTGTTCATATGAAACCGGATTCGAGCCCACTGTTCAGAAGTGATTGTGTCATTTCACAATCTATTATTGGAAACATTCACCTGGCAATATTGGAATGTTTGCAATCCAACCAGAATTCATTCATTAGGTCTTCTGTTTGCCCGAATACTAATAAATGGAAAGAAAAAAATGGAAAATGTGCTTCCAATAAAACCAGTGACATCCTTCCAATCTGGCCCTTATACCTTTCCAGCTTTAAGCAGCCTTAAATTGATGAGAAAAGGTGCCAGGGAACAAAGAGTCAACAAACGAAACCAGTCTGCTTCTCTTCTTGCAGGATTCCAAGTACTTGATGGATCTTCTATGAAATCTGAACAGGCAGCTTAATACTTGTAACAGATTTTAGGCTATATTAAACCGAAAAGTTCAAGTCAAAACTTGAACTCAGCTAATGGTCATTGTGTCACCGTGTGGTAACTGAGCTGAAATAAAGCATCAGTTTGTTCTTTGCTTTAATGGCTTCCAATTCTTGCTTCCCCCCCCCCCCCCATCAGATCTGCGGGGTAATTCAGTGCTACAACCTTTTCATGATTATCTCAGTATGCAGGGCATAAAATTATGGTCTTAAGTTACAGGAACACCGATTCCAGTTAAATGGGAGGGAAAGCCTTTGATTAGCAAAAAAAAGGGTTTTCAGTGGGAAGAGGGCACTCTTTCTTGGTTATATTCCAGCAATATCTAGATAGACACCTGTCAAGGATTGGTAATATAGATCCCTGCGTTCTGTAGAGAGTCAAATGTGATGGCTGAAAAGGAGAATATTTGTAGCTCAGGGTTGTCATGAGGGGTCCTTGTTGCTCTCTGACCTTGGTGGTTTTCTTGCAGATGTTTCATTAGCCACTAGGTAACATCATCATCAGTTAGAACAACTACGGACCTCTGCTCCTTCCGTCAAAAACTAAAAACTCATTTCTTCTGCCTGGCCGGCTTGGGGTAATTGAATTGTTTTATTAGGGCTTTTTAGGGGTTTAATTTTAGTTAATCTGGGATTTTAGTGCTGGGTTAAGTTTAATTTCTTTTTAAATTGTATTTATGTCTATGTTTTTATATATGCATTTTTAAATCCCCTGTGCACCGCCTCGAGTCCCTTCGGGGAGAGAGAGCGGTCTATAAATTAAAATTATTATTATTATTATTAGTGCTAGTCTTGTTCTGACCTAAGGCTTCCCAAGAGCATGAAGCAAACTCCTTTTGTTAATTTACTATGAATTATTTTCATCCATATCCAACAAAGTCTTTCCAGGGAAGATTTACACTCACAGACCTTATCTGGCTTGGAGAGCTGCCAGGCTTGATGTCTGCAAAACTTTGCAAGGAGTCTCGGAGACTCATGAACCAATTAAATGAACTAATTGCCTCCTGCAAACTCCACTCCCCTTTCACCCCTCTTTTATTTCTTCTGGGAGGGGCCATTCATCATCCACCTGTGGGCCTTACTCCCAAGTTGACCTTACTCCCAAGTTGACAAATCTGTTATTTAGCTCTTCCCTTCATCTGGCAACTCTGTAAATGCGCACACTGGGACCAGGCTCCAGCTGTTTTTCTGCTTCACTTATATCCGACTCTGAAGGAAGCTGATAACTGACAGATGGCCCTGGCCCCATCTCTGCCTCCGACACAGAGCCCTCATCAGAGCCTTCCCCAGATTCCAGGACTGGCCCATGTTCCTCCCCAACCTCCTCACTGTCTGAATCTGCTGCCAGTTCCGCTGGCTGCTGGAGGGCCACAACAAGTCTGATGATGTTACTTAGCTATCTGGTGATGTTACTGGGTGACTAGAACTGATGATGTTAGCTAGTTTGGGGTAACAAAATGTCTGTGAAAAAACAAGCAAGCACAGAGAATGTTGTACCAAAATTTGCCTTGAAGTATTTCTGGTGTTTTCATGCAATTTTCCTTTTGCTGTTAGTTTGGAGCATCACCAAGAAAACAACCAAGCTCAAAAAACACCAAGAACCCCTCATTCTCAATAAGGGTGGAGATAGCATCCATGTATGGGTTAAACCTATCCACGCTCTGATTGGACTGAGTCATAATATTAAATAATTAATTAAGTAGGCATGGTATATAACCCCCTACGGAGTAGCCACACCCAGTTTCCGACTCAGTTCCAGCTCTGGGACTATTCGGTGTCCAACTCCTATTTGATTGTTTGAATTGAATGGAATTGAATTGTTTGAATCAGAGATTGAGATTTGGATTTGATCACATTGAGCGCTGTGAGTAGACAGGGGACCCCCTCCTTCAGGAGCAGCCCAGGGCTCAGGCTTCCCTGTCTCAATTCAGCCACAGGCCCCGGCCTTCGGCTGCCTTTAAGGCCTCAATACTAGCCTCCTACCTGAGCCTCCCCCATCTGAGTTTCCAGCATTCCTCGCTGTGGCTGCTGCTGGTTAGGAGAGGAGGGTGAGGTCAAGCGCTATTAGGAGGCGGGCCGTACGCGCAGCTTTGCTGTGAGGCCTTGTCCCTGCTGCGGCAGGTGCGCACTCTGCTCCCCGGCTAGCTTCGGCCTGCCGCGCAAGTGCGATCGCTCCCAGGGCCTTCTCTGCCGAACCAAATTAATTCTGTGCAGGCTTTCCCACAACTGACAGGCCTCTGTCAACTGTGAGGGCTGTTCCACTGGGCCTAAATGAATGGTGCCTCTTTATTACCCCTTT
The DNA here is from genome assembly GCA_039707465.1 of Rhabdophis nuchalis. Taxonomy (NCBI): domain Eukaryota; kingdom Metazoa; phylum Chordata; class Lepidosauria; order Squamata; family Natricidae; genus Rhabdophis; species Rhabdophis nuchalis. The sequence goes on from CM077645.1 coordinate 20,228,011, forward strand.
TGGAAAAGAACAGAGCCAAGTCAGCTTCTAAAGGCTGTTTTGGAGAAGGGGCCAGGCGTGCGGAAGCTCTTTGCAGCAAGGCCGCTCTTTCACTTTATATTCAAGCCTCTCTCAGGGGCCTTTGGCATGAACGGCCATTTTGAAGCCTGCCTGAATCAAGAACCAAAATGGCTGCCGCCTCAGCTTCAGAGGACAGTGAGTGGAGTCGGGTCCTCACGGCTACGACCAGTGGCCCCACGGAAGGAACAGAGGCTCCTGCAGTGGTAATTGCCCCCATCGCCACAAGGCAAAGGGGAAGAAAGAGCATGTGGAACCACAAGCCTCAAAAGGGGCCAAATTGGGGTTCAAAATCCCCTAAGCCTGCCTTTAAGTATGAGAAGCAGAGGCATGAGGCACTAGAAAGCATTTATAAAAGTACCAGCAGCCAGAAGACTTCTCTTGTCCTGAGCACTAAGGTGAGGCAGTCTGCACGCTCTTCGCCTGGGAGAGCTGCAGAGGATCCCTCCATGTGAGGATCCCCATTGACTCCTCAGGCCCCTGGGGTTCTGGCCAAGGTTGGCAGTCGCCCCCACGCACTGCCCCATGGGGGCTTCACCTCAACCTCTTCCCTCTACATCCGCAGGGGTAGGTGCTGCTCAATTACCCCACTCGGGAGGGGGAGCAATTTCAGGACCTAATGTTCAGGGCTTTCCAGCAGTGCAGCGTTGCTGCTTCACAACGGCCTCAGATTCAGCCACAGGGTGCTCCTCCATCTGCAGTTCCTGTGGGGATAGATGGTCAGGAGTCTCCCCTGTTTCTTCCCAGGACAATAGTGAGTCTGAATCTGAAGAGGGCGAAATCAGAGAGGAGAAGCTTTCAGGGGATGAGGGCATACGCCCTTCTAAGCCTTCCTTCTCAGTTTGTTTCAGCATTGTTTAAGTGTATGCCCTTTAAAGCTAAGGCATCGGCCAATTTTGGCGAAAAGCCATCGGAACCCCTGGTGCTACGGCTGGGCCTTTTTGCCGAGACTATATTTGTGGATCAGCCTATTGAGGCTGACATGTTCCCACCCCCCAAGTCTTTCTTGACCTAGTCAAGTGCCAGTGGGCATCTCCAGCATCTGGGCCCACTTCCAACGGCTATATGTTCATTAATGTGGACAAGGACATGGTTCAGGTGCTGTTGCAACCCTCTGTTGATGCACCGGTCACAGCCATACATGCATCTGCAAACATGCCCAGGGAACCAGAGCACTCTCTGAAGCCAGAGGATGATGATGATGATGATGATGATGATGATGATGATGATGATGATGATATAATAATAATAATCTTTATTGTCATTGTACTAAAATTACAATGAAATTGACAAAAAGGGCTGACCTCACCTTACAAAGGGGCCATCAGGCTGCTGCCTGGGCAGTGAGAGCTGCTACCACTGCCTCATTCTTTAATGGTCTTCTTTGCTTTGATTGCAGGATCTTCAACAGCAAACGCCAATAGCAGATTTCAGGTCACATCAGGACATCAACAAACTGGTGGTGGCCATCCAATTTTCTTCAGGCATCACTTTAGTCGCAGCCAGGTTTGCCTTCAGGGCAGTTGCTTCATCCATAGGCTGCAGCTGTCGCAAGCTGATGCGTGCCACATATGACGCCTGGCGTCATCCCTCTTTGCTGGAGTGTCCTTCTTTGGGGCGTCTATTGACCTTTTCTTAATTGAGAATTAGGGCAAATGGAAGGTGTTTCTTACAGCTCCTAGGAAGGGCAATTTCTGGGCAGTGCCCTAGCCCCGTTGCTCCAATTTCTGTGGTCAAACTACGGTCCTTTATTCTGGGGTCAGGACTACAGATCTTCTTTTAAGGGGTCTGATTTCAGTCAGTCAGGTTTCAGGCTGTACCAGGGAGGCTATGCCCCCAGCCAGAGATATCAACTGGATAGGCAGCAGAGGGGTGGACAGCAGAAACAGCCCTTTCATGGGGGCGAAGGAGGCGGCACTCTTTTTCCGCAAGAATTAATTCTGGGCCCAGCTCTCCCCTCATCGGGGGATGCTGGGCATATTTCGCAGATTGTTGGGACTCCTCTACCTCCGATGCGTGGGTACAATCAACCATCAGGTCTCGGATAACCCGATTCGGAGGTGACTTATGCAGGAAGCCATTCAACACCTATTGGACATTAGGGCTATCCAACTGGTGCCTCCAGTTTAACAGGATCAGGATTATTAGTCCTTTCTCTCCGGGATCCCAAAGGCTTGGGGCGGCTGGAGAACTATTTTTGATTTTAAATAGTTTGACCGCTATGTGCGTTATCGCAGGTTTAAGATGCGTTCACTGCACTCAATATTAGAGGGTATTAGGCAGGGAGATATCCTCACATCCATCAGCCTTACTGAGGTCTATCTGCACATACCTATAGCCCCTGAATACTGACAGTTTCTCAGGTTTTGTTACCTTGGACACCACTTCCAGTACCGAGCCTTACCCATCGGGTTGTCATCTGCACCTCAAGTCTTCAGGTAGGTGATGGTGGCATTGGCAGCGTTCCTGAGACAGGTACGTGTGCAAATCCAAGGCGGCCTAGATGACCTGTTGCTACAGTCCTCTTCTATAAGTGATGCCCCAAGGGACTTAGACATTACCAGGTTGACCTTGCGAGGCCAGGTGCTTTCGATCAATCTGGCCAAAAGCTATCTAGGCACTATGGTGTCTTGCCATTGGCATTGCCTTACCAATAAAGACCTTCAATGGTTTCTTTCACCATTTCAGCTAAGGCTCATGAGCTGCTCCCAGATCCAGGTTCTTCTGCCAGCGGAAGTCTCCTGCTCTGATTGGTGGACATCATCTAGCCTACCCAAGGGGGAATTCTTCAGGGTCCCAGACCGAGGTCACAGTCACTTCAGACACCAACCTGCTCGGAGGGGGGGACCCAACTTCAGGGGAGAACCTGGTGGCTTAGTGGCTAAACCATCTGCCTAATGTAATACGGCCCTGGTTAGAATCCCAGTAGGGATATGACTAGCTGATGAGAGCTAAATAGTTTGAAATAGATCTATACTAATCTCCCTTATATGCAGATGGCACAGGGACAATGGAGCCAAGTGGAACTAGCTCACAACATAGACTGGTTGGAACTCAGGGCGGTCCACCTGGATCTCAAACCATTTCGTTTTTCGGTCAAGGGCACACATATTCTGGTCCTCACAGACAACATGGCCACCAGGGCTCATATTACAGGCAGGGGGGGACCAGGTCAAGGCCCCTCATGCTGGGGGCCAGGAGCTTGGGTCTTTGGGCAGAGAGGAATTTGCTCTCAATAACCGCAGAACATATAGCGGGGGTGGACAATGTCAGGGCTGACCAGCTCAGTCGGATTGAGGTGGACAATTCAGGATTGCAGCTGCAGCTGGCTATCTTCCAGGCAATTGTGGACCCTTTTGGCTGCCCAGAGGTCTACCTGTTTGCAACTCCCCTCAATACTCAGCTCCCGATATTTTATTCCCAGTTCCTTCGCAGAATGCAGAGGGGGTGGATGCTCTCCACTGCCAATGGCCTCTGGGGCTCCTTTATGCCTTCCTGCCTTTGCCCCTGATTCCCAGAGTCATTCAAATGATCTTGCGGGAGGGGGCGGAGGTGGTGCTTGCCCCACATTGGCCTCAGCAGCCCTGGTTTGCCGACCTTTGATCTCTATAGTGGAAAGGCTCTGGAGGATTCCCCAGGAGATTATTTCCTTCAGCCAGGGGTCGCTGGAGCATCTGGAGCCTCAATGGCTCTAGTTGACGCCTAATGCTTGAGCGGAGCATTCAGAGACGAGACACCTTTTCCTCCAGGATCATTCAGATTATTCAGGCTTCCTGTCCACCTTCCATGCGGCTCATATACTGTGCAACCTGGGGCGCTTGTTGTAAGTGGTGTTTGATGAACCACTTTGACCCAGTACAAGCCACTATCCCACAGGTCCCGGAATTTCTTCAAGTGGGCCTGGGCAAAGGGTTGACTCCTAATACCATTGAGAGACAGGTATCAGTAGTTTCTTCTGTACCTTTGTGCGGTAGGTCACAAACTTTGACTCAACGTCCTAGAGTCAAGAGATTTCTCAAGGGTGCTTTGGTACTCCTTTACATAAGGTATTGGATTCTTTGACAGGTGCCCTCTTGACACTGTGGAAGGAGATTTTTCGGATTTGTGCAAGTTTTATGCAGATAGGGTTGTCCTACGTCTGGATCCCTCCTTTGCCCCGATGATGGGGTCTTGGTTCCGTCGGGCTCAGGAGGTGGTCCTCCCCAGCTTTCCTGCAGAGTCTGCGCAGACCTCGGAGGACCGGTGGCACTTGCTGGATGTCAGGCGTGCCTTGCATGTGTACATTGATTGTATGGCTGTTATTTGCAGGTCGAAGTCTCTTTTTGTCTCCTTTCTGCCAGGTTCCCTGGGTAAGAAGGTGTCTGTCTCCTGTGTGGGACGATGGGTTTGTCAATGCAATTGAGAACACCTAGGCAGCTTGTGACGAGGCAGTTCCTCGAGGAGTCACAGCACATTCTGCATGCAGTGCAACGACGACTTTGGCTTGGGCGATGCAAGCTTCTCTGGGAGAAATTTGCAGGGCTGCAGCGTGGTCTTCTCCATCCCCTTTCGTGTGGTATTATACATGGGACACGTTTGCCTCGGCTGAGGCCGACTTTGGCCGCTGGGTTCTGTCCGCCCTCCTTCATTGGGGCAGGTCTGATCTCGACCCTCCCATGGGTCCTTTTCAGGGCTTTGGTATGTCCCATACATGGATGCTATCTCCACCCTTATTGAGAAAGGGCGTTGGTACTTACCTGATACGCCTCTTCTAATAAGGGGGGAGATAGCATCCGGCCCGTCCCTTTCTCGTTCAGCCCTGCCTGTGTTTGGAGTCTGGCTCTTGTTGTTCTTGGTAGTGTTACTGTTGGATTTTTCTTGCTAAAGGAGTTGGTTCGTACCGGTGAGTCTGTATTCTTCGTCGAAAACTGGGTGTAGCTACTCCGTAGGGGGCTATATACCATGCCTACTTAATTAATTATTTAATATTATGACTCAGTCCAATCAGAGCGTGGATAGGTTTAACCCATACATGGATGCTATCTTCCCCCTTATTAGAAGAGGCGTATCAGGTAAGTACCAACGCCCTTTTCAACCCTAAGCTACAAATATTTTCCCTTATTGAAAAGCCTGCTTCCAACACTGTGATTCTATAGTGTTGTTAATGTTGCATCAAAACGTGTCTTGAAATTTTTCTGGTGTTTGCATGCAATTTCTCTTTTGCTGTCTTATTGTCAGGTTGCTTGAGAATTTCTTTCTAATTTCTCTTGCTGCAATCTTTTTAAAATTCATGTTATTGTGGGAAGTAGGGGAGGGGGCTGATGTAAATTGCTTTATTTCTTTGGTATGTATGTTCTTCTCATATTTTTAAAATGAAAACAGATTTAATGTAAAAAGTTAGAAGGCTTGGGAAGCCAGGAGCTACCTGTAGGTACAACAATGTCTCTGTTTTGTAGAATAGACAATGGTTCAGTTTGGTCTAGTGCAGTGGTGGGATTCAATTTTTTTTTACTACCGGTTCTGTGGGCGTGGCTTGGTGAGCTTGGCATGACGTGGCTTGGTGGGCGTGACTTGGTGGGCGTGGCAGTGAAAGGATACTGTAAAATCTCCATTCCCTCTCAACTCCAGGGGAAGGTTACTGCAAAATTCCCATCTCCTCCCAATCAGCTGGGACTCGGGAGACAGAGAATAAATGGGGGCAGGGCCCGTCAGAGGTGGTATTTACCGGTTCTCTGAACTACTCAAAATTTCTGCTACCAGTTCTCCAGAACTGGTCAGAACCTGCTGAATACCACCTCTAGTGGTTAAGGCACCAGGCTAGAAATCAGAAGACCATGAGTTCAAGTCCCGCTTTAGTTATGAAAACCAGCTGGACTTTCACTGTGTCTCAGCCCAAGCCATCTGACAAGATTGCTGTTGTGAGGAAAATAGGAGGAGAAAAATATGTTGGAACAAAGTATGTTTGTTGCCTTGAGTTATTTTAAAAAATAATAAAGGTGGGAAATAAATATACAAATTGCTTTATGTTATGCATCTTACTAATACTGAAGCTCTTCCCATATTTTCTCTTGCATTAAATAGTATGAGAATTGCGGGAGGGGGGGGGAATAAAAAGAGTTGTTCTTAGTGCCATTAATTGATTTAGAAAGAATTTTAAGTTCAATCAGATTTATTTCTAGATAAGAAGGACTCTTTTGGTCAGAACTTTCCAGATAATCTTGTAATGCTAGAATTTCCAGCCTGGCCATTGGGATTCTACCTTTTGAGGTATTAAATGCTCTGTGAATTGTATGCTTTTCAAAACAAAAATAATCTCAGCGATAGCAAAGATAAGTAGCTGTACTTTTTAAATCTATCTTTTGTCTTGAGGGAATGAACAGGTTATGCTTCAAACTGATGTGTTGCACATGGATCTTTGAAAGCACAACTACCTATGCTGTATGTGAAAAATTGCCATTATTCTTCTTGTTGTCATTTATTGATTTAACCTGTTAAAGAAGGATACTCTCTCTTTTCAATTGAAATCTTCAGAGAACTTCCCTCTAACCAAACTAATAACATGCTTATCTTGGTGACTGAATCTTCTTGGGGTAGGACACCAAACGATAAATTAACCAAGTAGCCATCTCATTTGAATTTTTAAAAAAACTAAGATTAAATCTATTTTAGGCTGCAGGTTGTTTGAATGTAGCTGCTAAGTTTGTAACTGGCCTCAACCTGTATTGAGTGTCATCACATATGGCATGTACATTGTATTAGAAGACATGGTTCTTGACATCCTTGAAAATGCCATATAGTGTCAGGCATATTTTTTTAAAATGTAGATTAGATGGGACATCTGCAGAAGATATAGGTCTTCTCTTGATCCTAAAATATGCTGAAACCAAGACATACGCGATCCTTTTGTGAGAATTCTTAGGCAATTCTGAATTCTTTTTCTGAGAATCATTTGTTCAATGTCTGAGCCCATACTGTGGTTCCCTAACCTCCAGAAAGCATGAAAATAACAAACTCAAAAAAATAACCGCATGAATCCAGCAAAAACCTCAAGGCAACAAACACTGCGCAGAGATCACTAAGCTTGACCATAAACATGGCCTAGTTCCCCAGTAAATATTTCATTGTGGGTTTCAAGAACCAGATATGTTGATGTACCTACAAACAGCTCCTTTGGTGCCCTTCTGGCTTTCCTAAGCCTGCTCATAAACCAAAACCTACATACCTATACCCATGAAAATCTACGAAACCAAATATATATATATATATATGCTGGCATTGCTTGCTTCGGGTATTTTCCCGTGTATAAGACATGGAAATGTTATTGCAACGTTTCGACAAGATCTCACTTATCATCGTCAGGCTTTGGTCTGTGACTGTGACTGCGAAGGCATGGCCCTTTTTTAAATCTTGGTGGGAGGGAGGGTGGAGTGCTGACTATTGTTGTGAGTGTGTTGATTGGCTGTGCAGCTGCATCATGACTGGTATATTGATGCTGATTGGTCTCATTTGTATGTTTCTCCTTATTTTGAATTTTACAGTCACAGACCAAAGCCTGACGATGATAAGTGAGATCTTGTCGAAACGTTGCAATAACATTTCCATGCCTTAAACACGGGAAAATACCCGAAGCAAGCAATGCCAGCATACCTACACCCATGATATATATATATATATATGTATGTATGTATATATATATATATATGTATGTATGTATGTATGTATGTATGTATGTATGTATGTATGTATGTATGTATGTATATAATTTATATCCTGCCCTTCTCCAAGAGGACCCAGGGTGGCGATATATATATTTGGTTTCGTAGATATATATATATATTTACATTTATCCATTTTTTAATTTAAAAAATATGAGAAGATTGTAACCAAGAAACGTACTAGACTCCCACATACTCTCTCTTGATATTGGGTGTAGTTCATAGATTTTTTTAAAAGGAAAGTCATAGTGATGGATATTGCAACCAGTGCTCTGTTTGTAACTGTGTCCGCCTACTCCAGAGAAGGGAAAGGCTGATCAGAAAAGAGCATTCTGGAGACAGCAAGTTCAATCTGAACTTTGTAATGAGTTAGCAAAGTGCAAAGTGTGGTAGAATTATGCTACACAGCCTCAAGCTGCTGCTGATAGGCTATTAGACAACCTATGTGGCTCTGAAGCCAAACCCTACAACCTCATCACTCTTCCAATATATGTGGAGGGTTTGTGTGAATCCTTCCCCAGGCTAAGGCTAAATAATTCTTTCTGAATAGTATGACTGGATGGCAGAAAATAGATTTCTTAATGATTTTCAGTCATAATCAATTATATCTGGCTCCATACTGTTTAGCAATAGCAGTAATTCCCCTTACTCCAGATACTGCTTGAATTAAGACATAAGAACCTAGTAGTAAATATCTGTGTGTGTTGAAAAATTAATACTAAAAAAAAAAAATTCCAGATGAAGCAAAATAAGCCACAACATAGAAGCGGAACCTTGAAAATCTCCATTCCCACCATCACTCCAGAAAATCATACAGTCTAAAGTAGGGGTCTCCAACCTTTGCAACTTTAAGTCTGAAGGACTTCAGCTCCCAGAATTCTCCAGCTAGCAAAGCTGGCTGGAGAAGTCTGGGAGCTGAAGTCCTTCAGACTTAAAGTTGCAAAGGTTGGAGACCCCTGGTCTAAAGAATTCCCAATTTAATGAAGGTCTGTTTTATCTCTCTTCATGAAAACTATATACAATGTCTTAGGACTCCCGGTTTTCATCATTCTTAGATTGCAAAATAAGAAAGAATTTACATTTTCAAATATTCACCATGTGGAATTTCTTTATTTTGGTAGTGGAGAGACTGTCCAGGATGATTTATTCAGTACTAGCTGATAACCTGGCATTGCCCAGGTATTTATAGACATCAAAGTGTTTGTCTGATAGGGAGCCATAAAGAGGGGTCTTTCTTCCCCCTACGGCCATACCCATCATCCCTTCCCCCTCCCATGCGCTCCTCTTTTCCGCCCTGTCTATGATCCTGGCACATTGCCCCAAATCCATCAGGCACTGCCCCATTGGTCCACTGAAGGGTGAATGTCATGGCTGGCTTTCCAGAGGAAGCTGCAAAGGAACTGACATCACAAACAGTTGCTACTCTAGGACGCCGCATTCACTCTCCTTAATGGGCCAGGTGTTCCAGAGTTATGCTGGAACAGACACACACACACACATCAGGGGTGGCTTACACACACACACACACACACACACACACACACACACACACCAGTATTTGTTTCCAGAGGGTAAGTCATCTGTGTACCAAGTTTGGTTGAAATTGCTCGAGATACTCCAGAGTTATGCTGGAACATACATACATACATACATACATACATACATACATACATACATACATACATACAGCCTTTATATATATATACATATAGATAGAAGATAGAGGAGGAGGAGGAGGAGGAGGAGGAGGAGGAGGAGGAGGAGGAGAAGAAGAAGAAGAAGAAGAAGAAGAAGAAGAAGAAGAAGAAGAAGAAGAAGAAGAAGAAGAAGAAGAAGAAGAAGAAGAAGAAGAAGAAGAAGAAGAAGAAGCTTTCCTCCTAGAGGGAGCTTTCCTCACCTCTAGGAGGAAGAGTGAAATTGACTTCACTTAGATCTCCGTTGTGTAAACATTCACTCCCCACTTTGAAAGAGCCACAGGTTACAGCAAGGGCTACTTTTCATGGTCCTGAACTTCCAAGAAACCACAACCTGAGCCACGTACTTAGGTTCTTGGACTTTCACATCCTAAGCTTCCTTCTATCAACTCTTACCACATCATTTCCTCCCCCCCCCCCCAACCCCTTGCTTGGACAATAGACTCCCTGACAAAGTAGAATTTCAAGCTGTTAAACTAAAAGATGGAGTGGGGGTGGGGAGAGCCAATGAATTAAGATAAACACTTTCCTCACCACCTCAATCCTTGTAATTCACAGCGTGTGAAGCTAAATGCGGTATTATTTGCTCTTCCTCGTGAGAAACAGAATAGCTTTGAAATCACACAAGCTGTCAGACATTTCTCTGTGTGATTGGAATCCCCACCTACTCTTGTCACTTAGACTTTTCTCTGAGCCTTCAATTAGTCATCTTTTGTTGAATATGTATAAGAACTGCTGATGGGATGGGGTGGGATGCTAATTGCTCATTATTCATGCAGGTCAGTTTTAAGCATACCTGAACCTGAAGGTTAGCCAGGCAGTTGTAATGGTTTTCAAATGATCCTAGTCTTTTTGGTAATGATAACTGCCTACCTCCAGCTCAGCATGGAGTAAAAGTGAACAACAGTATACTGTTAACAAGGTGGGAGAGTCAGATTCCTCATAATCAGTCCTGTAACTCACCATATCAATCCAACCTCCCACAAGGCAAGTTGTGTAAGAGCACTATTTAGATGAGCACAAACACACTGCAGCAAACCTGCACATCAGAGATAAGAAGTACATCATCTATACAACATTATCCAACGAAATGGATATCTGCACAACTTCATCAAAAAGTGCCTGACCATTCAATCCAACATAGTACAATCAATGCAAGCTGTGAAAAGGATGGCACTCATATATATCAAGAGCATCTCAGAAATCACCCACAGACTATTGCAACCATATGGCATCGGTGTAGCACACGTACCAATTAAAGCCCTCCAAAACATATTAAGTAAACCAAAAATTCCAGCCACTCCAGAAGAAGAAAAAAACAGGAGTCTTTGACAACATGCAGTGTAAGGACCGCAAAAGGCACTATATAGGACAAACAGGCAGAGCACATCCATAAACACCAACTAGCAGCCAGACGATATGATGAAAACTCCTTAATTTCACAACATATGAACAGATTTAACTGTAGTTTCAGCTGAGGAACTGGGACTAAGCCAGGCTAAAAATGCTAGAACAGGGGTAGTCGACCTTTTTATACCTACCGCCCACTTTTGTATCTCTGTTAGTAGTAAAATTTTCTAACTGCCCACCGGTTCCGCAGTAATGGCGATTTATAAAGTAGAGAAGTCAATTAAATTTTAAAAAGGAAAGTGCTTCAGTATCGGACAAAACCCCTACCGCCCACCATGAAAGCTGGAACGCCCACTAGTGGGTGGTAGGGACCGGGTTGACTACCAGTGTGTTAGAAGCTTGGAACTCTGACAAATCAGGCATCAACAAGCACATAGGCAGAAACATCTACTGGTATATATCATTCAAAAGAGACAACCAACAAGCTGGGAAAAGGAACAAAAAAACCCAATGCACCTCTTCACCAATAATCAACACCCCCGATAAGCAGAGATTAATATCAGACCAACAAACAATAGGAATAGCAATAACACTTAGACGTATATACCGCTTCACAGTGCTTTACAGCCCTCTCTAAGCGATTTACAGAGTCAACATATTGCCCCCCAATAAGTTGGGTCCTCATTTTACCCACTTCAGAAGGACGGAAGGCTGAGTCAACCTTGAGTCTGGTGAGTTTTGAACTGCCAGATTGCAGGCAGCCAGCAGTCAGCAGAAGTAGCCTGCAGTACTGCAGTCTAACCACTGTGCCACCATGGCTCAACAAGAAGTAAATCAAAGAACTGCCAAATAAACTAAGAGTTAAACAGCCCACCCAAAGAACCACCAAAACCACTCCCACCAACACTGCCCAGAAGCCAGTAGAATGTAAAAGGAGAGCAAATCCCACTCCATCCTAGCACTTACACCAGGGATGTCCAAACTTGGGAACTTTAAGACTTGTGGACTTCAACTTCCAGAATTCCCCAGCCAGCATAGCTGGCTGGGGAATTCTGGGAGTTGAAGTCCACAAGTCTTAAAGTTCCCAAGTTTGGACATCCCTGACTTACACTGTTACCCTGTTGGCATAATGAAATATCTGCAAGAAATCAACCACGTTCAGAAGCAGCAAGGATCCCTCATGTCATTCCTGAGCTTACCAACATTCTCCTCTATCCAATGTGTTTTTATTTCGATATTACCATATAATACGATATTACCATGACAAGCCTGTGTGGTTAATATCCACAAGCTGAATTGTGATCTCCATAGGGTGTATTGAAGCCTTCCAAAACGCTGACAATTTCACGTCCGTGCAAATCCAAGTGGGTCTCAAACAGAAGATTTCTAAGCTCGCAGGCCACATATGAGTCTGTAACCTATGATTGGTGAGCCGCCCTGATTGGTTTAAAATTGTTTCGGAGATACTTTGTATTGTTCCAAACGGTATTAGCAATCTTGACTTCGAGTCTCCCCGGCAGACAATAAATCTTCACCTTTCGGGAAAGACTGCAACTCATTTCAGAACAGTCTATATGCCATTCACTGGGGCCAACTGGCTCACGAGACTGAATCACAAATTTATTGGCTCAAGATCACTCTCAGGCACTGGTTCAAATTTTCTCGACAACCTAATAGAGCTTAGTATATTTTCTACTTTGATTCTCATCATGAATTGCAATAGTAATAGCATTTAGGCTTACACACCACCCCGTAGAACTCTTTGTGTGGTTTGCAATGTAAATGTTATGCAATGTGCAATGTTATTTGCACATTTGCCCCCAGCAATCTGGCTCCTCGTTTCACTGACTTCAGAAGGATGGAACGCTGTGTCAACTTTGATTCCCCTCAGGATTGAACTCTCAACTGAGGGCAGTTTGCCTGAAAGAGTGCAGGGGTGGGCTTCAAAAATTTCAGCAACGGGTTCTCTGCCAGGTTGCTGGGTGGGTGTGGCCATGATGGGTGTGGCCTAGTCAACCTCCTGCATCATGGGGGGAGGGGCGTTCCACAGGCTCCGGAGGATTTCCTTGAGTCTCTGGGAAGGCAAAAACTTCCTACCCCAGGCTCTGGAGGCCTTCCGGGAGACCCATTTTTCCCCCTCCCTGAGCCTCCATTCAGGCCCTGCACTTACCTCGCATCCAAAAAGGGCCATGTGGAGACTCGTGGCAGGGGCGGGGTCAGCCTGTGGTGTGAACCAGTCATAACATTAGGTACAGGTTCTCCTGAACAGAGGCAAACCCATAGCAGGCCACCCCTGAATTTAACCATTTAAAATTTCCATTCCCACCATCACTACAGAAAATCATGCAGTCCACCAATCATAGAGACCACCAAGTCTCTTCAGGATTTGGCAAGAACCGGAATGCATTACATTTTCTGGACAGGGAGAAAGTTTGAATGGATGATTTCTCATGATTCTATCCTCCATTTCTCTTCTAGATTTCTCAGGAGGCCACTTGAGAAATCCTTATATCGATTTTCTTTCCATGGAACTGTTGATGGCAAAGTTCATGAAAGAGTCCTCCATGATTGATGCCAAGAATGGCAGCTCAGAGTCATTTCCTTGTTTCATTTTTGGTTGGTAAGCTTCATTTATTTAGAAAACCTTAATGATGTTAATTATTTTTGTTGGCACACCATGACATTTCAAGATGTTCTATAATGACTCATGAAAGAGACTGCTGCGTGCTTTATAAAAGCTAAGAAATGGCTGATATTTTTCAGCGGACGCTTGGATGTTTTAAGGGCATTGGATTCCAATTTTCTGTGATAAAGCGACATATATTTTCTGGAATTCTGCAATGTCTCTTGCTTATAATTCACGTCTTGCCTGCTTTACACAATGTGTTCTAGGCGGTACAGTCACAAATAATCTGCTAACCACAGCACAATCGCTATGGGCAGCCGCTGAGCCTCATGTAAATCTTAGATCAATTTTATACAATAGTGTCTACAGGGAAGCGTTCAAACAAGTTAAGATGGGCAACCATGGAATTGAAATCCCATTCTTTTTCACAGGGATCCTTTTAGATCGAAAAGTGGTGGACTTCGACTGCAAGTTCTACTACCATCTTGACTTTTTTTTTTTAATCACCTCCCTGATATCCCTGATTTTCACTTGAGAATTTGCTCAATATTTGGGTGGCAAAAGATTAATTTATGTATTTATATAATTGCTGTTTTTATTGGATTTATATTGAAAAAGTTTTATTGGTTTTTACCATTTTCGAAAAGGGTAGGGTAAGGGATACAGAAACATATTAAGAACTTTCGCGTCGGGATCATTGGCCCTTCTAGGGCTTCATAATAAAACATTAAAAGAACATTTTTCCAAAAGTACTACAAGGTGAAAATAAGTACAAGATTCCTAAATTCTCCATTCTATGCTAGCAGCCATGTACAAACATCCAGACATAAGGTTATGCAATATTAATAATAATAATAAAAAAGCAAAGTTATTTTTTCGATCTAAGTCTCTTGGCAATTGTATCTTCTTTTTCTTCTCCCTGGCCCCCAGCGGGCGGGGCCGTGGCCCCCTCCGTCCCCCCTGGATCTTCCCCCAGGATAGAGGAATGTTTTTTAAGAAAGGCTTCCGCCTCAGCAACTGTTTTAATCCTTACTCTTCCTTCATCCCAGAACACCAACATCCCTTCCGGCATCGCCCACTTAAACCAGATCCCGTGGTCAAACAATTTTCTGGATAAGAAGGAATACCTCCTTCTCACCTCCCTAATCTTTTTTGGGATCTGCTTCAAGATGGTGACTTCCTTTTGTTGGTAAATTAACGCCCCCCCTCTCTGCGCCTTCAAAATTCCCTCTCTGGTTGACCGTCTAACAAATTTAATATGTATCTCTCTGGGTACTTCATTTATCCTGGCATATGCTGAATTTATTCTGTAGACTAGGTCAATGTCCCCCCTGATCTCATCTTTAGGTTTCTGTAAATAGTCTGCTAAAATTGTACTCATGAGATCAGGAAGGCATTCACCAGATTCCTCAGAAATATTCTGAAATCTTAAAAAATATGACATCCTTTCAAAATCCATCCTAGACATATGACCAGACAAATCTGCAATTTCAATGTTGACATTTTTAAGTTCTCCCTTTGCCCCAGCCAGCCCCCCTTCCAGCTCCTCAGTCTTCTGTGAATTCTCCAGCACTTGCTTCCGTGTTTCCAGAAGGTCCTCCTTGAAACTTTTATTATCAGCTCTCAAAGCTTTAATTTCCTGCACCAGAGCTTGTAACACTGATTCCAAAGATGACATTCTTTGTTCCAATCCTGCCAATTCTGATTTTGATGCCATGGTAAGCTGTTAAAGTCAGTGTCACTAAGATGGCGTTTTTTGGGTGGGGCCGTTGAGGCAAATCAGGAGCAAAACAGATCAAGTGAAAGTTGTAAAAGAATTCAAGACCCAGCAGAGAAACACTTTTCACAGTCAAAAATTTTAGCAGAGAAGGCACTCAGGGAAGGAATCAATTAATCCAGAAATTTCTTCATTAGTAGAGAGAGAGAGTCCATTTCACAAAGAGATGGTAATTTTCCAAAGGTAAAAATAGTCATTCAGGAACAAAGGGAACCATCCTCCACCGCCCCGTCTGAGAGCCAGGAGGAGAAAATAACCAAAGAAAAATTGTATCAAGCCAGCTGGACTTAGATACATTGTAAGAAAATAAGCCGCAGATCACTTTCGCTTATTTCAAAGCAGTCCGGAAACAAAGTATCCGCTTCCTCGCAACGAGGAGCCATTTCCAAATGCCGCTTTAAATCCGAGGGGGGGTTTAACCAACAAATACCCCCCTCTACGTTCTTTCAATCCAGGCTGCCAGCATAAATAATGTTGTAAATCACTCACTCTTCACCTCGCCGCCAAAGCCCCAGGGAGCCTTCCGACCCGCACGCTCAGTTCTTTTTAAATTCGCTGATCGTTACCATCCTCCATTGGCGAAGGGAAACTCCCCCCGCAGCATGCCTCCCCTCGCCTGGACCAAAGACAAGGGTCGTTCTCCAGCCGCCACTGAGAGGAACAGACCCAGGCAAGCCAGCCCTACGGGAGGCCCCCAAAAATGGGGGTGCTTCGCCCCCGATGGGGGGCAGAAAGAAGGAAAAGTGGCGAACGAGTCCAAGACTCATCCGTCGCCGCTGGAAGGCGGAACCGGAAGGCAAAAGATTAATTTATGGTGGGGAGACCTTTTGATAGTTTGGATAGAGCTATAGATGATCTCTCTCTCTCTCTCTCTCCCTCCCTCCCTCCCTCTCTGTCTCTCTCTCTCTCTCTCTCACACCCCCCCCCCAAAGTGAGTGGCCTCAAAGTGTCTAACTTTCTCCTCCTGCGATGGCAATCTGTCATACTTGCTGCAGAACATAAATACATTAGCCACAAATTGGAAGTAGACTGCAAATTCTTTGGAATCTGGAAGCAACAACATTTTGTGTGTGTGGCATATGCATAATTATACATCATATTCTTTAATCACAAGACTGAGTTCCAAAGCATAGATGAGGCACATCTGTTGTTCCAGATGTTCCATATTGGGGGTATAGACTTATTCCTTTGCGTTTAAGTTTCCAACTACTCCTACCTGTAGCCTATATGTTTCTCTTGATAGGTGTTGATCATGTTGTGTTTCTTAGTGTCAGAATCTGCATCATAGTTTTGTAAAACACATTTTTCTCCATAGTGGGATAAATCATTCATGAGAACCAGTGAGGTATTTATCATATCTATTTTGTGGTGTTGGTCCTCCCGTACTGGCATCCGAAGAACTGACCTTAAATACCAGCTTAGCAAAGCATGATCACCTTTTGGAAACTCCAAGTAAGCAGAGTTTCGTGGGGAAAAGACAGGCAATAGTGTATAAGTTCCATCTAACAGCAGAAGTGTATTAATGGTATTTATAATAGGGGTTCCTAGGACACCAGAAGATAAGGCTTGGGGGTGGTGGGAGTGGTAGGGGGCACATTTGTAATTTTAAAAGCATGTCAAAAGCTGGTTTGGTGGGCCAGGCGTGTTATAAAACACATTAAACTGATTTGGTGAAATGGCTCCCTAAATCTTTTCCATTGCTTATAGATAGATGAGAACTTTCATTGCAATTTCAGCTTATCTTGAAGTTGGGTAGACATTCTTTTTTTTTTTACCCTAGTAGGTGTTCATACCTGAAAACAAACCCCTGAATTGTACTGGCTTTCCCCACCCCATCTAGAGAGAGGGGGGTGCATACCCACAAATACATCTGAGTATGTCTCTCTATGTATATATAGACTTTTATATCAGTAGATGCTTTATAGATAGTAGATAATGATAATGATATAGATGATGATAGATAGATAGATAGATAGATAGATAGATAGATAGATAGATAGATAGATAGATAGATAGATAGATAGATAGATACTGTAGATAGATAGATAGATAGATAGATAGATAGATAGATAGATAGATAGATAGATAGATAGATAGATAGATAGATAGATAGATAGATAGATAGATAGATAGATAGATAGATAGATACTGTAGATAGATAGATAGATAGATAGATAGATAGATAGATAGATAGATAGATAGAGTAGATAGATAGATAGATACTGTAGATAGATAGATAGATACTGTAGATAGATGATAGATAGATAGATAGATAGATAGATAGATAGATAGATAGATAGATAGATAGATAGATAGATGATACCATGTTTCCCTGAAAATAAGACTGAGTCTTATATTAATTTTTGCTACAAAAGATGCATTATAAAGGGCTTATTTTCTGGTTAGGTCTTATTTGCAGGGCGATACAATACTAAATGCATCCATCTGGCTGACAATCTTAACTGGGGCTTATTTTGCAGGTAGGCCATATATTGTGAGCATCCTGGAAAAAATCATGCTAGGGCTTATTAGGGAAACTGGATAGATAGAGATAGAGATATAGAGAAAGAAATAGAGATAGAGAGATAGAGATGATAGATATAGATATAGATATATAGACATAGACATAGATATAGATATAGACATAGACATAGACATAGACATAGATATAGATATAGATAAGATATAGGCTTATTTTGCAGGTAGGCCATATATTGTGAGCATCCTGGAAAAAATCATGCTAGGGCTTATTAGGGAAACTGGATAGATAGAGATAGAGATATAGAGAAAGAAATAGAGATAGAGAGATAGAGATGATAGATATAGATATAGATATATAGACATAGACATAGACATAGACATAGACATAGACATAGACATAGACATAGACATAGACATAGACATAGACATAGACATAGATATAGATATAGATATAGATATAGATATAGATGATATAGGCTTTATTAGAAAAAGAAGATAAGACCCTGTGCAATTCAGGGATATATTTTGCAGGTATGGATACTGGCCAGAAAAAAAAAACCATATATATATATAGAGAGAGAAGTTAATAAAAATAATGCTAGAGGGTGTTACATTACATCATATCAATTTCTCATGCTATTTTTTCCTCTCTTTTTTTTCTTTTCAAATCATAAAAGAACTTATAACAAAATCACAGTGTGTACCAAGGAAGTGCTTGAAGGTACAAAAAATATTCTGGGAACTACATTAATGTATGACATCCATATCTGCGACATACATTTCTAGGTACATCTGCAACATATTTCATGTCACAAAAAAGAAGAACCTCAAAATCTGAAAGACCTTTGCTTACCTGCTCCATAGGGAGTGCAAGCTACGAGAGTTACTAATCCCAGCTGCACAAGCTCCTTGTGCAATTTCATTTTTGTATGCACAGGTAAGCATACAGCTGAAAATGGGTTTTAGCTCTGGACTGAGATAATTAATTATCTGACAGCAGATTAATTAATACGGACAGAAGATGCAATGTAATTTATCTGCACATTTCAGGAAATCCTTGATAAAGCTCCAGAAAACAGATCGTGCATAAACTAACGTGTCCAGAATTTACTGCAGTGAACAAAAGGGATAAAGTAGATAGAGAAGAGTTTAAGATCATTTTAAAATGCAAAGTACTTCTATCTTGATATAAAATGTGTATCAATTAGGGTTGAGCAGCGCTTTGGGTTTAAAGAGGAAAATTGTTTTGGCAAAAGGCACTTTTGCAGATCTTGTCTTCAACTCCTTAAAATAAATGCATCTATTCCAGGGATTACAGTGTAGCTTCAGGATAACCACATAACCAGTGGTGGGATTCAAAAATGTTTACTTCTGGTTCTGTGGGTGTGACCTAATGGGCGTGGCCAGGTTGTCATGTGACAGAGTAGGTGTGGCCAATTTAGCAGTCCATTTTGCAAATTTAGCAGTCCATTAAACAATACACAGCAGCCCCCATTTCTATTCTTTTTTTTTTTTTAAATACTGCATGAAGATTTTGCTCTAGGTTTTGTTTTTTACTAGGGGGGAGAGATTGGCAATGCCTAGAGATTTCTGGGGATTTCTCCTCTGTGTTAGAGGCACCAAAATAACCAAGATGACATAAGGTCTCCTACTGGAGCAGGGGGTTGGACTAGATGACCTCCGAGATCCCCTCCAACCCTGGATTGCTGTGCTGTTTCAAAGCATCCTCTGAAGCTATTGCCAGGAGTTGTTGTCCTTCCTTTCTGAGAGCCAAAAGAGGGGGAACACACACATCCCCATTTGGGCCTAGTGAGCCTCCCTGAAGCTTCCTGGGAACCAAAACAAGGGGCAGGGGGGCGCTGCACCCCCCCCCCACCCCCATTTTGGGCCTAGCAAGCCTCCCTGAAGCCTCCTGGGAGCCAAAATGGGGCATGTGGGGGAGGAACTCCACTTCTTTGCCTCCCCCCCCCCCTTATTTTGAGCCTAGTAAGCCTCCCTGCATTTACCTGGAGCTAAAACAGGTCACATGGGGACTTCTGGAAGAGACAGGGCAGAAGGGGCGGAGGCCAGTCAGAGGTGGTATTTGTCAGTTCTCCGAACCGGTTAAAATTTCCGCTACCAGTTCACTCAACCAGTCAGAACTGGCTGAATAAGACCTCTGCACATAACCCCAAGAAAAGATACTGCAACTGTAAGTAGTTATAGCCAGGAGAATGCCCTCACAAAGTCAACAAGGTGCATTTTGCCTTAACAAAATGTCTAGTGTATTACATAGCAAGGCTCCAGAGAGAATTGTTGGGCCTATCTGTTGGCATCATACTGTCCTTGCCTTGAAAAATATGAATGTCACTATGGAAAAGCAGAAAATGGGCTGGATGCAAAAAAATAAAATAAAATAGCGCCACAGTTTTGTTCGGGAGAACAGATGGTGGTTACAATAGCTTCAGATTGATCAATTTTCAACAGGAAGGAAATAGAGAGATAAACCTGTTTCCCAGAAAAGTGATCTTAATCAGAAATGGGATTACTATTTTTTTTTAGAAGACTCCCAGATATAAATTCAAGTAGACCAAGAATCATATCAGTCAATGTAATTCTACAGTCTCTGTGGCTTTATATTGCTTTCAGAATAAAAACCAGAATATCTGAGAATATCCACTGCCAGGAATCAATACTGGAAGACCAATATAGGTATCCCTTAACTCAGGGGTCTCCAACCTTTGCAACTTTAAGTCTGAAGGACTTCAGCTCCCTGAATTCTCCAGCCAACAAAGCTGGCTGGAGAATTCTGGGAGCTGAAGTCCTTCAGACTTAAAGTTGCAAAGGTTGGAGACCCCTGCCTTAACTTACAACAGTTCATTTAATGACCATTCACAGTACAATGGCATTGAAAAAGTGACTTGTGATTGGTTTTCACACTTACGACCATTTCAGCATCCCCATGCTCATGTGAGCAAGATTCAGATGGGTTGGCAGCTGACTCATATTTATGACAGTTGCAGTGTCCTGTGGTCATGTGATCAACTTTTGGGAGCCTTCTGACAAGCAAAGCTAATGGGGGAAGAGAGTTGATATAGCAACCATGTTACTAACTCAACAATTACATTGATTCACTTAGCAACTGTGGCAAGAAAGATCATAAAATGGGGCAAAACTCATTTGACCACCTCATTTAATGTTGGGCTCGGTTGTGGTTGAGGACTATCTATAATGCACTCTTTCCTGACCATAGTTGTGATCTAAGAGCCATGATGGTGGTGCAGTGGTTAGAATGCAGTATTGTAGGTTAATTCTGCCAACTGCCAGTAGTTCGATTCCTACTGGATCAAGGTTGACTCAGCTTTCCATCCTTCCGAGGTTGGTAAAATGAGAACCCAGATTGTTGGGGGAAATATGCTGACTCTCTAAATCTCTTAGAAAGGGATGTAAAGCACTATGAAGCAGCATATAAGTGCTTTTACTATTGCTGTCTTCTTGAAAGCAACTGATAAATAAATTCTAAAAGCAAAGGAATTAATCCACTTACTTCTAGTTTAATCCATATCTTTTGGATTGGCTCCTTTGCTTTTATGAACTTCACATGTAGACAAAAAGAGGGTTAGTCAATGACCAAATCTATCTGGTAATTTGGTGCCTCTTCAGTCCTGGAGCGGGTATATATAGACACCATAACTAGAATAATAGAATATAAACCTGGGATGGATGTAGGAGATCATCCAGTTTAACCTCCTACCACTGAGGAAATCCAATTCTACAGCATGTTGAAGAGATGACCCTCTTGCTTCTGTTTAAATATTTCCAGTGAAGGAGAATCGAACATCTCACTGTTTCATTTATTGTCAATTGTTTTTTACTTTCTGGAACAACATCAAGAAAGTCTTCCTGCCTTCAATCTGGCAACCTAGAAGCATCCTAAAACTAAAGAGAAATTTCCTAACTTTGAGAATAATTAACCAGTGGAACAGCTTGCCTTCAGGAGTTGTGGGTGCTCCATCACTGAAAGCTTTTAAGAAGAGACAGGACAGTCCTTGTCTGAAATGGTATAGGGTCCTCTCCTTAGCAGTGGGTTGGACTAGATGACCACCAAGTTCCCTTTCAACTCTGTTATTCTGTTAAACTTTCAGATGCTTGAAGGCAACTATCGCATCTTGTGCAGTCTTCTCCAGACTAACCCAATTCTTCTGTCGTTCCTTGTAAGATTTTCCTTTCCAGGTTCATTAGTTTTGTTGCTTTCCTCTATATATACTCCAGTAATACTATCAGTATTCTTGGGGATGGGGATGTGGTGGCTCAGTGGCTAAGATGCTGAGCTTGTTGATCAGAAGGTCAGAAGTTCGGCGGTTCAAATCCCTAGTGCTGTGTAACGGAGTGAGCTCCTGTTACTTGTCCTAGCAGTTCGAAAGCATGTAAAAAATTTATCAGGAAAAATAGGGAACACTTTGGTGGGAAGGTAACAGAGCTCCCTGCACCTTCAGCATTGAATCACGCTGGCCACAGGACCATAGAGACGTCTTCGAACAGCACTGCCTCTTCAGCTTAGAGCCTCCAGAAGTTGTGAATGCTCCAACACTGGACGTTTTAAAGAAGATGTTGGATATCCATTTGTCTGAAATGGTATAGGGTTTCCTGACTAAGCAGGGGGTTGGAACTTCCAGGTCCCTTCCAACTCTGTTATTCTATTCTAGAAAAAGAGATGAGCACCACTCCTTAGAGCCGGAAACAACTAGCATGTACAGAATGCGCGAGGGAAACCTTTACCCTTCTATGACAGAAACACAGCTCTCTAATTAGCGAGTTTCTTTCAAGTTTTGTTGCCAACAGTGGGGCAGCCTAGTCACGTAGTTTAAATAATCATTCCATTGTGGGTGCTTCCCTTCCCTGATGGTACCGGGGTAATTTTGTGTACGACATCCTGCCTTAAAAAGCTCCACAAGAGCTGGACAAAGTAAAACAGAACCTGACAAAGAAAAATCTTTGCTTATGAAGGAATATACAAAGAACACATGTATGCATGTATAAATAATACACATATATTCAAAAGTAAGCTCCAAGACCATGAGATATCTTCTCTATTTTACATGGAATACCTGGGAATTGGCAAGTCTGGCATTTTTTTTTTCCTCCTTAGGAGTTTGGTTGATGGCAGTTTATTCCTTTGAGAAAGTGGTCTTAGATGAAGGATCATTCAACGTGTGCATGCTTCCATTGCAAAAGTAGTTTCTGATTTCAGGCTCCTTCAGGACTTCATCTTTAACTCTGAAAGTTGGCAAATGACCAAGCTCAGAGAGCAGGACTCAACCCCTCTGAAAATATCATCCCAGTAAAATAGACTAAAAACCCAATGCCCTGTAGGCCAGGACTGCTTTCATTGTAACAGTTATAGTAACAGAATCTCGTATATCTGACTGTTTTCCGCTTCCTTGATTTCCATGTGAAAGAGGGAGGGGTTTGTCTGAGAAATTGTCTCACATTATTTTCTTGGCCTGGGTTCAAGCTATATTTCCCTGACTGTTGCTTTAATAGTGGCTGTCTTTGTGTCCTTCAAGGCCATTCCTTATGCCTCCTACAGAAAGCAAGGGAAGACAAATGTTTTGAATTTGAATTTATTCGCATTTATATACCACCCTATCTCCCTTGCGGGACTCAGAGCGGTGCACATGCAATAATAAAATACTGTAGACAATAAATACAATAAAAATATCTTAAAAATAAATTAAACTAAGAAACCTTTGCTAAAATTACAATAGAAATCCCTACTAAAACCAAGATTAAAACTATTTAAAAACTATGCCTGGCCGGCCGCATAGAATAAGTGTGTTTATTTTCATTTTATTTAGTTTGTCAAACATGTACAAGATGACAGGTATGAATATAAACGTGGACGTATTTTACATAAAAAGGATGTAATAACAGGTGTAGTCAAATGAATGCTTAATAATCATAATAATTGTACACGTAAATATTAGATTGATGATATGAGACTTTATGTAAATTGCAAGCAAAGACTATTGTGAGGAAGCACAACGGCATTGTAACTAACCGAGACACTGTAGATAATTGGAGGATGGTTTTTAATACTACTAATAATAATAATCTTTATTGTCATTGTAAAAATTACAATGAAATTGGTTACTCTGTGTGTGTTTAGGTTTGTTGGTTTTACGTTTGTTTAAAAATAAAAACCTTATTAATAAAAAAAGAAGTCGGGGGTGCTCCATCAATGGAACTTCCAAAAAGAGACTGGACAATCATTTATCTGAAGATTGTATAAGGTCTCCTGCTCAAGCAGGGGATTGGACTAGAACAGGGGTCCCCAACCCCCAGGCCATGGACTGGTGCTGGTCCGTGGCTTGTTAGTAACCGGGCCAGAGTGAGCGGCGGAGAGAGTAGCGCAACTCTTAGGAAAGTGTAGCAAACGCTCCGCTATCCTGGTGGCTGACCGGGGATTTCCCCAGGGGCAGGACGGGGTCAACGGCCTGCATTGGAGGGGCTCGGGGGACCACCCAGCCCTGCACAGGGGGAAGGGGCTGCCAGGCCTTCCTGCCCGAGATGCAGCCTGTCCTTCCCTGTCCCAGCCGAGGATCCTTCGCCCAGGCCCCCTGGCAGCTTTGCTGCCCGGTTGCATGCAAGGCACCCTCCCCAGGTCGCGTTCCCACGAGACGCGGGTTCCCGCCTCGGGTTCCACATGACCGCCGAAGGCGCGCATGGCCCACATGACTCGACTCACCCACTGGAGGCTCCCACCGGTCCGCGGAATATTTTTTACATGAAACCGGTCCCTGGTGCCAAAAAGGTTGGGGACCCCTGGACTAGAAGACTTCCAGGGTTCTTTCCAACTCTATTATTCTATGTTCATGACAGGGCTGTCATTCATGAAGTGACATTTAAACTTGACCCATAATAATAATAATAATAATAATAATAATAATAATAATAATAATAATAATAATAATAATAATAATAATAATAATAATAATAATAATAATAATAATTTAATATTTCTAAACCGCACCCTCTCCCCTCGGGGACTCGGGGCGGTGCACAGGCACAGTAAAACAATAAATATATACAAACATTTCATTAAAAATAAATTAAATCTAAACCTGCGCTAAAATTCCCATTAAAACTAAGCTATACTATAAAACCCCAATAAAACCCCAAAGACAGAGAGACTATCCTAGGCCGGCCAGACAGAAGAAATGCGTTTTTAATTTTAGACGGAAGGAGCGGAGGTCCGTGGTCGTCCTAATGTCGGGGGGAAGGTCGTTCCAGAGGGCCGGGCCCGCCACAGAGAGAGCCCTTCCCCTGGGCGTCGCCCGCTGACAAAGTCTAGTGGACGGCACCCGGAGAAGTCCCTCTCTGTGGGAGCGAATCGGCCGTGAGGATGTATGAGGCAGGATCCGATCCCGCAGATAGCTAGGTCCCGAGCCATGGAGCGCTTTAAAGATGATAATCAACACCTTGAAGCGCACCCGGAAGACGACAGGTAGCCAGTGCAGCTCGCGCAAGAGTGGTGTTACATGGGTAAACCTAGCGGTTCCCATAATTGCTCGCGCGGCTGCATTCTGGACTAGCTGAAGTCTCCGGGTGCACCTCAAGGGGAGCCCCATGTAGAGAGAGTGTACTACAATTTCAGATATTCCCATGATATTCCAAGGACCCATTCCCATGATTATTTCCAGGAAGTACAATGTTATATTATGACACCAAGCAAATCACATTCTCTAAGAATGATTCTTTCAACCGTCTGCCACTTGAAATGTTTAATCCACTATAGGTTTATTTTAAAGTAGATTATTTTCCCTGCAGAGATACTTTTTTTAAAAAAAAATCAGTTTGCAGAATTGACAATTAAATGAAAGTTAGACAGTAGAGGTACTCTAAACGGGCATAAACATTGCATAAAGCAACATTTTTCAAACATTGATAACTGATGTTTCAATTCACATCCATGCTTGAAACACTGCACCGCTGCTAAATCATTTCCAGGAAAAATGTAACATGTTGGTCATTATCTTTTGAAAGTCTACATAGCTTAAGGACAGCTATGTCCTTTGGGAGAATGCGTGAACTTACTCAGATTGTCTATTGAGTGTCATCTAGTGTGGCCATCTGTCAGCCTTAGGTATTATTTGCTACCACAATTCTTCGAAATGCAATGTGTACAGTTGTTGAGAAAATATAGCATCTTTGTTTCACTTGTTAAAGTGTCTAAAAGCTTTTACGTGGCGATTGTCACTTGAAGCTATTAATTTCATTTGTTCTACTTCTTTCTAGTTTTAATTGTTAATTTAGTTTTTTTTTAATATACAATATATACTGTATATTCTTTTTATTGTAAACCACTCAGAGGCTACAGAGCTGGAGGTATGTGAAACTGAATCAAAACACTCAATAAAATATAGCTTTAACTCATATAAAGGCCAACAGTCCTTCATTGGTCTCAAGACGAAAAGGCATGGCAAAAATGAAGTTTTTCTGCCGTGCCTCTGAGGAGTTATGAAACTGGTTTCATCTGAATTGTTTAGAAAGAAAGGAAGTGTCTCAAAGAATGAACAGAATGCAGGTACTTATTTGAATAGGCAATTGAATTTTAAACAAAACACAAAAGTAAAGAACTATAATTTAGCTGAATAGTTTGCAATGGTTGTGACAGTTCTAAAGGTTACCGATTCATTTTAGGGTACAATTACCTTTATATGATATCTGAAGTCAGGATACCAAAAGTAATGTTCTATCCCTTTTAATAATGATTCACCGAGGATACTGGAAAAGGCCTTAAGTATGTCCTGCCTTATCTCTTAATAGAATGGGTCTCCTCCTCCTCGGAGATTCATCTAAAGACCTTTGGCCTATTTGCTTTTTGCTTTTTTTTGGAGTGCTGTGTATTTTTATAGGATCAATATCCTTCTTATATCTGGTACCCAGAAATGAACCTTGTAATTAATTGAATTCTAACCAGAGCAATTGATGGCTCTTCAGGTAGTCCTGACAGGAAACCAAAACCATGAAAACTGACCAGTGGTGGGATTCAATTTTTTTTACTACCGGTTCTGTGGGCGTGGCTTGGTGGGTGTGGCATGGCTTGGTGGGTGTGGCAGGAGAAGGATACTGTAAAATCTCCATTCCCTCCCCACTCCAGGGGAAGGATACTGCAAAATCTCCATTCCCTCCCTATCAGCTGGGACTCAGGAGGCAGAGGATAGATGGAGGTGGGGCCAGTCAGAGGTGGTATTTACCGGTTCTCCGAACTATTCAAAATTTCCACTACCGGTTCTCCAGAACTGGTCAGAACCTGCTAAATACCACCCCTGAAACTGACATTGCATTTATTGTAAAGTTACAGTAACAGAATCTTGCAAGTATGGAAGTATTTCTCTTTTATCGTGTCTTGTCATGCCTTTACTTTCCAGAGAACCTGGGAGAGGAACCGTTCTGGGATGTTTTCTTCCCTTCCATTCTTTCTGTAGGTTGAGATATCTGACTACTGCCCTGGCTGTGGCTCTTCCTCCTGTCCCCCAAGGTTATTTTCACAGCCCAAGACCAGGTAAGATGAACATTCTCCTGAAAATTCTGCAAATGTATACCACAGGAATTTAATTTAGGATTGACGTTGGATTCTCCTGCCTTTGCTCTCCTAAAATGCCTCCTTGGTTCTGCCAAAGCCTTGAGAAAGATATTTTATTCGTTTTTCTCCCCTGAAATCAGTGGTGGGTTCCTACCGGTTCGGACTGGTTCAGCCGAACTGATAGTGGCTTGGCAGCCTGGGTCACTGCCAGTTCCAGCGACCGGTTCTCCAGGAGTGGCCCTAGGTGCCGCCATCTTGTTTTTTGCTTCTGCGCATACGCAGAACAATTTTTATTGTACTGTGCATGCACGTGCGCGAAGCACGCCCACGAGCTACCAGCTGTAATGCCTGACGGAACCCACCCCTGCCGAAAATATGGAAGAATTTTCCATATTTTAGGATGTAGGATGCTTTGACCATTAGCTGACTTTTTAGCAAAGAAATAAAGAAAAAAAGTGAATATATAACAGGAAATACTGTAAGAAACTGAAAAAAGCAGGAGAGGGAGAGGAGGGGAGGGGAGAGGAGAGAAGGAGCTTCTATTTTTTTTTAACAATGCTTAAAAATGGATTTCTATTTTACCGTCTTTCTATAAGATTATGTTATAGTTTCCTTCTTTCCATAATATACCCTTTCTAACTATCAAATCCATAAATAACAACTTCATTTTTTTGTCTTCAGCAAAAATTCCATTAGTGATTTCCAGTCCCTAATAAATGAGGTTATTGTCCTTTCTCTAAGCAGACAAGTCAATTTTGCCATCTTTGCTAATTCTATCATCTTCTTTTAATATTTCTCCATTGTGGGTATTTTAGAATCTTTCCATTTTTCTGCATACAATAGTCTCACAGCAGTTATCACATACAAAAGCAGTGTTCCATAGCAGTTTTCTAATTGACTATTGATTAGGCCCAGCAAGGAAAGCACTGGTTTCAGTTGAATGTTGATCTTTAAAATTCTTTGTGTTACTGTATCTGAGCCCAAAATTTCCTGGCTTCTTGACAAACACACACACACACACACACACACAAATATATCTTCTTTCTATAATATTATGAATAATTTTTCTGCAGTCATACAGTATACCAATGGTACATCATTTTATAAAAGTCCTTTTAGGTAATAACATCATGTAAATTTTGTTCCTTCTAACCACGTATTTTCCCATTGTTCCATCAGTATATTATATTCAGCGTTCTTAGCTGATTTTATCATGCATACAGTCTGAGTTGATTTTTCTTCCATTTCAAATTCCAACAAAAGTTTATGCATTTTAGCAATTACATAATCCAGTTTCTAATTCTTTCTTCTGCTGTCCAATTTCAAATGTCCTGCTACCTACCTTGAATCTTTCTCTTAATTGTGCATATGAAAACCAGTGAAAAATAATTCCCCTCTTCAGCCAATTGCTCTCTTGGTTTCATCTTATATTCTCTGTGGTCTTGTTCCAACAGCTCTCAATATGTTAACCATCTCACTTTGCCTGCTGCTTCTTTTCTATAAAATGCTTCTTGTGCTGAGACCCATAAAGGCATTTTCAGGCACAATCTGGGTTTATATCTACTCCATATTCTCAATAATGGCACTTATAATATACTGATTTTAAAAGCTACATTAACCTTAACTTCTCTTCTGTTCAATCTGGTCTGATTCTTGCACAGTCTTGGACGGAGTCCTGCAGTTTTATTGGCAATGGTTTTTTTTTTTTCAGAAGCAGTTTGCCATTGCCTCCTTCCTAGGGCTGAAAATCACTGGCCCAAATTCATCGAGCTGGCTTTTTGCTTAAGGTGGGACTAGATATCAGGCCTGCAGCCATATTTCTCTTGGATCTTTGGCCTGCCACACTTTCTATTATGGGAGGGGGGGGATTGTATTGAATTAGTTGATATGTAGCCATAACAAAATTCTTTCTAGAAAGCCAAGGTCATTCTTTGTCTTTGCATCTCTGCACCTGACCGGAAGTGGATGGGTGGAACTGCCAGCACGGCAGTGGGAGATTGGACCATATGATGGACTTGTTGGGGGGGGGGGGGGGGGAGATCTTGAACTTTCAATTAGGTGGGGAAAACTGGGAAGCTTTCAGATTCGGGTTTTCCCAGATGTGCCAACATGGCTCTCTTACTAAATTGGAACTTTGAGCAATACTTTGTCTTGGACTCTGATTTACTTTTGGATGCTATTTGGAACCCTGACACTAGAATTCACAGTCACCTGATTTCTAAACCATGGCCATATATACTACACCAGGGTTATCAAACTCAATTTCATTGAGGGTTGTGTTTGACCTTGGGGCCCAGGGTGGGGTGGGCATGGTCAGCTTGATGTCTCTCATCTTGGGGGTGCTTATGGTGAACTGAGCACTCTACCTGTGAAAATAGACTCCCGGGCTCCGTTTTTGGCTGTGAAGGTCTCCTGCAACCCTCTACCAGGGAAAATGAAGCTCGCGAGGAGCTCCATCTCCTGAGCTCCATTTTTGCTTGGAGAGGCACTGCAGGCCAACCCTTTGCTGATTCCAGGGCAGCCCTGTGGGCCAGATCTAAACACCCATGGGTTGGACCCGGCCCGTGGACCTTGAGTTTGACATTCCTGCTCTACACCAGCTCTTTCCTTTATCGCACCATAAAAAGCTATGTCATCCAAACCTCAGATTGAATTATTGGCTTCTAATGCTAAGATCCTTTTATTTCCCAGATCTTTTATCCAGACTAAATAGCAGGTTGCAAAATACATTTTTTAAACCAGACAATCCCAATCTCCTTCATTCCGTTGCATCTTGAAGGATTTTATATTTAACCATTGGATGCTTCTCTTGCTTTAAAAAACTAGATATATCATCCTGCCATTGCTTAAATGGTACATCATTTTTCAAAATAGAAATTGTCTGAAACAAACATTTTATTGTTTTTGCTAATTCATTCGTTTTATCACATTTTCCCCCCCAGCAATGATAGTTGTAATTTCTTCCATTTTAGCATGTCCTTAATTTCATTTCAGGTCTTAACATAATTGTTCTGAAATAACATACAATTCATTTTAATCAATACCCAAGTATTTCACTTTTTTCTTAATCTTAAGATCAGTTTCCCCCCATCAGCTCTGTTGTTCTTCCATGTTTTTTGTTAACAGCTTTGTTTACTGTTTTTTTTTAATTTTAAACCCATTTAGCACATGAAAATCCTTTAATTTTTCCCATTAATTATGGTCTGTATTCAATACTTCCATAGCTAAGAGGAATAACAAGGGAACAAAGAGCATCCTTGTTGAGCTCTTCTGTATCTCACAAGGTTTTGTTAGTTTTCCATTCATGATTATCAGTGCCTTTTTGAAATATAACTTTTACCTTTTTAGTAAAATACCAAGTCCAGGACTTCTAAATTTTTAAACAAGAAAATCCAATTCAATTTGTCAAATGCCTTTTCTGCACCTAGAAGGATCAATGCGGCTTCTATGGAGATTCTAAGTCATCCAGATCATAGGTTTTATATATATATATATATGTTAAGTTTTTAAGGGCTGATTAATAAATAAGAGACCAGGATAGATCTATTTCGAGCTTATTAGCTCTAAACTTAACACATATCTAAAATTCAACAGTAATCTCATGAGCTCTCTGCCCAGATGGTCTCTAGGTTGAGCCGAAAGGCAGAGAAGGATGACAGTTTGTCTCCTCCCTTAAAAACGGGGCCGAACAGGAGTTGTAAAAATATTCTCTCATATATATATATAATTAAATCTTTATTAGTATTCTTAACATAAAGCCACACAATCAACAAAAACAGGGTAAGGATAGCTGGGAAAACATACATGGGGAAATATCTGATCCCCTAAGTTGAAAATTGAGTTCATCTCATAGTTGATTCAAAGGGTTTTTTTAATGTTTCCCCAAAAGGCAGCTGTACTGCTTTTTGACAAAGAAGATGATATTTCTCATCCAAGCAGTGTTTCATCAGTTGTTTCATCATTGTTTCATCAATGTAGCTTGTTTTTCATTATGTTCTAAGTATTCCAAGTGCCCAATACATTTCTAATAATCAACTCTTTGGGAGGTAAAAAAAAATGCCTAGATCTTCACTGTATGTAACTTATAGTCATTATTCAATAGCGATATCTGTTGGTAATTTTGTCATGAAATCAAATCTTGGTCTTCTTTAGGCTTTAATGCTATGTTAGTCTCTATTTAACTATCTAGTATCTTTTAATCCTATAAAACAGACTTCTGAATTTGGCCTATCGTGAAAGACAAACAGAGATAAGCACTTAAGTATCATTAAAACCTGATGATGCCTTGATTGGTAGAACACCAGGAAGATGTTGGTTGGACTGGAAAGTTGAATAAAATAGAGTGGTAAATCATTTCTATATTATTGCCAAGAAAACCATGTGAATCTGTCAATGTAGTTTCTATATGTTCCTTTTTTGAAGTCACTCCTAAAATGGGATGACTTCCAACAGTAAATGTAAAGTCATTTTTAAAAGAAAACTATTAAAACATAATTTTTGGAAGAAAAACTAACATCTGTCCTGTTAAAATAGCTCTGATTTATTTTGCCATTTCAAAGTAAAAAGCTAAAAAGCTTGATTTTTGAAACACATATATTCTATGTTAGTGTAATCCCACTAATTTCCATGAATTGGCTTTTGATTTTTGTTGATGCACATTTTAAAATATGAGAGGCAAGTATGACAGAATCTAATTCCCACTGTACATTTTGCTCTCCATTTTGGAGAAGAATTGGCATAGATATGTAAAAACTGTTAGATCCACAGTTTCAACTGTTAACACGAGTTGTAGATACTCACCAGTAAATATATTAAAATCAGTCTCAACCTGAAAGAATTCCTCTGAAAATTCCTACAAGCTGAGAGTTTTTATGATAAACATTCCTTATTCAAGTATAATTATACTATGTCTTCTCCGACCTGATGTATTTCCAAGTCTTACATCTGCAAACAAGAAAGTCTAAAACATATGAAGAATGGTTGAAGGAACTGGTATGTCTAGTCTGATGAAAAGGACAAGGGGAGACACGATAGCAGTGCTCCAATACTGAGGGGCTGCCACAAAGAAGAGGGAGTAAGCTATTCTGCAAAGCACCTGAGAGTAGAACAAGAAGCAATGGGTGGAAACTAATCAAGGAGAGAAGCAACTTAGAACTGAGAGAGAAATTTCCTGACAGTTAGAAGAATTAATCAGTGGAACAGAAATTGCCTCCAGAAGTTGTGATTGCCCCAACATTGGAAGTCTTTAAGAAGATATTGGATATCCATTTGTCTGAAGTGGTGTGGGGTTTCCTGCCTAAGCAAGGGTTTGGACTAGAAGACCTCCAGGTTCCCTTCCAATTTGGCTATTCTATTCTATTCTATTCTATTCTATTCTACTCTACTCTACTCTACTC
This sequence comes from Rhabdophis nuchalis, assembly GCA_039707465.1. Lineage (NCBI taxonomy): Eukaryota > Metazoa > Chordata > Lepidosauria > Squamata > Natricidae > Rhabdophis > Rhabdophis nuchalis. The sequence goes on from CM077645.1 coordinate 20,260,654, forward strand.
TACTCTACTCTACTCTACACTACACTACACTACACTACACTATCTTCATCACTACATAACTATTATGTGACTTCATCATCATCAGTACATTTTAATATTTTTGTCCTGTTTTATAATTCACCCTAAAGGGCAATATAAATCCTTCAGTGTTAATCAAAGCATATTGAAAGACATTGAAAAAAATAACATACACTTGAAGCAAGCCAGAGACAAAGCTTCAGGTACAAGCAAAATATACATGGGAAGAAAGCTGGAGGGCGATTCTTTCTTTGCGTCTGCCCCCCCCCCTCCCGCTCAGGTGGCGGGGAAATGGCCTGATGAAACTGAAGGAACAAAATGTCAAGCTAAGCACTGGCCAATCTGTGCCTTAACTGGAAACGTTAAGGCAGCCGCCATGACGTTAAGGAGAGGAGACGAGGAGAGACAGTTCAGTACAAATAAGCTGAATGGGCTCATTTCTTCTCCCCTTCTGCAAGGATATAACTTCACTTTGTTCCTTTCTGATGGAATAGCTCCAAGAAATGGGTGATAAATTGAGTAGATAGGTGAGAAAGCCCTGGTATTACAGAAGAATCTTGTTTTAAATGTTATTTTGGAATCAGCCCAGATACACTTCCCACTCTGATGCCGATTTCCCTGGGTTTACAAAGCCAGCTTATAGCTCTCTTTCATTTTCACATTCTCATCTCCTCTCTCCCTACTTGCGAAGCAATATGTCAAAAAATAATAAAAAATAACCTATCTGGGAAACCACTATTATTTAAAGTGGACCACTAATGCATCACCAAGGAATAAGCAAACGAGAGCAGAAATATCCATATAATGGGCTTATTTATAGGAGTAAATGCTCACTTGGGAAGGAAAAGAACTCTATAATTTGAAATAAAGTAAAATGTACCTATTGGGAACTTCAGACTCCAGTTTTCCCTTCTTAAAGTTCTTTGTTTCTAACCTAGATCTGTGCATTCCTCATGAGATGGCTGGCTACATAAGTTAAATAAAGAAATTATTAAAACAGAAGATGTCTTTATGCAGAGGGCTCTGTTTGGATGAAAACAATTGGGTATTATATCCCTGGCAGATACATATTGGAATGAATGCTAATAAATATATTTCTTTGATCGGCCTACCTACCCATTTACTCCGATGAGAGCAAATAGGTGCACTCAAGGTGCATTCTGATGTGCTCAAGGCAGTTAATAAAATTTAAAGAACAAATATAGTTTATAAAAAGTGAGAAACATAATTTAACTATGCTACGCTAAACTAAAGATACATATCGCCATCTAAAGCTCTAGCAGAAACAGCAAAGGATTGGAGTGATTAAAAAAAAAGCTATAGTGTTAGTTAGAGTTATAATAGTTTTTTCTTACAGTTTAACAGCTTCAGATAAATTAGCACTTTGCACATTTTAAAAGGTAAGCCCATCCTCTTATATCTTAGGCTGCATTAACAGAGGGATAGAATCAAGATCACATGAAGTGTTAATACCACTTTATAATGCCTTGGTAAGGCCACATTTGGAATACTGCATTCAGTTTTGGTCATCACGATGCAGAAAAGATGTGGAGACTCTAGAAAGAGTGCAGAGAAGAGCAACAAAGGTGATTAGGAAACTGAAGGTTAAAACATATGAAGAACTGTTGCAGGAACTGGGTATGTCTAGTTTAATGAAAAGAAGGACTAGGGGACACATGATAGCAGTGTTCCAATATCTCAGGGGTTGCCACAAAGAAGAGGGAGTTAAGCTATTCTCCAAAGCACCTGAGGGTAGAACAAAAAGCAATGGGTGGAAACTAATCAAGGAGAGAAGCAATATAGAACTAAGGAGAAATTTCCCGACAGTTAGAACAATTAATCAGTGGAACAATCTGCTTCCAGAAGTTGTGAATGCGTCAAAGCTGGATGTTTTAAAGAAGAGATTGAACAATGATGTATCTGAAGTGGCATAGGGTTTCCTGCCTGACCAAGGGGTTGGACTAGAAGATTTCCAAGGTCCCTTCCAACTCTATTATTCTATTCTGTTCTATTCTGTTCTATTCTGTTCTATTCTATTCTAAATTATCCACTGTTTTTCCTACAATTTTAAATAACAAAGTCATGCAAAAATATATGACCATAAATTAACCCCCAGAAGACAAGAAGCAGATAAGGCATGCATATTCTTTCTGTCAGCTGATAAGCATCCTGCCTATGCGTGAATTTCTTCCATGAATTCAATTTATTCTACATTTAGAGCCTTCAAAGCCAATAACAATGGCAACATCTGTCTTGCAAGAATCTGCCAAATTCACTCCTAAGGGAAAGACAATTAACTCTTTCACTGTCACACTTTTAGCAAATGGTTACAACTATTTTGTTATTGTCAATCTTTTCACATTTTTAAAAAGTTGCTTTCTAGTTGCAACGTCACATTCAGATTCGATTTTGCACTTCCCTTAATTTTACAACTTTTAAAATAAATCCTAACTTATTTTTTCTTAATTATATATCATCTATATATTTCATTTTCAATTAATATCATTGAATTTATTGAATAATAAGAGACTAAGAAATAATTGAACAGATATTATAAGTGCTAATTATGTTCTTATGGAAATTAGAAACAGTGAATTTGCCACAAGCTAAATATTTCATGGTGGAAAAATCATAAGGCAGGGAGAGCTAAGATAATAGGAAAAATTTGCTTCTAACATTTAAACACTCTATCTAGGAGAAGAGCAGGAATAACTGTGGGCAGAGTTAAGTGCATCATAAGCTTAGAGTTGTTATATTCTCACAAATGGTCTAAGACAGAGGTCCCCAACCTTTGCAACTTTAAGTCTGAAGGACTTCAGCTCCCAGACTTCTGGGAGAAGCTGGCTGGAGAAGTCTGGGAGCTGAAGTCCTTCAGACTTAAAGTTGCAAAGATTGGGGACCTCTGGTCTAAGACCAACCCCTCTTGAATTCCAATGAAGCCGAGGTGGTGCAGTGGTTAGAGTACAGTACTGCAGGCTACTTCAGCTGACTGCTAGCTGCAGTTCGGCAGTTCAAATCTCACCGGTTCAAGGTTGACTCAGCTTTCCATCCTTCTGAGGTGGGTAAATGAGGAACCAGATTGTTGGGGTAATATGCTGACTCTGTAAACTGCTTAGAGGGGCCTCTAAAGCACTCGGGAGCAGTATATAAGTCTAAGTGCAAGTGAAAAATTGCAACCTGAACCATCTGAAGGTGCTTATATGATTAATAGATCCCACCTCCACTCTACTTTATTTGTCTCCCCCCCCCCACTCTCTATCAATTTCTTTATGAATTTTAATGTATCTTACTGTTTTAATATTTTATAATAATATTGTATTGTAAGCTAGTTGTCCAAAGCTTCGGGACGGCATGCAGCCAATAAATTTAATAAATAATAACATAATAAATATGATGTGTATAAGAAAGCATTCTTCAAAATGAAAAAGGTCTTCTGCAGTCATGGCATTAGCTTGTCAGATGTTACACCTTTTCTATCCTGCTCTACGGAGTGGAGAGTTGGTCTCTGACAGAAAGTCACTTGAAGACACTTGAATCATTTGAAATGTGGATTTACAGGCAGCTGTTATGTAGAAGTTGGGTTGACAAAATCACAAATGAGGAGGTGATAAGCCACCTGGGAAAGCCAAAGGGAATAATCAAAGCCATAAAAAAGGGAAAGTTATAATATTTTGGACATGTGATGTGACACCCAGAAAAATATGGCATGCTTCACTTAATCCCCCAGGGAAAGATGGAAAGCAAACGAGGTCTAGGCAGAAGGAGAACATCAAGGCTTCAAAATCTAAGGGACTGGTTTGGACAAAAGTAAGCAAGCACTTTTGTGTGGCTGTTGATAAAAATAGAATCTCCACCATGATTGCCAATGTCCAATGATGGATATGGCAGAAGAAGAAGAAGAAGGAGGAGGAGGAGGAGGAGGAGGAGGAGGAGGAGGAGGAGGAGGTCTACCAAACAAGAAGCACCAACCGTAGGTAATAACACTACCTTTATTGTAAGATTGCAATAACAGAAATGTGCAAGTCTAAAGTATCTCCCACCCCTTTTTTTTTATTCTCCCCAAAATTAGGGAAGGTTCTATCTGAGATGCTGTTTCCATCCCCTCCTTTGGAATTCAGATCTCATTTGCTGGACATTGTTTAGGCTGTGGTTCTTCCTCTTGTCTCCCAAGGTCATTATCACATGCCATTATAAGATTTCTTGGCATCCAATTGACATACTACTTTCTCCCTATTTCCCAAAGATTCAGACTTAACTAGACGCAAGCACTACAATAGAGCTGGGAAGTCAGCAATATCTTTTGAGACCTTGCCACATACTTGAATGTCAAATATGGATTACGATTTTGAGTGAATTAATGCATCAGAACACATTATTAGACATCCATTTACAGGCTCAATTTATCTTGGAAGACTCAGTACACAACATAAGTGGGAAAAGCCATTGCTGATCCTGGAGCACATACCCTATTAACCTAAGTTGTTCTCCTGAATAGTTAACACTCTTGAAGCCCATTGATACAAACGCAAAATATACATGCACAAGCCCTGCTTATCTAACTACCAATTAATTTAGGCAAGGAATGGCTTTGAATGTTAAACATCTTTACTGGAGATAAAGGAACAAGGGTGGGGAATAATCTTCCCCTCCACCTCCCCTCTCCCATCCTCCAACTCTCTTAGGGAGCATTTCACTTCTGTTGTCAGGTTGTTGCTGAGATACTAGATTAATAATTGTGAAGGGAGAATATTTTACATGCTTTCTACCTGATTGCCTACTTAGACCCCTTGAACTATTTACATGTATACAATTTTTTTAAAAAAAGCAAAGCTTTGAAGCAACTCCCTGGTTTGCTACAGATGAGATCTCTGAAAAGTAGACTTACTGTATTTTTCGGAGTATAATTTATTTTATTTATTTTATTAAATTTATACCCCGCCCTTCTCCTAAAAAAGGACCCAGGGCGGTAAGACACACCTTTTTCCCTCAAAAAAGAGGCTGAAAAGCTGGGTGCATCTTATATACCAAATACAGCATTTTTGCCTCCCAAAACCCCACCCACTTCACAAAATGGCTGTTCTTAGCTTTTAGGAGCCTTTCAGAGTGCCCCTGGGGGCTGGGGAGGGCAGAAATGAGCAAACAATGGGCCGGTTTTTGCTCTATTTTGCCCCCTTTGCCCCCAGGAGCACTCTATAAGCCTCCTAAAGGCTATCCATGCACTTTTTAAAAAATGCAGTTTGCGCAAAACACGGGCCATTTTTGGGAGGTTTGCAGAGTGCAAAAACTTCTTTTTTTAATTTTCCTCATCAAAACCTTGGTGTGTCTTATAGGCCAAAAACACAATGTTTGCTTAAAATTTAAATTGGGGTGGGTAAGTCCTTCAAGGTTTAATATATGGTTTACAGTCCTGGGAACAAGGAAGGAGATTTGCACATTTCTAAAGCATTCCGTAGGGTCTCAGCAATTAATTAGCATCGCCACATTGTATGAAGGTGTTTGTCTCAGTGCTCCAACTCTGATAATATTACTTAGTTTGGTAATGAAATGTCTGCAAGAAAACTACCAAACTGAGAGAGCACCCAGGGTCCTACAGTTTGAACCTGAGCTACTCTCAGTGTTTGCCCCAAAGTATAATATGAAGTACTACATAAATGTAGTCATCAACACTTCTCCAAGTAGCAAATCAATGGCATATATTGCTTTTCTTGATTGTCTAGAGAAGGCAATAACTGTGATATGGTTTCAATAACATAACATGCATTATGCGGTTTTTATATTGATGTTTCTTTGCTTGTCGATTGGGAGCCAACCAGAATTCTATATAAGATGAGTGACTATAAAAATATTTTAAGTCAATAAATATTCCTGGAACCACTGAGAATGTTCTATTTAACATATGCTCACTTATGCAAAATAGTAAAGGTAAAGGTTCTCCTCACACATATGTGCTAGTTGTTCCTGACTTTAGGAGGTGGTGCTGATCTCAATTTCGAAGCCAAAGAGCCAGCACTGTCCGAAGACGTCTCCATGGTCACGTGGCCAGCATGACTAAACACCGAAGGTGCACGGAATGCTGTTATCTTCCCATGAAAGGTGATTCCTATTTTGCTACTTGCATTTTTGCATGCTTTTGAACTGCTAGGTTGGCAGAAGCTGGGACAAGTAACGGGAGCTCACTCCGTTACATGGCACTTGGGATTCAAACTGACAAGCTGCTGATTGATAAGCTCAGCATCTTAGCCACTGAGCCACTGCGTCCCTGTATACATTCATCTATGGGATGGGATATGCATCTGGAGAATGTTGGGACTATTGTTTTCTCAGTGGCTGGCAAACCACGCTGAAGAAAGCAACAGTCAACATAGTGATCCTTCATGATTAATTCTTCAAAGAGAGTGAAACATAAGATTTGGCACGTAAGAACATTACATCACTTGCAGCACTAAACTTTGAACTGTCCACATGGATAAGCATTAACCATGAGCTTTGTATTAACCATGAGTTTTGTTTAGCTAATCAGTACAAGTGCACTTTGAACAATGAATCAGCTTCTGCCACGTAAACGATTTATGACAAATAAAAGGGAGCTCCCAAGAGCTATTCAGAGTGCCTTCCCATGGGGAGCTCCCATAGCTGTTCTGTGTGCCTTCTCATGGGGAGCTCCCACAGCTGTTCTGTGTGCCTTTCCAGAAATCTGATTCCTGTCTAAGCGTCTTTCTTCATCACAACAACAGGAGAAGGGTTGGGAAAGAGGAATCTTGGTGTCTCAGCAAAAGCACTGTGGTTTCTTATGGAAAAGGCAGCCCATTCCAGAGAGAAGAGACTGCCCAGTCCCATGTTAAATGAAGGAGAAAGAAAAGTCTTCAAGACTAGCTTTAGTCTGGCAAGATTCTGTTTAATAGGTGTAAGCTAATAAAGAATTGGACTCAGAGGTGGTATTCTACTGGTTCGGACCAGATCACCTGAACCGATAGCGGAAATTGCAGGTGGCTCCATCCACCCATGCCCGGCTCTATGGTATCCCATTTAGGCCAATGCGTGGAAGGATCTGCACATGCACGGGGGTGGCGCATGTGCACACATTTGCGAACCAGTAGGGAAGGTAAGTGTATACCACTCCTGATTGGATTTGATTTAATCGTACTGTGTCATCTTTGAAATTGGGTCTGATAATAGAGCTGGTTTTTCCCCCAAAAATTTGGGAATCTCCTCTATGGAAAATATAGGTGTTAAGCTTTATTTAAGCTCAACGTATTCTTTTCACCATAATTAAGCAAGGATATAGTGTCTGATGAAATCAGCTCATGGTTACATCTTTATTGCTATAACAGAACTCTTCCATTTTCCTTACCAATAATGTCGTTAAGTTGATTTGTGTGTGTTCCATCTGATGATGTTTTAAAATAACTAACTTTTTAAAAAAAAGAGGATTCCAGTTTGGGAAACATTTCTCTAAAGATGTGTTCTACCTGGTTTGATGAAGATGGAGAGTGACAGATGATGGTGGGGATAAACAGACAAAAAGGATGTTAAGCTGGGACCAAACCTTATTCTGAACAGCCTCACACTTAAGGAATACTCAGGTGTGCGTTGAAATAGTGTGAGAGTTTTCAAAATAAGAAATATCATAATTCAAGCTTCAAACTGAGAAAAATCTGGAATATATAAGTGGAAGAACTATATTTTAAATAAAAAATATCTAGTAGAGGCCTCTTCAACACAGCATTGTTTTTCAGATGCTAGACTTCCATCATTCCCATCACCAGATCAAATGTTGATAATGTGAATTGTAATCTATTATATCTGAGACAAGCAGAGAAGGGGCTAACATTACATTCTGCAGTTCAATTAAAAAGCAGAAAATGGCCAATAATTTATTCAGTAAACTTGATATCATTATGTTAGCTTTCTTCGCTTAATTGATGAAATTCTGATTCTTTTTAACGCCATGCTAATATTCTGCTTCCACTATTAACAAAACAAAAAAAGCAGTTCATACAATGTTTTAATGCCACATTTGGGATTTAAAAAGGCTTAATATATTCTGTGAAATTAACCATTTTGATTTGATTAGTAAACCTTGGCTCAAAGCTTTCTACACCATGTGTACTCAGCCCATTGTTTTTATGCATTGTACTGTGGCTAAGAACCATTTGGCATAGTCCAATGCCCAATAATGCCCAATGCCCAAGTATGGGACACGGTGGCTCAGTGGCTAAGAAGCTGAGCTTGTCGATCAGAAAGGTAAAGAGTTTGGCGGTTCGAATCCCTAGCATCGCATAACGTAGTGAACTCACATTACTTGTCTCAGCTTCTGCCAACCTAGCAGTTCAAAAGCACGTAAAATGCAAGTAGAAAACTAGGGACCATCTTTGGTGGGAAGGTTATAGCGGCGTTTAGTCATGCCAGCCACATGACCACAGAGATGTCTTTGGACAGCACTGGCTCTCTGGCTTTGAAATGGAGATGAGCATCACCCTCTAGAGTCAGGAACGACTAGCACATACACTATATTGCCAAAAGGATTTGCTCACCCTTGCAAATAATCAATCAGGTGTTCCAATCACTTCCATGGCCACAGGTGTATAAAATCAAGTACCTAGGCATGCAGACTGTTTCTACAAACATTTGTGAAAGAATGGGTCGCTCTCAGGAGCTGAGCGTGAGAGGTTGCCACCTGTGCAACAAATCCAGTTGTGGAATTTCCTTGCTCTTAAATATTCCACAGTCAACTGTCAGCTGTATTATAAGAACGTGGAAGTGTTTGGGAACGACAGCAACTCAGCCATGAAGTGGTAGGCCACGTAAACTGACAGAGTGGGGTCAGCGGATGCTGAGGCGCATAGTGCAAAGGGGTCGCCAACATTCTGCAGAGTCAATCGCTACAGATCTCCAAACTTCATGTGGCCTTCAGATTAGCTCAAGAACAGTGCGCAGTGGACTGACATCATATTGAACCCTGTGGATTAGGAATGGGATGTCACTTACTGTACGTTCAAATGCGAGTAAAGGCATGTGAGCGAATACTTTTGGCAATATAGTGCATGTGCAAGGGGAACCTTTACTTTTAATGGTCAATATGGTTTCATTAATAAACCATGATTAAGAAAGCTGTGACTCAGAATGATGGGTGTTCACGGTTTATATTCTATTTGTACAAATTTCAGGTGGATTGCCCTAAACCTTTGAATTAAACCTTTGAATTATCTCATAGCAAAAACCAATGTGCATTATTTGCCCAAAGTACAATCTACCTCAGAACTTTCTCGTGAAGATCTAAGGATCAATAGCTTTCATTATGCTGGATGGAAATTATTTTGGTGCAGCCCTTCAGCAATTTCGTTATACAGCGGTAGGAAGAACAACAAGGTAGTTCATCTAAGCCTTTCAAAGCTCGCATTTAGTGTCCTTTCGGACAATTGTTCTTTAAACAAAATGGCACAATACAACTCTGCTAACAGAAGTAATATTATTATCTAGGAAAAATCATGGCTCTTAATCTTGAGATCAATGGGGGAAGGCATTCTTAAAGAGTTTTCCTTATAACATGCATTTCACCATTACAAAAAAAGCAGAGAAAGACATGCAATTTCTTATGTGTTTCACTGTTGAAAAGCCAGCTTTTGCAAGCAACTAAGGTTCTCAACAGAAACATTTATCTAATGTTTATTGAATCTATCTAATGTAATTAACCTTCATAGTAATAATAATAATAATAATAATAATAATAATAATAATAATAATAATAATAATAATAATAATAATAATAATAATAATAATAATAATAATAATAATAATAATAATAATAATAATAGTTGAATTTATTGACCGCTCCCTCTCCCCACGGGGACTCGGGGCGGTGCACAGGGAGAATAAAAACAATAAATATACAAAATACATACCAATTTAAAACAGATTAAATTAATTCCTGTGCTAAAATCCCATTAACTAAAAATCCCCACTAAATATAGATATACATTTAAAAAACCCATAGAGAGAGAGACTACCCTAGGCCGGCCAGGCGGAAAAGATGAGTCTTCAATTTCAAGCGGAAGGAGCGGAGGTCCGTAGTTGTTCTAATGTCGGGGGGGAGGTCGTTCCAGAGGGCCGGGCCCGCCACAGAGAGAGCCCTTCCCCTGGGCGTCGCCCGCTGACAAAGTCTAGTGGACGGCACCCGGAGAAGTCCCTCTCTGTGGGAGCGAATCGGCCGTGAGGATGTGTGAGGCAGGATCCGATCCCGCAGATAGCTAGGTCCCGAGCCATGGAGCGCTTTAAAGATGATAATTAACACCTTGAAGCGCACCCGGAAGACGACAGGCAGCCAGTGCAGCTCGCGCAAGAGCGGTGTAATGTGGGTAAACCTAGTGGTTCCCATAATTGCTCGCGCGGCTGCATTCTGAACTAACTGAAGCCTCCGGGTGCACCTCAAGGGGAGCCCCATGTAGAGAGAGTTACAATAGTCCAGTCGGGATGTCACGAGGGCATGAGTGACTGTGTGAAGGGCGTCCCGATCCAATAGGGGGCGCAATTGGCGGACCAGGCGAACCTGGTAAAACGCCCTCCTGGCCACGGCTGTCACTTGCTCTTCCATAGACAGCCGGGTATCCAGGAGGACACCCAAATTGCGCGCCCCATCCACAGGGGCAAGATGTTCGCCCCCTATGGCCAGCGTTGGAGAGAGCTGGTTGAATCGGGCAGCCGGAAACCACAGCCACTCGGTCTTGGTCGGGTTGAGCCTGAGTCCGTTACTTCCCATCCATGGTCTGGGGGAAAAAAGAATACTTTCTGAAAATCTAAAGAATATATAACAAGACTTCTCAAAAAACTTCAAAATCAGAAGCTGGTGCCTAGTCCCTTGATTACTTTTGCAGTGGAGGTGCAGTGGTTAGAATGCAGTACTACAGGCTACTTCTGTTGATTGCCGGCTGCTTGCAATTTGGCAGTTTGACTCTCACCAGGCTCAAGGTCAACTCAGCCTTCCATTCTTTTGAGGTGGGTAAAATGAGGACCCAGATTGTTGGGGGACAATATGCTATCAATCTCTTAGAGAGGGCTGTAAACAGTGTTGGGTTGCAGGCGGTATGCCCTGGTATGGGCGTACCGGTGCCTGTTGGGAGCACTGGGTACCGTTCCAGTATGATGTTCCAGAGGGCCTACCTGCCCACCCATCCTCCTGACCTGTATCTGAGGTTTTCAGCACTTCTGTGCATGCACATAGTGCATATGGCACCTGCGAGTCACTCCACCGAGGAGCTGGACCATCGCGGAGGCTCACAGAGGCATTACAAGAGGTAAGGATGCATGTGTCTGCTGCGGGCATGTGCACACATGCTGCGCGCATTCATGTACTGGACGCTGGGCCGTTGCACTGGGATCCAGAACCCACCACTGCCTGTAAAGCACTGTGAAGCAGTATATAAGTCTAAGTCTATTGCTATTGCTACTTGGGACAGGGCACCTCCATCCTTGGTGTCCATAAAGACTAGCTGAGATTGGTAGTTCCTCCCAGTAAAATGTTCTTTTGGTTTCAATGTGGTAGTCAATTATCAACAGTAAACCTTTGAGCCTTTCCAGATAAAGACGTGAGAGGGAAATGAAAGTAAGCAAGACTCTTAGCTCTCAGTTCTTTTCATAGAGCTGAATCTCATAAATTCTGAAAGAATTTGTTTATTCTGCTTCCTTCCATCTGGGAAGATAAGAAGTATGAACAAGGTTGTGAAGGACATCTATCTAACAGGAACAGAGTTGTCTAGCATCCTTAGTACTCTCTGAGCTTGGTTGTTTTCTTGCGGACATTTCATTACTCAACCAAGTAACATCTTCAGTTCTAGCAGTGGTGGGTTCTTACTGGTTCGGCCGAACCAATAGTAGCTTGGCGGCCTGGGTTGCTGGAACTGGCAGCAACCCAGGCATGCCATGTCCCCAAACTAATTCTCCCGGCGGTGCCATAGGCATTGCCTTCTTGTTTTTTGCTTTGTGCAGAGCAATGGTCGCACTGTGCATGCAGGTACAGCATACATCAAGCATGCCCTGCACACCTGAGTGAACCAGCAGTAGTCTTAGCCGGAACCCACTCCTGAGTGCTAGGTATTACCCACAGTGACAGCGCTACCTAGCTGGATAATGAAACCTCTACAAGAAAACAATAAGCTCAGAGAGCACCAAGGACTCCACAGCTCAACCCTGAGCTACAGATATTCTCTTCCATGTGTACATTGCTCTCAACTCATCCTGTGATCAGATGTCTAGATCATGTTTGAAAAACCCAACATCCCCTTTCTCCCCAAAACTCTCAGTCTTCTGCTAAGTTCTTTTGAACTTAAGAAAGTTCAAAACATGCTTAAAGATCCATCTCATCCTGGGCACTTTTATTTTGAACTATTACCATCTGGCAGACGGTACAGGAGCTTCTCTGTGGCAGCTCCTGTCCTCTGGAATGACCTACCCTCTGACCTACGTACAATCATGGACCTGCGCCTTTTTTGCTGAGCCCTGAAAACCCATCTATTTCGTGCAGCCAGCCTGGCGTAGTTTTAATTTGTTTTATTTTATTAGGGTTTTATTAGGGTTTTATAATGGTATTTTAGAGCAGGCCCACTGTTTAATTTGGTTTTAGAACTTTTAGCATATTTATTGGATTATTGGATGTTTTATTGTGGTTTTTTATATCGCCTGTTCACCGCCCTGAGTCCCGCAAGGGAGATAGGGCGGTATATAAATGTAATTAAATAAATAAATTAAATAAATAAATAAAAACAAGGACAAATAGGCTGAAAATAGTTTCTATCACAGAACAGTAACTATACTGAATTCTATAGTGCAATATTAATGCAATATCAGGAGTTTTTAATTCAATTGTATAGAATGTGAAGGATGTGTGGTTTTTGTTTTATTTTTATAGTTTTTCTTAAGTATAATGTACACTGAAGATGGCATTTAATTTCATTGTATGAGGTGCAATGGCAATAAAATAAAGTTAAGTTCCATGCCTCAAATTTATAAAGAAATCGGAACAAAAATTACAAATACTGGGGCAATTCATATCTCTTTGCTTTCTTAAATGTAACACTGATTATGAATTACAAACACCGAAAACCAGGCAGAGATATTTAATAAGGAAACATTAATCTATATTTGTCTTTCTTTCATCCACGCAAATTGGAAATATCCTGATCGCCCAGATCTAGGGAATAAGATGTTTAGTGAAAAATGTTCTCATTTGCAGTAATGAGTGATCATGAATCGAATCGAATCGAATCGAATTTTATTTATAACCCGCTCTCTCTCCCCGAAGGGACTCGAGGCGGGGCACAGGGAATTAAAAACACTTAAAAAGGAATACAAAATTTAAAACAATAAACGTACATAAATACTAACTAAAAGGCATATTAAACAGAAAACCCTGCGCTAAAATTCCCAAATATTTACTAAAAATCCCTAAACAATCAGAAGAGACTATCCTAGGCCGGCCAAGCGAAAAAGATGTGTTTTTAATTTCAGACGGAAGGAGCGGAGGTCCGTGGTAGTTCTAATATCGGGGGGAAGGTCGTTCCAGAGGGCTGGGCCCGCCACCAAATGAAGTCATTTGGTTAACCATAAATGCAACGTGTGTACGTTCATTCATGTTTTGTGCCCACATATCTATCTTAATGTTTTTTTTCATGAGTTCAATGGAACCTTAAAATGATCCATCCATCAGACAAGGAGTAAAGGGTTGTTTTGTTATTATACAAATCACCGTATCAAAAAGAATCAGCATATATGAAACTTCTCTTTTCATATTACATTTCCCAAGAAATCTGCTGAGGCAGTAGCTCCAGGTCAAGGGCCCCCAACCTCCCGATTCTTTGCAGGCCCATGACCTCGTCTTCAAAAACTTGCAGTATGGAGACCATCGCATGATTAAGCTGCTTTGACACGTTCTCACTTCAACGTGCCCGTTGAAATCCACTTACCCAGCTTTGAATTCGCTCATTTTCGTTGCCAGCTGCATTAAATGTATGAGTTCTTCTTGATGTTTCACAAAGGGTTTTAATATAAAGAATATTGTACTGCAAAACACTGTTTCTGAAGGAAATGAGCTATAATGAGTGATAATAGTTTATCACTGTTTTTTGTAATAAAGAGGCCGCTGGGATTATATTTGTTTTGTGTTACTGTTACTCTGTCTCCCCCACCCCTCCGATTCACCTAAAGCAGGGGTGAAATCCCTGCTTTAGGTTCTGACAGGTTCTGGAGAACCAGCAAATGCAACCTCTGGCGGGCCCCAGAGTGGGGTGGGAATGGAGATTTTACAGTATCCTTCCCCTGGAGTGGGGTGAGAATGGAGTATCCTTCCCCTGCCATGCCCACCAAGCCACGCCCACAGAAGCGGTAGTAAAAAAATTGAATTTCACCACTGATCTAAAGTATCTTTGTGGACCACCCGTAACTCAAAAACATAGATTTGGGGCACTGCTCTGGGCAATAAAATAAGAATCAAAGAGGCTAAGCTGAAATCACCATAATAGGCAAATGGGGGAATTGTATTGTTAACAAGATCCCTTCTAGTCCATCTAGCACAGTGCTTCTCAATTATTTTCTGTCATGCCCCCCTAGGAAGAAGAAAACATTTCGCGCCCCCCGCGCGACTGTAAATAGTATCATCCGGGTCTAAAAGTCACACGGGCGGGTTTGGCTAATCAGGATAGAGCATCATGTCTATCCAATCGGGTCTGTTCTCCTCGAAAGGGAGGAGCATGCGCAGTCACATGTACTGGCTTAATGCTCACTATCGATGCAAATGTCAGCAGCGGTAGCCCGATTTCTTTAGCAAGTTTGATTAATTGGGGCAGCGTTATGTTTCACAGGAGAAGGTCCTTGTCAGCATCTGACTGGATACAGAGACATAAACACGGGGCTTGGCTTGTTATGACAGTGTTTGCCGAGGTCAAACGCGCCCCCCTTTATGGAGCCTCGCGCCCCCCCTGGGGGGCGCCCCCCACTATTTGAGAAGCACTGATTTAGCATAAGAATTAAGGTGTTGGGTAAGAAGTAAGGAAACTTAGGTTCAAATTCTTCAAGTGGCTTTGGGCCAGTCGTATTTATATATTAGGAACAGAAAAAATGGATGCTGCCAGGTTCGATTCAAAGTTGACAATTACCTAATGGAGTTATTGTTTTGGGAAACATAAGATGCTGTATCTATGGTTGTGTGTGACAGAGGGGTCAGAGGCAAGCAAGAAGAGGTTTCAAGACCTTGTGAAAAGAGAGTATCACTCTCAAAAAATATTTGTCAGGGTTCCAAATCGCATCCAAAAGTAAATCAGAGTCAAAGGTAAAGTATTGCTCAAAGTTCCCATTTATTAAGAGAGCCATGTTGGCACATCTGGGAAAACCCGATTCTGAAAGCTTCCCGGTTTTCCCCACCTAGTTGAAAGTTCAAGATCTTGCCCTCCACACCCACAAATCCATCCCATGGTGCAATCTCCCACTGCCATGCTGGCAGTTCCACCCATCCAGTTCCGGTCAGGTGCAGAGGCAAAGGATGACCTTGGCTTTCCAGAAAGAATTTTGTTATGGCTACATAGCATCTCACTCCTTACAATCCCCGCTCCTATTTTCCCACAATGGAAAATGCATAGCATAATAATAGAAAGTGGGGCAGGCCAAAGCCCCAAAAGAAAAGATGGCTAAAGGCCTGACAATATTCTCTGCAGCACTATCCATGGTAGGTAACAGCAAGCTAAGTGATGAAGTGGGTGATAAATGATTGTTAGAAACCCCTGAGTGATGAGGAACTGGAAGAATTCAGAGGTGAAAGTCCTATGCTTCGTAGTCATGAAAAAAAAACCCTGCTGTACAGTTTATCAAAATAGTTAGCAGGGGAATAGGACCTGTAACCCTCTTGGTGATCTTATATTAGATCTCCTGGATCTTTGTTCATCAAGCTGCTGGAACTGAAGGTGAAGTTTAGGAGTATCTAGAATAATAATAATAATACTCATCTTTATTGTCATTGTACTAAAATTACAATGAAATTGGTTTTAACTTCACTGGTGCAAAATTATAACAGAAACCAAAAAAAGAGAGAAAAGAAAAAAGAAAAAACTAGCATGTGCATGGAGTGATTGCGGTTGAATTTAAAAGTCTTACAGCCCAAGGATAGAAGCTACCTTTAAACCTGTTTGTTTGGCTGGCTATACTTTGATATCTTCTGCCTGATGGTAGAAGGGCAAAGAGATACCAACCAGGGTGTTAATCATCTATGAGAAATTTCCTTACTCTGCTAAAGCAGCGAGATCTGGCGATGTTATCCAGTGATGTCAGAGGGCAACCGATGGATTCTTGGGCCGAATTGATCACTCTCTGTAGTGCTTTCCTCTCCACAACTGTTAAACCAGCATACCACACTGTGATACAATATGTGAGGACACTTTCTATGGTGGACCGATAGAAAGAGGTCATCAGCCGTTGTTCCACCTTATTTTTCCGCAGGACTCTAAGGAAATGAAGTCTCTGTTGGGCCTTTCCAATCACCAGATATGTGTTGTCACACAAGATCACAGTTTCCCCATCCCTTGCCAAAGACCTATTGGTGTGTGGCAAAATGAGGCATTTTAGAGTTCAATATTGCTGGAGAAATGATATTAGCTGTTTAACAATGCTATCGTGGTATCTCCAGATAGCACCGATTTTTGCAGAAACACACAAATACATATTATCTTAGTTATTTGCAAGCATTTTTATACAGCACTTCACAACTATACAATACAATACAATAGCAGAGTTGGAAGGGACCTTGTAGGTCTTCTAGTCCAACCCCCTGCGTGGGCAGGAACCTTATACCATTTCAGACAAATGGCTATCTAACATCTTTTTAAAGACTTCCAGGGTTGGGGCATTCACAACTTCTGGAGGCAAGCTGTTCCAGAGGTTAATTGTTCTAACTGTCAGGAAATTTCTCCTTAGTTCTAAGTTGCTTCTCTCCTTGATTAGTTTCCACCCATTGCTTCTTGTCCTGCCCCCAGGTGCCTTGGAGAATAGTTTGACTCCCTCTTCTTTGTGGCACCCTCTGAGATATCGGAACACTGCTATCATGTCTCCCTGGTCCTTCTCTTCATCAAACTAGACATACCCAGCTCCTGCAACCGTTCTTCATATGTTTTAGTCTCCAGTCCCCTAATCATCTTGGTTGCTCTTCTCTGCACTCTTTCCAGAGTCTCCACGTCTTTTCTACATCGTGGCGACCAAAACTGTATGCAGTATTCCAAGTGTGGCCTTACCAAGGCACTATACAGTGGCATTAACACTTCACGTGATCTAGATTCTATCCCTCTGTTTATGCAGCCTAGAACTGTGTTGGCTTTTTTGGCAGCTGCTGCACACTGCTGGCTCATATTTAAATGATTGTCCACTAGGATTCCAAGATCCCTCTCACAGGGATCTTGGAATCTAGGCTAACTAAGATTCTAACTAAGCTAGAATAAATCTATGTCAACTTATCAGATCAACTTATGTTCTCTTTTCAGCCAGGTTCACTGTTTCATCATTGTACTAAATACTGGGACATAACTGCAACCCATTAAATCAACTTTATATTATTTTTACACCTTGTGATCAGCTACACAACATTTTGCTAGCCGAAAAGTCTACCACTTTAGCAATGAAATATTATGTGACAATAAAAATGCCAGGATGTCTACATCTCGGGCTCCCCAGTTGAACAGAATATCCATGCCCATTCTGAAACTGGTACTTTAAAAGGTCTTTGGTGGGGCATTCCAGTTTTACCCCTGCTGGCTCATTTGGTGTGGTTACCAGTGGAATTATTGGATAAAAGTGCATCATTCCATTCTATCAATGAGACCTTTGTTGCTCATATTTCAGGAAATTCTGAGCATCAACCAGCTGATGCCAAAGTGAGAAATGATTCTTGTTATATAGGTTAAAAAAAGCAGCATTCCATGGGGGATGGGGGCATCCAAAAATATAGGAGTATGGAGTAAATAAAAAAAATCAATGCTCGGCAGAAGCCTTTGTTGTAGAAATGTGATATATGATTACACACAAGCATGTAGGTGTAGGTCTAAGCAATGGTGGGATTCAGCCAGTTCACAGCACTTCGGGAGAACCGGTTGTTAACTTTCTGAGCAGTTTGGTGAATTGGTTGTTGGAAGAAATCTGCCTCTGGGCAGATGGGAGGAGCCTCCTGCCGTTGCTACTACCAGTTCACCTGATCTGGGCCAAACAGGGAGCAACCCACTTCTGATCTACATCTATATCTACATCTACATCTAGGTCAACATCTACATCTAGGTCTATGTCTACATTCCTATAAGGGGCTAGGTTTGTTCGGAGGGGTGGAAGAAAAGAGAAAAGGAGACTTACTTGCAATGTCCATTCTCTGGAAAAAGTCTTTTATCTTGGGTTGTCTAGCATTGTCGCAGCCATGTTGTCTCCAAAAGAAGTTTGCCTGTTACAATTTGTTGCCTGACTATCGCAGGTCTGTTAAATAACACTTATACTGAAAAAGTAAAGGGTCCAAACAATCTTATCAGTCCTGGTTCATTAATAAAACCACATCTATGTCTATGTGGAGATGGAGAAGACAGAGACAGAGACATAAAGACAATGAGTTGGAAACCAGGAGAATGAGTTCTAGTCCTGCCTCAAGCACCAAGTCATCTAGGTGACCTTGGGCCAGTTACTCTCACTCTATTACCTGTAGTAAGAAGGCAATAGCCAAGAAAACTGTGTAATAATAATAATAATAATAATAATAATAATAAATTTATTTATATACCGCCTCCTCTCCCCGAAGGGACTCGGAGCGGTGCACAGGGAATAAAAACCAATAGAAAATACATAGAAAAAATAAATAGTTAAGAAACGAATTAAACAATTGTCCCTGCGCTAAAATCCCCTAAATTAAATTATACTAAAACCCCTAAAGCCCTATAAAAAGACGGGAGCCTAACCTAGGCCGGCCAAGCAGAAAAAGTGTGTTTTGAGTTTTTGACGGAAGGAGCGGAGGTCCGTTGTTGTTCTAATTTCGGGGGGAAGGTCGTTCCAGAGGGCTGGGCCCGCCACAGAGAAGGCCCTTCCCCTGGGCGTCGCCCGCTGGCATAGCCTAATGGACGGCACCCGGAGTAGTCCCTCTCTGTGGGAGCGGATCGGTCGCAGGGATGTGTGGGGCAGAATCCGATCCCGCAGATAACTAGACTTGTAGACTTGTCCATGGAAGTCAAAGAGTCAAGAATGGCCTTAAACCACCAATATTCTTTAAATTTCTTTAGCTCCTTCCTCCTCCAAAAATTACAAAGCATTGTACAATTAACATAGTCATAGTGCCTCCTTTGTAGAGACATATTCTGATGTTAGTGAAGAGTTATGGTGCACTTGTCCAAAGTGGGGAGCCTTTGCATCAGAAATTGTACACACAAAGTTCTCATGCAATCTTGAATTCTGAACAATCAGGGTTTCTACTCATTTGAAAATCGTGGCCTACATGCTAAAAAACTCTTGGATAGATTCAGGCATGTGGGATGAGGGCCAAGAAGAAGGCTGCAGAAGCCAATTTTGGATGCTGCTTTTGAAAAATGCTGAGCCAGGTCAGACTTCATTCATATTGAGACTTTGGAAAAAGTTCAGCGAAGAACAATTACTATGTTCAAAAGGCCTGGACACTAAAACATATGAAGAACGGTTGCAGGTTTGGGGTTTGGCTAGTCTAGAGAAAAGAAGAATTAGGGGTGACATGATAGCAGTATTCCAGCATTTGAGGGGCTGCCACAAAAAAGAAGAGGTCAATTTATTCTCCAAAGCACCAGAAGCCAAGACAAGAAACAACGGATGGAAACTAACCAAAGAGAGAAGCAACCAGGAATTAAGGAGAAACTTCCTAAGGTGAGGGTAATTAACCAATGGAACATCGTGCCTCCAGAAATCATGGGTATTTCATTGCTGGGTTTTTTTAAAGAAGAGACTGGGTAGTCATTTGTCTGAAATGGTATCATTTCTCCTGCTTGAACAGGGGGGTGGAGTAGGAGACCTCCAAGATTCCTTCCAGCTTTATTCTATTTTATTGTAATATTTGGATGGATGACTATTAAAAGATCCCAGGACTGTAGGTTAGAAGGAGATGCTGGGTTTTTAAAAAAAGTTAACGACATACCACTTTCATATTGAGTTTAGAGTAGATGTGCAAGATATTGGGGCAGCATACTAGATAGGTAAGGAGAATATGAAAGAGGTGTTGAATAAATTATTCTCTCTGATGTCAATCAGAATATTAAGAAGCATCACAAGGATGGAAAAATATGGGTGAAAAAATAACACTGCACTCCGAGGCAACTCTTCAACACCAACAGAAGGAATTCTAATCTACAGGTAGTCCTTGATTTATGGCCACCATTGATCCCAATTTTGATCTCATGGTCATGGGAATGCTGCAAAGGTGGCAACTGTGGAAAACAAGTCCAAAGTCGCTTTTTCTCAGGTTGTAACTTTGAACAGTCAATAAACGAGTTGTTGTAAATTCAGGGCTAGCTGTATCTTGAAAATGAGGTTGAAAAGCAGACACCTTTTCACCAAGGAAAGAAAGTCTCAAGACCACAGAAGATAGACTTTAGCACATATCTAAATCATGCCTATCTCATTGATCCTACCTATTTACATTCTCAGATTGCTATTCAATATGTGCAGCCCTCTCTGTCTTACCTGGCGATGTGAAGATTCCATTACTTATTTATGAGCTTTGATGTCTCCTGGTCATTATTATATTGGCACGGCAATTTCACAATCATTATTTCTTGAACAGATGACTGGGCTCTAACAACAGTCTGCGATCCTTTGGTGGTGGTGGTGGTACTACTACTACTGCTTCTTCCAACATGTTAAAAATAAGAAAAAAGTTAAGGAAACAATTGGTCCACTGCTGGGAGAAAATGGCAAGAAGATGATAAGCAACAGGGAGAAAGCAGAACTATTTAACTCTTTCTTTGCATCTGTCTTTACACAAAGGGATAAAACAGTCCAATCAATCAAAAACAGCACCACAAATATCAGATTAGGAACACAAGTTGAAATAGAGAAGAAAATGGTAAGTGAGCACCTGTCTGCCCTGGACGAGTTCAAATCACCAGGACCGGATGGATTACACCCCAGGGTTCTGAAGGAACTGGCAGACGAGATCTCAGAACCACTGAACTATATCTTTCAGAGATCCTGGAGCACCGGGGAACTGCCAGAAGACTGGAAAAGAGCAGATGTGGTTCCCATCTTCAAAAAAGGAAAAAAAACAGATCCAGGAAACTATAGACCCATCAGCCTGACCTCAATACCAGGAAAGATTCTGGAAAAGATAATTAAACAACAAATAAGTGAACACCTAGAAGCAAACAAAGTAATAGCCAAAAGCCAACATGGGTTTGTCAAAAACAGATCATGCCAGACGAATCTAATTGCATTCTTTGACAAAGTAACAAAATCAGTGGACCAGAGGAATGCTGTTGATATAATTTACCTGGACTTCAGTAAGGCATTTGATAAAGTAGACCATAACCTACTATTAGATAAAGTAGAAAATTGTGGGTTAGACAGCACCACCACCAAATGGATTCGTAACTGGCTGACCAACCGCACTCAACGTGTAGTCCTCAATGGAACTGCATCTACATGGAAGGAAGTATGCAGTGGAGTCCCCCAAGGCTCTGTTTTAGGCCCAGTACTCTTTAACATCTTCATCAATGATTTGGATGAGGGGATAAATGGGGAACTCATCAAATTCGCAGACGACACCAAGCTGGCAGGAATAGCCAACACTCCAGAAGATAGGCTTAAGATACAGAAGGATCTAGACAAACTTGAACATTGGGCACTGTCTAATAAAATGAAATTCAATTGTGAAAAAAGTAAGGTCCTACATATAGGCAAGAAAAACCAAATGCACAAGTACAGTATAGGTGGTACCTTGCTCAATAGTAGCAACTGTGAGAGGGATCTCGGAATCCTAGTGGACAACCATTTAAATATGAGCCAGCAGTGTGCAGCAGCTGCCAAAAAAGCCAACACAGTTCTAGGCTGCATCAACAGAGGGATAGAATCTAGATCGCGTGAAGTGTTAATGCCACTGTATAGTGCCTTGGTAAGGCCACACTTGGAATACTGCATACAGTTTTGGTCGCCACGATGTAGAAAAGATGTGGAGACTCTGGAAAGAGTGCAAAGAAGAGCAACCAAGATGATTAGAGGACTGGAGACTAAGACATATGAAGAACGGCTGCAGGAACTGGGTATGTCTAGTTTGATGAAGAGAAGGACCAGGGGAGACATGATAGCAGTGTTCCGATATCTCAGAGGGTGCCACAAAGAAGAGGGAGTCAAACTTTTCTCCAAGACACCTGGGGGCAGGACAAGGAGCAATGGGTGGAAACTAACCAAGGAGAGAAGCAACTTAGAACTAAGGAGAAATTTCCTAACAGTAAGAACAATTAACCTCTGGAACAGCTTGCCTCCAGCAGTTGTGAATGCCCCAACCCTGGAAGTCTTTAAAAAGATGTTAGACAGCCATTTGTCTGAAATGGTATAAGATTCCTGCCCATGCAGGGGGTTGGACTAGAAGACCTACAAGGTCCCTTCCAACTCTGCTATTGTATTGTATACTTGGCCGGCCTAGGTTAGTCTCTACCTCAGGGGTTAGGGAATGTTAATTTTAAAAATGGGGATTTTAGTGCAGGGACAATTAGATTTAATCTGTTTTTACTGTATTTATTTATGTATATATTTTATGTTGTTTTAATTTTTCCCTGTGCACCGCTCCGAGTCCCCCTGGGGAGAGGACGCGGTATAGAAAAATAAAATTATTATTATTATTATTATTATTATTATTATTATTATTATTATTATTATTATTATTATTATTATTATTATTATTATTATTATTACTACTACTACTACTACTACTACTACTACTACTACTACTACTATTACTACACTATTATGATGTGGTTAATCTTTGGTGAGATTCACAGCCTTTGGGGCTGGTTGGTAGCTCAACACTTCGAGTCCTAACCAAGGATCTAGGAACTGTTAAGGTAACGTCGGAGGATATAAGCTGTTCCAAGCAGGGTGGCCCTTTGAAGAGTCAGAATGCTCAGGTCTGGCAAACCTAGAACCTCCACATAGTGAGGCAGTCCCCTAGGTATTGCTCCAATCACAATCGGGACAACATACGACTTCCTCCTACACAGTCGCTCAACTTCAATTTGCAAGTCCCGGTATTTTGTGATTTTTTCTTGCTGCTTATTTTCAATTCGTGCAATGTCAACGAACCATACTTTTTTCTTTTCAACGATTGTTATATCAGGTGTGTTGTAGGCCAAGTGCCTGGCAGTCTGAATTCTGAAGTCCCACAAGATCTTGACTTTCTCATTCTCTAAAACTTTCTCAACCTGATGTTCCCAGCGGTTTTTGTTGTACTCAAATCCAAACTTCTGGCACAATTTCCAGTGAATGATCTTAGCAACACAGATCATGTTGCAGGTAGTCAGTTTGTGAAATTTTGCTGCACCCACTGATCAGGTTGTTGTTGTTGCTGTTGTTATTGTTATTATTATTTACAAAAAAATAGAGATAACTGTTAGTGTCTCTACATTGTGTTTCGCTTCTTAAGCAAATCTGCAGAATCACCGAGATTCAAGGACAGAATATACTCTCCTTGAAGCTGGCGAGCTTCTGCGCCTTCCTGGCCATCCTTTCTACGCTGAGCAAAAATCTAACATCGGCGAATAAATCTGAAGGTTTGGTGAACAATTAATTAGCCGTTGGTGAAATCCCTAGAGGTTTTTTTTAAGGCAATTATTTCTGCTTTCAAACAAAAGAAGGGCTTTAATACCATAAAACAAAGCATTCCAACTGCACACACATTTTTGTATGGGGCTAGTCTGATTGCTCGTTCCTTTTTTTCATGTAGAAGTGAGTGAGAAGGCACCAGAAGGGACGATGGAAAATATATGCTGATCCATTCACTTCTCTCGGTGAAATTTAGGTCCTTGCTAAAATGCACCCTTTGAAACAAACCCTTCAGCTTCTATTAATGTCTTATATTGACTCGTCCTGTGCTGTACTATTCTCAGGAATTTGCAGTCTTTAAGAGTTGGTATGTGTTTGTGTGTGCTGTTGAGTCAGTTTTGTCTCCTGGTGACTGCATGAAATAGAACAGACCACAACAGAATAGAATAAAGCTGGAAGGGATCTTGGAGCTCTTCTAGTCCAGCCTCTGCT
The DNA here is from genome assembly GCA_039707465.1 of Rhabdophis nuchalis. Taxonomy (NCBI): domain Eukaryota; kingdom Metazoa; phylum Chordata; class Lepidosauria; order Squamata; family Natricidae; genus Rhabdophis; species Rhabdophis nuchalis. The sequence continues at coordinate 20,284,936 of CM077645.1, forward strand.
CAAGCAGGAGGCCCTATCTCAGACAAGTGACTGTCCAGTATCTTCTTCAAAACCTTCAGTGATGAAGCACCCACAATTTCTGGTGGCAACTTCTGTTCAACTGGTTCATGCTTCAGTGGCCGATAACCAGACTGGAATTTTTAAGTAATGTAACCTTTTAACCTTTTCCCAGTTTAATAAAAAAGCCTCCCTTATATAGTGTCTTCTAAAATATGCATGAGCTTTGGTTCCCGGCTTATACCATAAAAAAGCCCTGCCAACTTTTAATCAAACTTTACCCATGTCTTCCTTTAGCCCATCCTATCAGTAGCATAAGTTGTTACCCCCAGCAGGAAATTCCACCAGAAAGTAACCCTTTATTATTTATTTATTTATTTATTTATTTATTTATTGAATTTATACCCCGCCCTTCTCCAAACGGACCCATTAAAAACATACAAACATATAAAAACTTTTTCTTTTTAAAAAACTTATTCAACTAAAGGCCTGTGCTAAAACCGAATTAAAATCCCCATTTTAAAACTATCTACGAGTCAGTATTGGAGGCTACGCAAGGCCTGCTAGTTGGAATAGGTGTGTCTTCAGACACTTGCGGAAGAGGCGGAGGTCAGAAATGGTACGGAGTTCAGGGGGTAAGTTGTTCCAGAGGGCTGGGCCCGCCACAGAGAAGGCTCTTCCCCTGGGTGTCGCCAGTCGGCATTGTCCGGCCGACGGCACCCTGAGGAGGCCCTCTCTGTGGGAGCGTATCGGTCTAAGGGATGTATGGGGCAGGAGGCGGTCTCGCATATAATTAGGCCCCGAGCCATGGAGCGCTTTAAAGATGGTCGTTAGAACCTTGAAGCGCACCCGAAAGACCACAGGAAGCCAGTGCAGCTCACGCAGGATTGGTGTTATATGGGAGCGTCTAGGCGCTCCCGTAATCACCCGCGCGGCTGCGTTCTGGACTTGCTGTAGCTTTCGGGTGCACCTCAAGGGAAACCCCATGTAGAGAGCATTACAGTTTGCGGTTAAAGGTCATCTTGTCCATAGGACTTGGGCTCAGGAAGAAAAAACACAGTCTGGATATGGAAAGCAAATTCAGGGCAATGATTGAAGAGGTTTTTTTCCCTCCTTTTCAATATAACAGAAGTTTGCACAGGGTTGTTTTAATACCTATAGTTATCTAAGCACTCCAAAGAGCCCTTGACCCCGATTGTATGTGAATGGGAATTCCAAGGAACAACAAGAGCTCAAACTCTGTCTGCCCACCAACCTTTGGGCGCAGTCAAGACCATCCCTTGAGGACATCAGCAGATCCAGCTGTCATTCATCTTCTGTGCTGGGTTGTTCACACCACAGTTGCTTCACATTGCTGTGGGCCCCAATTTCTCCTCCTGCAGAGACAAGAAGTACTATTTTTGTGTGCAAAAAACCCCCAAAAAACCACTGAGTAAGCTGTTCAAACCCAACACAGCTGTCCTTAATGGAAAATGATCTCACTTGCAATAAACGATAAATGTCAGCCAAATCAACATCCGTAAAAGGGAAAAAGAGCACATTTTAATGTAATTAAGCAGGGAACTTTGATCCTTGGGGGGGTGGGAAGCAAAAGGGGGGAAAATCATCAATTAGTCTGACAGGTATGAAGAACATCCTGTACCGGACATAAGCTCAAGCTGTTCCATTCCTTTGCAATTAGGGGCGTTGCCTCTTGTCTTTTCTGCTGATGGTTAGCTTGTCTCCATAGAAGAAATGTTAGGATTGCACCGAATGAACGTGAAGGGATTGGAGGTGGGTGGATTGCAATTAAGAAGTAGATATCATGGGCTGCGGAGAGAGATTGCTATTACATTTGTTTCCAACAGCCCGGGAGGTTCTGAAGGTTCAAAGTAGTGCAAAATTGCGAGCTGAACTCTTCCTGAACCATCGTACCTGCTGGTATGTATTTAGTCTGCCTATATTTAAAGGACTGGATAATGGCATAGTTTGAACCTCTCATGTAATTTATATTAATTGCTTCATGTACTGACCTCGTGTGCACTTTCTCTCTCCCTCTTTCTGTTAAAATAAATAAATAAATGAAAGAGGAACACGGTTGGTTTGCTGTTTCATAACAACTCGTTGGCTCATATTTAGAACAGTTTGCTAAGTTCCTCCTAGCTGAGCAAGGGCATATTTGAGCAAAGCAGAGCTGCGTCCCATGGAGGCAGTGAGCAAAGTGCCACGTTAATTCTCCTGTGTCCCATTGGGATTCTCTTCTTAGCTGCCTGCTGATGTATCTGGTGCCCTCCCTGATAACATCTTCTGCAGGTTCATCCGCTCAATGACAGCACTCTGGGTCTCTTTGTTGCCCAAATTGCATCCCCCTTTAGGCTCAGACTGTATCATCTCTTGTCACTTTCAAGGTGTCAACCCATGTGTGTGTTGCTCTGCTGTATAATGAACTATGAATTTGTTGTGGCCTGCCAGTGGCCAGCGGACCTGGCAGCAGATTTGGACAGTGAAGAGGTTGGGGAGGAACGTGGACCAGTCCGGGAGTGCGGGGAAGGCTCTGATGAGGCCTCTGCATTGGAGGCAGAGATGGGGCCAAGACCATCTGGGAGTTATCAGCTGCCTTCGGAGTCAGACATCAATGAGGCAGACAAACAGCCGGAGCCTGTTCCCAGTGTGCCCATGCACAGAGTTGCCAAATGAAGGGAACAGATTAAGGAACAAATGTCGACTTGGAAGTAAGGCCACAGGTGGACAGTGAATGGCCTCTCCCATGGGGAACAAAAGAGGAGCAAAAGGGGAGGGGTGTTTGCAGGGGACAATTAGTTCATTCCTGCATTCTTTCCAAGTATTGTGGCATCTAAAAGATATTGGCTTGGCCACTCTCCAAGCCTGGACTATGAACTGTCTTGAAAGACTGTGGGGTGGGACTTTACTGGAGAGGAATTCACTGTAAATTAAAAAAAGGGGTTTATCGGGACGAGGACTCAGCTTTGTGCTGCTGGGGAAGCCTAGGTCAGAACAGTGTGCTGTATATCTCTTTTTCCCCCCTTACTAGTCCCTTCCTGCATTGAACTGGTTTGATATTTGTTTCATGCCAGTTTGTTTTGATTATTTTTGCTCCTTAGCAGTGTCCCATCCAGATGTGCTGTCCTTTCAAGATAGTAAGTTGATCCTTTTGGCCTTTGGAATCACACTGAACGAGCAGAGCTGCGCATACAGTCTACTTATTTGGGACAGATTAACTGCAGGGAAAAAGAAAGGTGTGAGAAGACAGGTGGTGGAATTAGCCTCCTCAGGTCCCAGAGATCGTCGCTTTATTGTCTTTATAATATTGAAAATAGCCTTTGTACCACTCCTGTATGCTTGTCAGACAAAGAAGAGGTACGCGTGGGAACTCAGCTTCACAAAGACACAGAACACCACAAAGGTGGTGCTGTCCTTTAGTCATTTATTCACAGATCAAGTGACAGATGGCATCTAGTAGTGAGTCAAGATTCCAATATTCATCCACAATGAGCATTAAATAAAATACTGTGTAGTCAAATAAAGTTATCTGCAGATATGATGCACCTAGTATAAAGGTTTATTTTGGGCAGCATCAAACTCAAGCTATTTTCGACCTCTCCTTGTCAAAATGTGAGATTGATGTGGGGTAGAAACACAGAACCTCGTTTTCCATCAACAGCAGAGGAGGAAAAGGTGTGAAAAGAACAAGGAGCTCCATGAAGCTTAGCATTTTATTTATTTATTTACTGTTTTATTCAGTTTGTCAAACATTTACAAGTTAGCAGGTATCTATAATGGACATGTACAAAGGGAATTGAGCACAAATACATGGGGACAGTAGGACAGGGATGGTAGGAACACTGGTGCGCTTATGCACGCCTCCTTTACAGACCTCTTAGGAATGGGGTGAGGTCCATGGTAGACAGTTTAAGGTTGAAGCAGTGAGGGTTAGAGGATGTAACGACGGAGTCAGGGAGAGCATTGGCCACTCTGTTGCTGAAGTCGTATTTTCTGCAATCGAGTTTGGAGCGGTTTACCTTGAGTTTGTATCGATTGTTTGCCCATGTATTATTGAGGTTGAAGCTGAAGTAGTTGTTGACAGGTAGGACATTGTAGCAGACAATTTTGTGTACTGTGCTTAGGTCAGATCGTAGCGTGCCGAAAAGTTTCAAGGAAGTTGCCCCAAAGAATAAAAGAATGGAAGAAATTGCCTTACCTCAACTTGACTTATAAATCCAGTTGATTGAGATGGATGGTGGCTCTGTACCACGCAAAAGTCTAAGGATTCATTGATTGTAACTGGAAATGGCAGATGTTGAACTTAGGGCATTTGGCACAGAGGACATTAAACTAAGGTGACCAGATTTCAACTTGACTAAAGCAGGACACCATTGACCGGGGGGGGGGGGAAGCGCACCCACTTCCCTTGCTGGCCGGGGGGCGCACAGGCCAACCCCCTCCCTCCCTCCCCCCCCAATCAGGGCACCTGCAGGTAGGTGTCTGGTGGGGCGGCGGGGCCGGGCGGGCGCCAGGTTCTCTGCACGCGCTCAGAGCCGCAGGGCGTGGACAGGAAGCAGCGGGCTGGTGGGCAGGCAGGCAGGCGGAAGGGGAGGGCTGGTGAGGGAGGAGCCAGACCCAGGCAGGCAGCAGGCGGCAGAAGAGGAGGATAGCCAGCCGGAGTCCGCGCGGCCCTGAACTTCTTCGCACCGTGCCACGATGCGCTGTGAGCGGCCGGCCGGCCAGAAGCCCCACCGCCACTGCTTCCTCGCCTGGCTCATCCCGGGTGCCCATGGTGGGACAGGCGGGCGGCGATGGGGCTTCCGGCCGGCCGGTCTCAGCGCATCACAGCGCGGCACAAAGAAGTGCAGGGCCACGCAGACTCCGGCTGGCTCTCCTCCTCTTCTGCCGCCTGCTGCCTGCCTGGGCCTGGCTCCTCCCTCGCTGGCACTCCCCTTCTGCCTGCCCACCAGCCCGCCACTTCCTGCCCATCCCCCGTGCCTCTGAGCACATGCAGAGCGCCCGCCGTCCGCCTGGCCCCTGCCACCAAAAAGCGGGACATTTTTAAGAGGCTGCGGGGATGCTTGAAATGCGGGACTGTCCCGCCAGAAGCGGGACGTCTGGTCACCTTACATTAAACTCAAGTTGAAACTCAGCTACATCCCAATCTCGAAAGACATAAACATGGGGAAACGTTTTGGCATAGCACTCAGTGTTGTGTTTAAAAAAAACATTTCATGTATCGGTTCCATGGAAGAAGCAACATTTATTTATTTATTTTTATTTATTTATATATTAAATTTATTGGTTGCCCATCTTGCCATGGGTAACTCTGGGCAGCTTACAGTGTTAAAAAGATAAAGCTATACAAAACGTATAAGATACCTATAAGATAACCTTTATTGTCATTTCCCACCCACCCCCACCCCGGGCACTCTGGCACACATTAAAAATGAAATTCTGTTGCCTGCTCTCAAAAGTGTACATACACATAATACACATATAGATATGCTACATACATACATATGTGTATACCTACCAGTGACGTGCTGTGAGATTTATGGCTGGTGAGGCAGTGACACAGTGGTGGGTTTCAAATTTTTTTAGACTTGTGGACTTCAACTCCCAGAATTCCACAGCCAGGCATGCTCAGTTCTGATTTAAAGCAACAGCATTTGTTTTTCCTCCTTTGCGAAATAAATTTCCTTCTTTCTTTTTCTTCTCCCTTCTCCTCCTTCTTCCCTCTCTCCCTCCCTCCCCCCTCTCTCAACACACACACAGAAGTTAAATTGGAGTATCTCTCCTACCCCCTTCCCTCTCTCACCCACTCTCTCTCAAACACACACACACGTTGGATTGGATATATTTTCCAATGGCTTGAAAGCAGCTCCTCTGCCATCCCCCCCCCCTCATTCCCCTGCTGCATTCCCCTTCAATTGAAAATGCGGCTATATTTTCTGGGTGCAAAATGCCTGAAATGTAATAAAGCCCATCCATTGCTTCAGAGAGGACTTCAACTCTGCTCTTGCCTCGGGTCCTCTGACGAAGCCCCGCCCAAATGAACCGCCCTCACCTTACTTCAGAAATGTTTAGGCTTTTAGCCCTCGCTTAACTCTGCTCAAGCGATCATAAAATGCCTAAAGTCAGCCTACATGAGGCAGGCAGTTCTCCTGCCTCATCGTAGAGGGCGCATTTTTAGAGGCATTTTTTAAACAGTTAAGGAGAGTCATCCATGGTGAGGCAGCAATTAGCTCAGCCTGAGGCTCAGCTTACTTTTTTTCCCCTTTTCATGATTAGTGGCAGGTGAGGCTGTGCCTCCCCTGCCTCATCTGACTGCCCGTCACTGATACCTACACCTTAACATATAAGTACATATAAATATGAATCACTGTCTATCTTGAATACATAGCGAAAAAGGAAGCTTGGGAGGTCACAAGGTTTATACTGTATAGAACAAAACTGTGGCTGAATCTAGATGCTCTGCTTTGGATACCACGAAGCCTCCTCCCAGAAGGTAACAAGGAAAACAAGTTGTGAAAAGGATATGTAGTCTCCCAGACATATTCTGACCTAGGCTTCCCCAGCAGCACAAAGCCGAATCCTCATCCCGATAAACCCCTTTTATTTAATATACAGAGAATTCCTCTCCAGCAAAGTCCCAGCCCACAGTCTTTCAAGATGGTTCACCATTATTGATCTTTACCAGGCTTGGAGGGTGGCCAGGGCGATATCTTTCAGACACCGCAATACTTGGCAAGAATGCAGGAATGAACTAATTGTCTCCTGCAAACTCCACTCCCCTTTCGCTCCTCTTTTATTCCCTATGGGAGGGGCCATTCACCGTCCACCTGTGGGCCTTACTCCCATGTCGACTCTTGTTCCTTAGCCGTTCCCTTCGTCTGGCAACTCTGCGCATGCGCACACTGGGAACAAGCTCCAGCTGTTTGTCTGCCTCACTGATGTCTGACTTTGAAGACAGCTGATAACTGTCAGATGGCCCTGGCCCCATCTCTGCCTCTGACACAGAGCCCTCATCAGAACCTGTCCCATGTTCTTCCCCAATTTCCTCACTGTCCAAAACTGCTACCAGCTCCGCTGGCTGCGGGGGGGCCACAACAACTTTTTCTTGCCTAGGTGTAAAACCTTCCTTTCTTATTTTTCTATTCCTTTCCCACTTCTAAATCCATTTAAATTGTGAATGGAAGCCACGTATATATGATGATAAAAAGTATTTTGCAGATTATTAACAAATAAAGGACAATGACTTCTTTTTCCTTTTTTTTTTTTATTTTGTTTTTTAATTTTTACAATATATCACCCGGTGCTGTACAAAACAAAAGGAAGAGTTGGTTTCAAGTGTCGTCTATTGTCTTTAAAATCTCCAAAATCCACGTTCTCTCGGTACAGGCGTCGAGACATCCAAAGTTCCAAGTGCATAGTCCACAAATGGCTTCCAAGTCTTCCAAAAAATATCATTTTTATAAACCCCCTCTCTAAATTTAATATCACACGTCATTTTATCGTTTAAGGCTAATTTCCACATTTCATGACTTCAAGACTTCTTTTTCCTGAAGTTATTCCAGTCCTGCATGCTGGCCAGTTTTGCTATATAGACTTAGTGAAATATTTCAGCTGTTAAAAATCTGATCTGGACGCTAATGTGCCATTCAAATTTTATTGATTAGGAAGTTGAAAGCAGAGATTGTCATTGGAAAAAAGATCAATCGCATCTTTACTTTTATTTTATTTTAAAATAGGAAAGGGGCATTAATGTTCAGTATTGTAAGGAGTGCCTGGCAGCCAGCAAATTAAGTTATGGATTTGAATCTGCATTATGAACACTAAGAAATCCAATTTGACATGGTAACTATTAAGATATTGTTGTGAATAGAAAGCCAATGAGATATAAGCTGATTTTTATTTAACAGCAGTGGTGTGATTCAACCGATTGGCACTGGTTCACAAGAACTGCTTGTTAACTCTTTGTGGAGTTCTACAAAAACTGGCTGAATAGTCAAGGCTGCCTGCCTGCCTGCCTGCCTGCCTGCCTGCCTGCCTGCCTGCCTGCCTGCCTGATGATTCCAATAGCTCACACACACCTCAGACATTCATTCTCATTTGTAATTAACCAAAGGAAGGGAAAAGAAAAGGAAGAAATAGCCACATCAGCAGAAAAAGTCTAGCCCCTTGAAAATGCAGGCTTAAAGTGCAAGAGAGGAGTATTTTCCCCCCTTCTCTCTTCCTTCAGTTAATAGCTTTACCTGGGCAGAAAGCCATTTAACAGGTGACTACTTAGTTGCGATAACAAAACTGCAGGAATGCAGTCAGCACAAAAACAATAGAAACTTACAGATCATACAGATTAACAGAGTTGGAAGGTAGCAGTGGTGGCTTGCAAGCGGTACGCCCTGGTATGGGCATACTGGTGCCTGCCTGGAGCACCAGGTACCGTTCTGGTATGGTGCTCCGGTGGGCCCACCTACCCACCCGCCAGTCCTCCTTACCTGTATTTGAGCTCTTTGGTGCTTCCGCACAGGTACATGGCGTATACGACACCTGTGCAATGCTCCACCGAGCAGCTGGAGTGTCGCGGAGCATCGCAGGAAGTAAGGACGCATGTGCGTGCTGCATGCGTGTGTGCTGCACACAATCATGTGGTGGACTCCGGGCCCCGTTGCACCGTACTGGTTGCAGCATGGTCCAGAACCCACCACTGCTGTGTAGGTTATCTAGCCCAGGGGTCTGCAAAGTCGGCTCTTTTAAAACTGGTGGACTTCAACTCCCAGAGTTCCCCACCCAGCATAGCTGGCTGGGGAATTCTGGGAGTTGAAGTCCACCAGTCTTAAAAGAGCCGACTTTGCAGACCCCTGATCTAGCCTAACCCCCTTCCCCACCAGGGGACCCTATACCATATAGGGTGCCACAAAGAAGAGGGAGCCAAACTATTCTCCAAGGCACCTGGGGGCAGGACAAGAAGCAATGGGTGGAAACTAATCAAGGAGAGAAGCAACTTTAAACTAAGGAGAAATTTCCTGACAGTTAGAACAATTAACCTCTGGAACAGCTTGCCTCCAGAAGTTGTGAATGCCCCAACCCTGGAAGTCTTTAAGAAGATGTTAGATAGCCATTTGTCTGAAATGGTATAAGGCTCCTGCCCACGCAGGGGGTTGGACTAGAAGACCTACAAGGTCCCTTCCAACTTTGCTATTGTATTGTATTGTATTGTATTGTATTTCTGACAGATAGCTGTCCAATCTCTTCTGGAAAGTCTCCAGTGATGAAGCTCCCACAACTTCTGAAGGCAACTTCTGTTCCATTGGTTGGTTCCCACTGTCAGAAAATTCCTCCTTATTTCTAGGTTGAATCTCTCCTTGTTCTTGATAGGATTAGGCCAGGGTAGGAGATTTCAAAATGTTAATACAGAGCAGGAGTTTCTTTTCAGAGTTCTTATGTCTTTCTAAATACACGTTGTACTTAGCAGAATTCATTTTATTAATTTGGAATAGGGTTGCAATGCTGTGTCTTTGTTTATGTATTTTGATCCTGCATTTTCAGCATTTAAGAGTTAGCTTACAGTATTAGACTGTAAGTATTTCACATTATCTTGCAACTGGGTTGCTTGTGTGTGATGAAACACCCACAACTTGTGAAGGCAAGCCATTCCATTGTTTAACAGAATTTTGTACTGATTATAAGTGTGTGAAGATTCTCAGTCTTCCAGCTCATGGTTGTCCCACCATGTGCTTTTTCAAAAGACAGCTGGACTTTGTTCTTCCTTGAAGATGTTTTGCTTCTCATTCAAGGAACTTCTTCAGTTGCGACTGAAGAGTTGAGAATAGGAAAGATTTATATCCTTTGCAGTTATCTGGTTGTTAGCACTTTTTTTCTGAGAGTCCTTGAAGCCACTTGGATGACAAATTCCAAGAAGGTTCCACACCCATTTACACTATTGCTAAAATTGCTAAAATCATTCCTTGAGAGTAATGGTCAGACTGGTCAGTTCCAAATTATGGCCTCTCTGTTTTCCTTCACTGGAGAGTTTGGGGAGAAAGGTATCAATTTTGTAATCACACTGGATCCTTTTGCATTTGGTGGAAGTTTGGATTTTGCCTGCTTCAAAAGACTCACACTTTGATTTGAATATTTTTCAAATCTTTTGAGTCGCCCAATTAGTACTGGGTTTGCAATTGGATTGGATGTGATAATACCATATCTCCGGAGAACCATTTATGGATGAATAAAATATACTTCCTAATGTGATATGAAATAAGTGGTTTCAAGATACACTTTTTACATTTCAAACCATTTGCTTTGATACAGGGAATTCATGCTCAAACACACAAATGTTCTTCATAACTGCAATGGTCAGATGTTCTTATGGATGGATCCTCATGTGTTCATTAATGAAAGATTAATGTGTATGTATTTGAATTGGAAATCTTATTAGCAAAGGCCTTGTAACCAATATCAATGACTTTTTCCCACTATACATACCTATTTCCTGAACGTTACAAGCTGCTGTCCTTGGTCCTGAAATATTGGTCTCAAAGTTTAATATAAGCCACAATGTGTCCTGACAACTGAACAACTGAACCTAACCCAAAATTTTAAGATACACATTTGTAATAAAGTACATCAAACTATTTTTAAAATATGGATAATCCTTGAATTATGACCACACTTGAATTGTTAAGTGACTCATGCCTGATTTTCTAAACTTTTTTTTGTCACAGTGGTTAAGTGAATCATACAGTCATTAAGAAACTCAATAGACTTTCTTTATTGACTTTGGTTGACTGAAACCAGGTGGAATGGTTGCACATGGAGGTCACATGACCCAGGGATACTGCAACCATTGTAAATACATGCCAAGCATCTAAATTTTGATCATGTGACCATGGAGATGTTGTGACAGTCATAAGTGTGATAATCAATTTTAAGTCATTCCCTTTTTCAAAAGGGAACTGGACTTCCTTTGTTTTTCCTTGAAGACATTCTGCTTCTTATCCAAGAAGCTTCTTCAGTTCATGGAAAAATGTCTTCAAGGAAAAAGAAAGAAATCCAGTTGCATTTTAAAAGAGCCCTTTTGGGACAACCATGACCTGGATGACAGAGAATCTCCATAGACAATTTTAAGTCACTTTTTTCAATGCTGTTTAGTGGTCGGTTGTGGATCCCGTTCCAACCGGTACAGTTGGAACGGGCCCGGCAGCATCAACATGGATGTGTGCAACATGCGCATGCATCTTCGTATCTCCATGAGCCTCCACAACACTCCAGCTGCTCAGTGGAAAGTTGCACAGGCACTGTACGCACCATGCGCATAAGCGCCAAAGACTTAAAAGACCGGTAAGGAGCTTGGGTGGGCGGGTGGACCCTCCAGAGCACCATACTGGAATGGTATCCAGTGCTCCGGTACGGCTGGGATATGCTCGTACCAGGGTGTACCGCCTTCAACCCACCACTGATGCAGTTGTAACCTCAAACAATCACTGAAAGAATGGCTGTAAGACAAGGATTATGTCTACAATGAAAACTCAATACCCAAACTAAATTTAGTTGCTTTTATGAATTATGATAAAAGTGTAAAAATAAAAAATAATAAAAATGCTATTTTCCAGAATCTGGGCATATTATTAAAAAGGAAAAAAGCTAATGTAAATCTGCTCTCATCTATCCCGAATCCTGGATTTCAGTTTTACAGCATATTCAGGCAGCCAAAGATTTGAAATGTAGCAATTGGAGTCCAACACATCTGGAGGGCATTAGAAAGTTGCTGTATATATTTGATCATAGGCGATATTTAGTCATGAGTTATATTAACAAATTTAAAGCTGCCTTACCCTAGGAAATCCATAAGTGCTGGAAGGTACGTGGTTGGATCAATATTATGACAATCACAGTTCAGTTTAAACATTATCTGGATTTCCTGCTCAATTACTGGAAAAACTCAAGGCCACATATACAATTAAAGCATTTGTTATATTTCTTGTTTAGTCCTGATACCTTAGCACAGGGGTCTCCAACCTTTGCAACTTTAACTCTGAAGGACTTCAGCTCCCAGAAATCTCCAGCCAGCTTTGCTTTGCTGGCTAGAGAAGTCTGGGAGCTGAAGTCCTTCAGACTTAAAGTTGCAAAGGTTGGAGACCCCTGACTTAGCAGAAGCTTTGCATGTACTGGAGAAGGAACTTATAGAGACTAAATGTTGTCCAATTGTTTAAAAAAATACAAAAAGACATTAATATCCAACAAGTCTGGAATAAAAAATGAAATATGTTATACAGCATTACAAAAATACTTATTGCAGGTTAAGATGCTGAGCTTGTTGATCAGAAAGGTTGGCAGTTTGGTGGTTCAAATCCCTAGCGCCGCGTAATGGAGTGAGCTCCCGTTACTTGTCCCAGCTTCTGCCAACCAAGCATTTTGAAAGCACATAAAAAATGCAAGTAGAAAAATAGGGATAACCTTTGGTGGGAAGGTAACAGCGTTCTGTGTGCCTTTGGCTTTTAGTCATGCCGGCCATATGACCACAGAGACGTCTTCAGATAGCGCTGGCTCTTCGGCTTTGAAATGGAGATGAGCACCATTCCCTAGAGTCAGGAATGACTAGCACATATGTGCGAGGGGAACCTTTACCTTACCTAAGCAATGCAAAGTTTTAAAATTATTGATAAAGATCTGGTTGGTTCAGAAAAAATACCAGTGGATTTCAACAAGTATTCATAAATGGTTAGTTTGTCTTTTTTATGCTGCTGGTATAATAAATTTAAAGGAATATTATCAGGTTTTGGCTTTTTACATGTCCACAGTCATTTTTAATTGATTATTATTGCTATGATAAATCACATAATTGGTGTCTCTGTTCCATGTCTTCTCCCCAGATGAGAGGAATTATTAATAAGTCCTTGGGCCTGTCTTTACCATAGACCAGTGTTTCTCAAGCTTGGAAACTTAATATAATATAATAATAGAGTTGGAAGGGACCTTGGAGGTCTTGTAGTCCAACCGCTTGCTTAGGCAGGAAACCCTACACCACTTCAGACAAATGGATATCCAACATCTTCTTAAAAACTTCCAGTTTTTGGAAGTATTCACAACTTCTGGAGGCATGTTGTTCCACTGATTAATTGTTCTAATTGTCAGGAAATTTCTCCTTAGTTCTAAGTTGCTTCTCTCCTTGATTACTTTCCACCCATTGCTTCTCCTGCCCTCAGGTGCTCTGGAGAATAGTTTGACTGGAACATTGCTATCATGTCTCCCCTAGTCCTTCTTTTCATAGACATACCCAGTTCCGGCAACCGTTCTTCATATATTTTAGCCTCCAGTTGTGTTCAATTCCAGAACTGAAGTCCAGACATCTTCAAGCTGCCAAGGTTGAGAAAAACTGCCATAGACTGTTTTCTCTTTCAAATGGCCACTGTCTGAAAGCTTTTCTATCTGAAGATCTATTCAAACCAAATCTTTCACACACACAAAATCACACACCATTAATTTTTAGGCTCAGGCTAGCTGCAGCAAATGTAGCATTCCTGCTAAATGTCTATTTATCATCTTCTCATTAAGGAGAAATTTATTATGCTTCTATTTAAAGTAAGGTTGGATCCAGACTACTCATATTTAGAGCAATGTCAATACCTCTTGATTAAAATAAATCCCATGAAATCCAGTGTATGCTAGCTCTGGATCCAGACCTACACATCTAGACTGAAGGTACATATTTGTCCTCTTTTTAGATGATGTAGTATTTGGAAGAGGTAGCGATATATCAGTGGAGAATTAGGATTCACTGAAGCTATTTTGCTGAAAACAGCTCCAGCCAAATCCGGTAGTAAGCCCAAATAAGTATGAAAAAATAAAAAGCATTGTTGTCAATCACTGCCTGGCAATGAAGTTTTCCAAATGAATTACTTCTATGCCTCCCTCATCATTCTGTGGCATTCATTGGCACCGATCAGTATTTGATATGGGCACGAGATCAATTCCTGCAATAACCGTCATCATAACATTTAGCTTCCTGGCTTTATCTCTCTTAACCAGTGGAATAGACTACAATTCATTCTGTTGCAAAGATAATGTTTCAAGCAACAAGGGATGATCCCTCAAAACAGAATGTGTGATGAACCTGGATTATCTTCCCATCTGCTAAGTGATTTATGCCAAATGAGAAGGTGAAGCTAGGACTTAAGCCCAGTCAATTGCCTTTCTGGTTCAGCTTTACCTAATCATTCGCTCTCTCTTTTTCTCATAAGCGCCTATGTGTGCATAGGAAGGCATTAATATACTAATGTATGAAGTAAGAAAGACAGGAAATCTTTGATTAAATTGTTTTATGAAACAGAAGGGAAGACGTTAACATGGTTTTTTTTTAAAGATAATTATAGAAAATGTTTAGGTTTACAATGAGCATTTTAGCAGATGTTCATTATTATCACAACCCCTTCATGGGCATGATCAATTATGCAATTCAGGTGGATCTGGTGCCATGTAATTACATGATGCACGTGTAAATGGGACCTAAGATGGAATGATAAACCTTTCCAGTTACAGTAAGTGAAAGAAAAGACCAGAGATTCCATACTTAGACCAGTTCATACTCTGAAAGTCTTCAGAGTAATCATTGTAATTAAAACATAACAACTGAGAATTCATGGATCCTGAAACACGTTTGTTTCACTTCCATCATCTATGCTCACCAAGGATATAAAAATCTTGTCCAACTTTGTGTACACATAGGCAGTGTTCATTATACTGTATCTATGACATACAAACCCATGGAGTAAGAGGCTGAATCACACATGGCCATAACTTGTGGAACAACTGCTTCTTGCTTCATGGTCACAGACTCTATCTATCTATCTATCTATCCATCCATCCATCCATCCATCCATCCATCCATCCAATACAATACAATACAATACAATACAATACAATACAATACAATACAATACAATACAATACAATACAATAGCAGAGTTGGAAGGGACCTTGTAGGTCTTCTAGTCCAACCCCCTGCATGGGCAGGAACCTTATACCATTTCAGACAAATGGCTGTCTAACATCTTTTTAAAGACTTCCAGGGTTGGGGCATTCACAACTGCTGGAGGCAAGCTGTTCCAGAGGTTAATTGTTCTTACTGTTAGGAAATTTCTCCTTAGTTCTAAGTTGCTTCTCTCCTTGGTTAGTTTCCACCCATTGCTCCTTGTCCTGCCCCCAGGTGCCTTGGAGAAAAGTTTGACTCCCTCTTCTTTGTGGCACCCTCTGAGATATCGGAACACTGCTATCATGTCTCCCCTGGTCCTTCTCTTCATCAAACTAGACATACCCAGCTCCTGCAGCCGTTCTTCATATGTCTTAGTCTCCAGTCCTCTAATCATCTTGGTTGCTCTTCTCTGCACTCTTTCCAGAGTCTCCACGTCTTTTCTACATCGTGGCGACCAAAACTGTATGCAGTATTCCAAGTGTGGCCTTACCAAGGCACTATACAGTGGCATTAACACTTCACGCGATCTAGATTCTATCCCTCTGTTGATGCAGCCTAGAACTGTGTTGGCTTTTTTGGCAGCTGCTGCACACTGCTGGCTCATATTTAGATGGTTGTCCACTAGGATTCCGAGATCCCTCTCACAGTTGCTACTATCGAGCAAGGTACCACCTATACTGTACTTGTGCATTTGGTTTTTCTTGCCTATATGTAGGACCTTACTTTTTTCACAATTGAATTTCATTTTATTAGACAGTGCCCAATGTTCAAGTTTGTCTAGATCCTTCTGTATCTTAAGCCTATCTTCTGGAGTGTTGGCTATTCCTGCCAGCTTGGTGTCGTCTGCGAATTTGATGAGTTCCCCATTTATCCCCTCATCCAAATCGTTGATGAAGATGTTAAAGAGTACTGGGCCTAAAACAGAGCCTTGGGGGACTCCACTGCATACTTCCTTCCATGTAGATGCAGTTCCATTGAGGACTACACGTTGAGTGCGGTTGGTCAGCCAGTTGCGAATCCATTTGGTGGTGCTGCTGTCTAACCCACAATTTTCTACTTTATCTAATAGTAAGTTATGGTCTACTTTATCAAATGCCTTACTGAAGTCCAGGTAAATTATATCAACAGCATTCCTCTGGTCCACTGATTTTGTTACTTTGTCAAAGAATGCAATTAGATTCGTCTGGCATGATCTGTTTTTGACAAACCCATGTTGGCTTTTGGCTATTACTTTGTTTGCTTCTAGGTGTTCACTTATTTGTTGTTTAATTATCTTTTCCAGAATCTTTCCTGGTATTGAGGTCAGGCTGATGGGTCTATAGTTTCCTGGATCTGTTTTTTTTTCCTTTTTTGAAGATGGGAACCACATCTGCTCTTTTCCAGTCTTCTGGCAGTTCCCCGGTGCTCCAGGATCTCTGAAAGATATAGTTCAGTGGTTCTGAGATCTCGTCTGCCAGTTCCTTCAGAACCCTGGGGTGTAATCCATCCGGTCCTGGTGATTTGAACTCGTCCAGGGCAGACAGGTGCTCACTTACCATTTTCTTCCCTATTTCAACTTGTGTTCCTAATCTGATATTTGTGGTGCTGTTTTTGATTGATTGGACTGTTTTATCCCTTTGTGTAAAGACAGATGCAAAAAAAGAGTTAAATAGTTCTGCTTTCTCCCTGTTGCTTATCATCTTCTTGCCATTTTCTCCCAGCAGTGGACCAATTGTTTCCTTAACTTTTTTCTTATTTTTAACATGTTGGAAGAAGCTTTTTTTGTTATTTTTTACTTTTTTGGCAAGCCTTTCTTCATTGCGAGCCTTAGCTTTCCTCACTTCGTCTTTACAGGCTCGGGCTATTTGCTGATATTTTGCCTTGGTTATGTCCCCCTTTTTCCACTTTTTATATTTATCCTTTTTGTCTTTCAATTTGTCAGAGAGTTCTTTATGCAGCCATGCTGGTTTCTTTTGGGAACTGTTATTTTTCTTCTTCATTGGTATTGCGCTGGTCTGGGCTTTTATAATCACATTTTTCAAAATTTCCCAAGCTTCTTGAGTTGTTTTCCCCTTGAGGATTCTCATCCATGGAATCCTTTCCAAGCTCTCTCTGAGTTTATTGAAATTAGCTCTCTTGAAGTCTAAGACTCTAGTTTGACTTTGTTCAACTACTTTTGTTTGCATAATGTTGAATTCCAGTATTTCATGATCGCTTGCCCCCAAAGTTCCTGTAGCTTCTACACCTTCTATCATTTCCTCTCTGTTAGTGAGAATTAAGTCCAATATTGCTGATCCCCTTGTTCCCTTCTCTACCTTTTGGGAAACAAAGTTGTCTGCTAGGTTTGTTAGGAACCTGTTGGATCTTCCACTTGGTGCAGAGTTTGTTTCCCAATTGATGTCAGGGTAGTTAAAATCTCCCATTACTATTGCAGTGTGCTTCCTACATACCTTAGTTAGCTGGTTAGCAAAAAGTACATCCACTTCCTCTGCTTGGTTGGGTGGCCTGTAGTATAGACCTATGACAATATCATTCCCCCCCCAACCTTTAATATTGACCCAAATACATTCAAGATAGTTCTCATCATTGTTGTGCTCTATTTCTGTAGAGATGTAATTATTTCTTATATATAGTGCAACTCCGCCTCCTCTTTTATTTGGTCTATTTCTTTTAAATAATTTAAATCCTTCTAGCTGTATGTTCCATTTGTGGGTTTCATCCCACCAAGTTTCTGTAATGGCAACAATATCGTATCTGCCCTCATTTACTTGAATTTCTAATTCACCCTGTTTATTCCTCATACTCTGTGCATTGGTGTATAGACATTTGAGTCCATTTTGATTGACCCTGTGTTTTCTGTCTACGAAACCTGTGTTATGCCTGACTATGGTTCTCTTTGCCCCTATTTCTTTGCCACTTGTATGTGGCAAAGAACAGCACCACAAATATCAGATTAGGAACACAAGTTGAAATAGAGAAGAAAATGGTAAGTGAGCACCTGTCTGCCCTGGACGAGTTCAAATCACCAGGACCGGATGGATTACACCCCAGGGTTCTGAAGGAACTGGCAGACGAGATCTCAGAACCACTGAACTATATCTTTCAGAGATCCTGGAGCACCGGGGAACTGCCAGAAGACTGGAAAAGAGCAGATGTGGTTCCCATCTTCAAAAAAGGAAAAAAAACAGATCCAGGAAACTATAGACCCATCAGCCTGACCTCAATACCAGGAAAGATTCTGGAAAAGATAATTAAACAACAAATAAGTGAACACCTAGAAGCAAACAAAGTAATAGCCAAAAGCCAACATGGGTTTGTCAAAAACAGATCATGCCAGACGAATCTAATTGCATTCTTTGACAAAGTAACAAAATCAGTGGACCAGAGGAATGCTGTTGATATAATTTACCTGGACTTCAGTAAGGCATTTGATAAAGTAGACCATAACCTACTATTAGATAAAGTAGAAAATTGTGGGTTAGACAGCACCACCACCAAATGGATTCGTAACTGGCTGACCAACCGCACTCAACGTGTAGTCCTCAATGGAACTGCATCTACATGGAAGGAAGTATGCAGTGGAGTCCCCCAAGGCTCTGTTTTAGGCCCAGTACTCTTTAACATCTTCATCAACGATTTGGATGAGGGGATAAATGGGGAACTCATCAAATTCGCAGATGACACCAAGCTGGCAGGAATAGCCAACACTCCAGAAGATAGGCTTAAGATACAAAAGGATCTAGACAAACTTGAACATTGGGCACTGTCTAATAAAATGAAATTCAATTGTGAAAAAAGTAAGGTCCTACATATAGGCAAGAAAAACCAAATGCACAAGTACAGTATAGGTGGTACCTTGCTCAATAGTAGCAACTGTGAGAGGGATCTCGGAATCCTAGTGGACAACCATTTAAATATGAGCCAGCAGTGTGCAGCAGCTGCCAAAAAAGCCAACACAGTTCTAGGCTGCATCAACAGAGGGATAGAATCTAGATCGCGTGAAGTGTTAATGCCACTGTATAGTGCCTTGGTAAGGCCACACTTGGAATACTGCATACAGTTTTGGTCGCCACGATGTAGAAAAGACGTGGAGACTCTGGAAAGAGTGCAAAGAAGAGCAACCAAGATGATTAGAGGACTGGAGACTAAGACATATGAAGAACGGCTGCAGGAACTGGGTATGTCTAGTTTGATGAAGAGAAGGACCAGGGGAGACATGATAGCAGTGTTCCGATATCTCAGAGGGTGCCACAAAGAAGAGGGAGTCAAACTTTTCTCCAAGACACCTGGGGGCAGGACAAGGAGCAATGGGTGGAAACTAACCAAGGAGAGAAGCAACTTAGAACTAAGGAGAAATTTCCTAACAGTAAGAACAATTAACCTCTGGAACAGCTTGCCTCCAGCAGTTGTGAATGCCCCAACCCTGGAAGTCTTTAAAAAGATGTTAGACAGCCATTTGTCTGAAATGGTATAAGATTCCTGCCCATGCAGGGGGTTGGACTAGAAGACCTACAAGGTCCCTTCCAACTCTGCTATTGTATTGTGTATTGTATGGTTCATGTACATGGTATGGCACCCACTGTTAATTGTTTGGTTTTGCTTGACAGCAGTGTTGATAATATTACCTGCACAATTATCTATGTTACACGCACTGATAACCCTATGAATTTTAGTTTGCTGGGGACAGAAATATTCTTTATCTATTGATTCTCTGTCCCCACTATTCAGTCCATCCATCCATCCACCAATCTATCTATCTTTTCTTCAATGTAGTAGTAATTACAAGCAAACACAGGCAGCAGTACAGCAGAGAGGAGTTTTCAGTTCAGAGTTCAGAGCAGACAGAGTAGTTTCATTTTCGATTCTCAGCACAGACTCAGATCTGTTTAAGCTCCCATTGGCTGTCTTAGTTACTATGCCTATTCATTGGCTGATCTTGTTATCATGTCTCTCCCAGTCATGAATATTCTATCTATCTATCTATCTATCTATCTATCTATCTATCTATCTATCTATCTATCTATCTATCTATCTATCTATCTATCTATCTATCTCTATTATTCTTACAAATAGCACAAGGTGGAGAACATATCTAATACATCTTCTTCCTCCTACTTTCCTCTCAACAACAATCCTTGAAGTGGGTTGGGTTGACAGAGAGAGGGACTGGCCAAAGGTGAGCCAGCTGCTTTTCATGGCTAAGACAGACTTCGCGACTTCATCATCTCCTGCTTTATAGCCTGGTGCCTTAAGCACTGGACCAAACCGGCTAACATTGTGAAGTTCTTTTGGTTTATATCCTTATATGGAGATACCGCAGAGAGAGTAATCTTCTCCCTCCCCAAATTCATGAATATGTTGCAAAGACAAAATCTAGAAGCCTAAAGTACTCAGGTAATATGAAGGTTTAGGTCTTACGTCTCTTTAAACATGTTCTGGTTAGTGACCAGCATCGTATCATGTAGCTAATTCACTAATTCAACCAAACACTATATGAAGAAGTGTTTCTTTTTAATCTGTCATGTATCTTCCACCATCCTGCCACCTTATGAGTTTTTAAAACTATTAAAAGATGTATTAAAATAGGTTTTAGAAGCAGTTCCGGTATGAACTGTGAACAGGTACACATTCAGAAATATGAAAAGTTAGCATTGGTGGTCCCAAAATATTTACTCATGATATTTACTCATTGGGGTTGCCATACAGGGCTGTAGTGTGAACCTGTGCAAATTTCAGATATAGAGTAAAATATAATCCTAATGTGAAACTGGAGACTTTTCACATGTAAAGTGGTTTAGAATTAATTCTCTGGGCCGCCACACATTTTGAAGAGCTGAAGAACTGGGGGAAAAGGTGTTTCAGAATGATAAGATCAGTTACAAGCTCGTCTGATGTCAAACGATTACGCTCAGCACCTTACTTCTTCTTGAGAGTTTAGCAAACCAAATTGTGGTTGTTGTGTTACCATCCATTGTTAGCATTCGATATAGTTCTGGGTATCAATATTATCATGCAAGCATCTTCCCCATCCAGGCATTCAAAATTATCCAGTGCTTTTTTTTCCTCTTTCACTTTCTTGGTTGATCTTCTTTCTGATTTCCTTTAGGTTGGTGGTTTAGACAAAAAGATTGATTTTTATGCCGGTTTGTGCTGTTGATTGACCATGTCGCTGCAGCATCTCCCATAGTTTCGGGTAATTTGGCAAAGTCTATTTTTGAGGATTAATGCCTCAATTGAGTGGAAACATAGCTTTAAAGCGTGCATCTTTCTTCTTTGAAATGTGCATCCAATTGCCTTGTCTTTCTCCTCCTTGTAAGTGGATTGCTGATTTTGCAGGTGTGCGATGCTTCACTGAAGCTTTCTATTCCCTGTCCTAAGGTCAGATTTGACTTTGGGGAGCATGTCACAAATAATAGCAGATATTCATCATGCCAGATTTGCCCACTTTATCAGAATGAGGTGCTCAGCTCAGCTTTTTGTGTATTTAAACTGGGGATTGTAGATAGATAGATAGATAGATAGATAGATAGATAGATAGATAGATAGATAGATAGATAGATAGATAGATAGATAGATAGATAGATAGATAGATTTTTAATTTCTCCCTCTGCACCGCTCCGAGTCCCTTTGGGGAGAGGACGCGGTTTATAAATAAAAATATTATTATTATTATTATTAGATAGATAGATAGATAGATAGATAGATAGATAGATAGATAGACAGACAGACAGACAGACAGACAGACAGACAGACAGACAGACAGACAGACAGACAGCGTTTGACTTATATACTGCTTCACAGTGCTTTTAGAACTCTGAGTCAGCATATTGCCCCCAACAACCTGGGTCCTCATTTTGCCCACCTTGGAAGGATGGAAGGTGGGTGGGTGGGTAGGTAGGTAGGTAGATAGGTAGGTAGGTAGGTAGATAGGTAGGTAGGTAGGTAGGTAGATAGGTAGGTAGGTAGGTAGGTAGATAGGTAGGTAGGTAGGTAGGTAGGTAGGTAGATAGGTAGGTAGGTATGTGGGTAGGTAGGTAGGTAGGTAGGTAGGTAGGTAGGTAGGTAGGTAGGTAGATAGATAGATAGATAGATAGATAGATAGATAGATAGATAGATAGATAGATAGATAGATAGATAGATAGATAGATAGATAGATAGATAGATCTGTGTGTGTGTGTGAGAGAGAGAGAGAGAGAGGGAGGGAGGGAGACAGGGAGGGAGACAGGGATGGATGAACAGACAGACAGATAGACAGATAGACAGAGGCAGGCATGCTGGGGGGGGGGTTTAAACCCAAACTTGCAAGATAATCAAATCTGCGAGCTTCCTGTGTTCTCATGTGAGCTCATCTACAGCCATTTAGAATTTTCAAAACGTAAGTATTAAAAGTGTATAGGAGAAAATTATTTTGAATCTTTGAATCTTTTTAAATTCTTTGTCACCTAGCTAAGAGATAAGAGCAGAAAGCTGAGACAATGCTTGGAAAGATTGCCTTTCAAAATGCAACTTCTTGCTTCATGTTTATCTTTCATTACCAATCTCATTCCTTGTTGTGCTGTTGCTATTTTGCTCCCCCTGCCTCAACATTTATACTAAATGCCTCAGTAGAAAGAAAAAAAACCTTCCAAAAACGAGAGGTTGAAAGCAGGACGTGTACAGACACACAAATGTATAGATTCCTCTTCTTGATTTTACACCTCCTCAGTGTGACTCAATTTTGAGTCAAAGGCTGCAGGATTTGGGATGTCTTTCTTGAATGAAAATAGGAGAAGCACTCTAAAAACAGAAGGGATGAATCAAGAGCTCAGGACAAAGTTCAATTTGATTTCAGTTAATAAGCTTGCTCCCCACTTATGTATTTAACAATTCAATGATTTACTAGCTGGTGACTAATTAGCTACTAAACTAGGATCTGGATTTTATGTAGGATGTTAAGTTTCCCAAACAAATTGGACCCAGATTACCTAGCAATAGCAATAGTACTCAGGCTTATATACCACTTTCCAGTAATTTTACAGCCCTCTCTAAGCGGTTTACAGAGCCAGCCTATTGCCCCCCCAAAATCTGGGTCCTCATTTTACCCACCTCGGAAGGAAGGAAGGCTGAGTCAACCTTGAGCCTGGTGAGATTTGAACTGCCGGACTGCAGCCAGCAGTCAGCTGAAGTAGCCTGCAGTACTGCATTCTAACCACTGTGCCATCTTGCCTACCTAATCGACAACTTTCACTGTTATATACCATATTTTTCGGAGTATAAGATGCACTGGAGTATAAGATGCACCAAGATTTTGAAGAGGCACATTAAAAAAAAAGGTTTTGCACTTTTCATACCTTCCAAAAATGCCCCATTTTTTACAAAAACGGGCCCGTTTTTTTGTCAAAAGAAAGGCATAGCGTTTAGGAGGCTTATAGAGTGTTCCTGAGGGATGGGGGGACAAAACAAGCAAAATATGGCCCGTTTTTCGCTCATTTCTGCCCTCCCCCGCCCCCAGGAGCACTCTGGAAGCCTCCTAAAGGCTCTGCATGGCCATTTTGGTGAAGGGGGGTGGGGTTTCGGGAAGCTAAAAATTGTATATTCAGTGTATAAGGGTCTCTCTATCTATCCATTTATCCACCTGCCTAATCCTAATTTTTATATCAATTTTATTCCAATTGTATTCTTTATATTTATAAACTGATGCTTTTATTGATGATAATTATCATCATCACCACCATCATCATTTCACGACCCCATAATCCTGTATGCCAGTGATGGTGAACCTATGGCATGTGTGCCAGAGGTGGCACTCAGAGCCCTCTCTGTGGACATGTGTGATGTTGCCCCAGCCCAGCTCCATCGCATTTCTCCCACAGAAGGGAGAAAGGGAGAGGGAGGGGAAGAGAGAGAAAAAGAGAGGGAGGGAGGGGGGGAGAGAAAGAGAGAGGGAGAGAAAGAGAGGGGGGAGAAAGAGAGAGAGTGAGAAATAGAGAGAGAGGGAGAGAAAGAGAGAGCAGGAGAGAAAGAGAGAGGGAGAGAAAGAGAGAGGGAGAAAGAGAGAGAGGGAGGGAAAGAGAGAAAGAGAGGGAGAGAGGAAAAGAGAGAGAGAAAGAGAGGGAGAGAGGAAAAGAGAGAGAGAAAGAGAGGGAGGGAGGGAAAGAGAGAGGGAAAGAGAGGGAGGGAGGGAAAGAGAGAGAGAAAGGGAGGGAGGGAAAGAGAGGGAGGGAGGGAGGGAGAGAAAGAGAAAGGAAGGGAGAGAAAGAGAGAGGGAGAAAGAGAGGGAGGGAGGGAAAGAGAGAGAGAAAGAGAGGGAGGGAGGGAAAGAGAGAAAGAGAGGGAGAGAAGGAAAGAGAGAGAAAGAGAGGGAGGGAGGGAAAGAGAGGGAAAGAGAGGGAGGGAGGGAAAGAGAGAGAAAGCGAGGGAGTGAAAGAGAGAGAGAAAGAGAGGGAGGGAGGGAAAGAGAAAGGAAGGGAGAGAAGGAGAGAGGGAGAGAGGGAGGGAGGGAAAGAGAGAGAAAGAGAGAGAAAGAGAGGGAGAGAAAGAGAGAGGGAGAGAGAGGGACGGAAAGAGAGAAATTATATTACAAAAGTTTTTCTTTTTTATTGTTGCTAAACCTAATATTTCGAAAGTAGGAAACAAAATGAAGGGGCATAAAAGTGCATTTATTACATTTTTCTTAGAATAATTAGCTGAACTCTGCCTTGTTTATCATTATTTTAGGTAGTAAAACCTCATTATTCAGGTTAAATTGCCATGTTGGCATTTTGCAATAAATAAGTGGGTTTTGCAGTTTAGGCACTCGGTCTCTAAAAGGTTCACCATCACTGCCTTAGGTTTGGGCAACTGAATGGAGCTACCACAGCATTTACTGGCCGGATGCCCTTCCTGTCACTAATGCGGAGCTTTGTTTAGCAGATATATTCTCATTGTGCCCCGAGAGAGAAATATCTGCCTCTACCTAGGATCGAACTCACAGCCTCCTGATTGTAAGGTGAGCGCTCCACCTCTAGGCCACCGGACCACTCTGCATGATGACGACGATGATGATGATGCATTAAAATTAGAAACGGGCAGTAACGTTTAGAAGGAGTTTAGGACTATGGAGATTCTCAGTCATCCAAGTCCCAAAGCTGCATTTCTTGCTTTTCTTTGAGAACCCATTTTTAGAACCTTTGATGGAGCTTCATGTTCCATGTTATGGGATGTATACCTTTTCCTCAAATAAAGTTTGCAAAGTGTGTTTTTTCCAATATCTAGCATTGTCCTTGAAGTACATAACATCAATGAAAGTAACGCATAGGATGGGGATCTTTCCATCATTGGGAATACCAGGACAGGAACAGCATGCTAGTTTCCTTCATCCTCTTCCTCTTTGTTTTGCCACTAGAATCTGCCTTTTCGTTTATACCAAGACACTCTATTTAGGGCTGGCATTGAAGGTTACTTGCAAGCTACACCTGGTCCGGAATGTGTCTGAATAAGCATTTATGCATGTAGTGTCAAGTTTCAAAAAGGCACTTTTGCTGTTGCAGCTACTATCGTTTCTCGGCTTGCCAATGAACTATAGGGAGAGGAAACGAGTAGATTGAACTTAGGTTCCAGACATCAGGATGCCAGCCGTGAGAACCAAGGACACTTCAGCAGGTGTTTATCAGAGTCAAAAGACTTTCTCATAACAATACCAGGAGATTCCATTGGACAACGTGACCTGGTCTAATAGGGGGAGGGAGAACCTGAACTTCAACTATGTGGGTTTGTGCGGGAAATAGTTAGATCTGGTTTTGCCCTCATCTTTGCCGATCTGATGTACTTAATAAAGTTTTGTATAAATAAAAGATAATTAAGTGTAAGCTAAGTAATGATATGGGGAAAAATGGAAGGGGAACTTGAAATATATGTTTTAATAGAAAAAATAACAATACAATACAATACAATACAATAGCAGAGTTGGAAGGGACCTTGTAGGTCTTCTAGTCCAACCCCCTGCGTGGGCAGGAACCTTATACCATTCCAGACAAATGGCTATCTAACATCTTCTTAAAGACTTCCAGGGTTGGGGCATTCACAACTTCTGGAGGCAACTTCTGTTCCAGAGGTTAATTGTTCTAACTGTCAGGAAATTTCTCCTTAGTTCTAAGTTGCTTCTCTCCTTGATTAGTTTCCACCCATTGCTTCTTGTCCTGCCCTCTGGTGCCTTGGAGAATAGTTTGACTCCCTCTTCTTTGTGGCACCCTCTGAGATATCGGAACACTGCTATCATGTCTCACCTGGTCCTTCTCTTCATCAAACTAGACATCAAACTAGACAAACTAGACAGATTATAAAGAGAGGACTAATAACCTGGGGGAACGTAATGATGTATATACAATATTATTATGAGAATATCTGGAAACTGTAACCAGGTCCATACTTTGGCCAAAAAAATAAGCTTGGGGGGGGGGGGGAATAAAAATGTAATTGCTATATATGTATGCTTTTTTTTTAAAGGAGGATATATGTTAACATTATTACTATGAAAGATGTTGATTGAAATGAAATTACTAACACCATCGCCATTAAATGGAGCTTGCTCAGATGCTGAAACACACCATAAAAACGAGATGAAGCGAGTGGAAGAGAGAAGGAGATAAGAGGAAGAAGAAAGGGGTTAGGAGAGAGGTAGAAGGGGGTGGGAAGAGGAGGAGAGAAAGAAGGAGTGGAAAGAGGCGAGAGCAGAAGGAGAGAGGAAGGGGAAATAGAGAAGAGAAGGATGATAGAGGGAAGAAAGAAGGTAGGGAGAAAGAGACAGAGAGAAGAAGCAAGAGTATAAATATGGCGTATGGAAAGCAGAAGAGCAAATGATAGTCTTTGGGGGGTTGATGGTAAGAGGAATGGATATAATGTTGAATAATACAAAACAGTGTCGGTTATGATGCAATGGTATACATATGGTTATTTGTATTAAAATAAAAAAATCAAAAAACATTAAAAAAAAATAAAGGTTTGCATAAAGGGATTGTATCATCTCAGCTGTGCTTGCGTTGGTTGGGTTCATTAGCTAGAACAGGGGTCCCCAACCTTTTTGGCACCAGGGACCGGTTTCATATTAAAAAAATTCCGCGGACCGGTGGCCATGGCTCGGCTGGCGTAGAGGGTGAGCTGGGGGAGGGGGAACAGGTGGCGAATGCGCGTACAGGGGGTTGGGTGAGTCGGCTCACTTGCCCCTCTCGGGCCCCCAACAGTGTGAGCGGCTGTGCCTGTGCTCTCCCGCCCCCGGTGCGTGCTCTGCCCAAGGGGCTGCCCCCTCCTCCCTCCTCCTCCTCTCCGGCCCTTTCTAAGAGTTGCGCCGCTCACTGCGGCCCGGTTCCTATCAAGTCACGGACCGGCACCGGTCCACGGCCCGGGGGTTGGGGACCCCTGAGCTAGAACATTGACATGTAGCTTAGTAACCCATGGAATATTTTTTTTCTGTGTGAGCTTTGTGCAGGTTGTCATCTACAAAATCCTTCTTGACAAAACACCTGGTTGTTTCAGGAGCCACCTGTCTCCCTTTGTTTCTGCCTATCCATAAGATTTGACAGGGAAGATATGTTCTAGATCTCGCCTGTTAAGCTGTGCCAGCTGATGGGTATAAAGCTTTGAACAGCCTTGAACCTGCTATCCTTTGAACAAAGCATGAAGATCTGGAATAGGTCACAGTGTTTGTCATTCAGTATTTGTATTGCCAATAGTCCTTGACTTACAACCAAATTCCAGGCTTATAATGAAGTTTCTGGCAATTTTTGCCAGAAACCAGCTGAAAAAGCCAGAAACTGACAAAAAATAACAACATAAATTGCAGTTACCTGACTCAGTACACTTGAATTGGTTGTAAAGGTGAGCCGATTGCCACGCACCCAAACTATGGTCATGGGACAATGAGAGTGTGTGCCCACCATTGTCATTTCAGAACTGGGTTGTAAGCAGGGGTGGGTTGCTGCTGGCATTACTGCTGGTTCGGTATGCAAAAAGTTTTGTGTGCGCATGCACTGGCTTCACTCATGTGCACGCCAAACGTGCATGCCAAATCTGCATGCCAAACGTACGCTCTGCATGCGTGCACATTTGCATCTAAAATTGTCTGTGCATGCGCAAAATGTTAAAAAAGGGGAAAATACATTTCTGCAATGAAATTGGTTCTGCACATGCGCAGAACCAAAAATCAAGATGGCAGTGCCATAGGAGAACTGGTTTGGGGGCATGGCAGGCCTGGGTCACTACCGGTTCCAGCAACCCAGGCCGCCAACTTACTATCTATTCGGCCGAACCGGTAGGAACCCACCTCTGGTTGTAAGTAGCTTTTGATGGGTATGTGTCTTAACTTGCTAAGTGACTGATCATTAAGCAAGAACTACCTGCATGTGCTCTCTTTTTTGGGAGAACAGCTCTATCTATAGGTTGCCTGCATGCAGAAATCTAACTTATCAAAGGGAAGGATACTACGGATGTTCTACCTTACAGATGAATGTCTTTTAATTGCACAATCTGCTTTCAAAGGCTTGCTTCCTTCAGATAATGGCTCAAGGAAGCAGGGTTAAGATCAAAAATATTGCAGGTAGTCCTCATTTAGTGATTGCGGTTCATTCTGGTGACACAGTCATTAAGCAGACCACCCATAGAGGTTTGCTTTGCTGATAGCACTGGTTGCTTCTGTAATTCAAATATTTTTGTCTTGTACAGTGCCCTAGCCACCCCACCCCCCTCAGTCTGCCTCCTTGTAGGACAAGGAGCGCTCTTAAATAAGCTATCTGCTTTAAATTCTTCAGAGTAGCACAACTCGAAAAATACTAACTGCAAGTTAACAAGCTCACTTCTCTGACCTCATTTCCTTGATTCGAACACTTGCAGCAGCAGCTGTCTGAAACTGACCAGACCTTAATCAGTTTCACACTGGAAGCTTTTGTTGTCTTAAATGCAGACATCGCTTGCCTTCACTCATTCATCACCCTCCTCATTTCAAACTAGCCTTCCCGGTCACGCGTTGCTGTGGCCCAGTCGAGTTGATGAACTCGAGGGTGGAATTTCTCCCTCTCTCTCTAGCCTTCTACCTACCTACCTACCTACCTACTGTATTTCTCCCTCCCTCTCTCTATCCCTATAGCTGCCTGCCTACCTACCTACCTACCTACCTGCCTACCTACCTACCTACTGCATTTCTCCTTCCCTCTCTCTATCCCTATAGCCGCCTGCCTACCTACCTACCTACCTACTGTATGTCTCCCTCTCGCTCTCTATCCCCCTAGTTGCTTACCTACCTACCTACCTACCTACCTACCTACCTACCTACCTACCTACCTACTGCATTTCTCCCTTCCTCTCTCTATCCCTATAGCTGCCTACCTACCTACCTACCTACCTACCTACCTACCTACCTACCTATGGGCAGAGTATTTTATGTCATAGAGGATGACATAATACCTGTGGCCCACTGTTCTCTCTGTATTCATCTACCTACATTTTTTACATTTCCGTAGCATGTACCTGGCGCAGGTGTGACATCTACACAATCTATATATATATATCATTGGTGCTGTATTTCAAAGGAACGTTGTGTGAAAATTTGGAAGCGATCGGTGCAGTACTTTCGGAGATTAGCGATTTTGAACAAACTCATAGTTACATTTTTATTTATATATAGATAGTCACTATCTAAGTCAGTCATTAAATGAGGACTCCTTGTACAGAATAAGAGAACAAGCTAAGCATCTAGAAAGCAGGATGAGTCAGTCCAGACATCACCTGATACCGATCTTTCCCTTAGTCATAAAAACCTTAATCCTGCTTTGCTGTAGTACATCAACTTTTTGACAAAGCTGTTTTCTATTTTCTTCCAAAGACTCATTCCATAAACCCTTCTTTATAAATTCCAGGAATATTTATACCAAGCTGGGTGACTTCACTTCACTGACTTTTTTTTAATCAATCACAACAAGGTATTTATGTACCCATAACTTCATCTTCTAAGTCTGATTTAAGTTAGTACTCAAAAACCTCTTTGATGTGATCTACCGAATCCCACCACCACCACCATTGCCTTGTTTCCCCTCCTTCCTCCTGGTACTGTCATTGAGCAAAAGGAAACAGAATTCCAGATAGAAAAGAATATCTCAGTTAAAAATCTGTTCTGCTTGTCATTTCTGATTCTGGTATAAATATACAGTCATGATTCTGACTGTAAGATGATAGATAGATAGATAGATAGATAGATAGATAGATAGATAGATAGATAGATAGATAGATAGATAGATAGATAGATAGATAGATAGATAGATAGATAGATAGATAGATAGATAGATAGATAGATAGATAGATAGATAGATAGATAGAACTTTGTGAACTTTCCTGCCACAGTTGTTAAGTGAATCACTGCAGTTAGTAACCTGGTTGTTAAGTGAATCTGGCTTACCCATTGACTTTGCTTGCCAGAAGGTCAAAAAAGGCGATCACATGACCCTAGGACTCAGTTGTCAAGCATCTGAATTTTGATCACATGATCATAGGGATGCTGCAAAGGTCATAACTGTACAGAGAGAGAGAGAGGAGGAGAGAGAGGAGACAGAGAGAGGAGAGAGACAGAGACAGAGAGACAGAGAGACAAAGAGGGAGAGAGAGAAAAAGAGAGAGAGGAGAGAGAGAGGAGGAGAGAGAGGAGACAAAGAGTGGAGAGAGAGGAGGAGAATGAGAAAGTGGAGAGATAGAGAAAGAGAGAGAGAAAGAGAGAGAAGAGAGAGAGAAAGAGAGAGAGGAGAGAGAGAGGAGAGAGAGAGAAAGAGAGAGAGAAAGAGAGAGAGAAAGAGAGAGAGGAGACAAAGAGAGGAGAGAGAGAAGAGAGAGGAGAGAGAGAGGAGACAAAGAGAGGAGAGAGAGAGAGAAAGAGAGAGAGGAGACAAAGAGAGGACAGAGAGAGACAGAGACAGAGAGACAAAGAGGAAGAGGGAGAGAGAGGAGAGAGAGAAAGAGAGAGGAGAGAGAGAGAAAGAGAGAGAGAGGGGAGAGAGAAAGAGAGAGGCAGAGAGAGAGGGAAAGAGAAAGAGAGAGAAAGAGAAGAGGGAAAGGGAAAGAGAGAGAGAGAGAGAGAGAGAGAGAGAGAGAGAGAGAGAGAGAGAGAGAGAGAGAGATTGAAATGTAAATAGGCTGGTTACATGGGAAGAAGAACTGATGTCAGGTTTACCAAAACAGTCATAGAATGGATCCCACTTGATAAAAAGCAACCATGAAAGAGACTTAAAACAAGATGGATCAATGACCTCAGCAAGTATTTTGGGTCCAACTGGCAAAAGAAAGCTCAGGACCATATTGGTTGGAAACATGTGGAAGGGGCCTTCATCCTGCAGTGGACAAACAATGGTTAATTGATGATGATGCTATATAAACATAGATAAAGGTACAGGTTCCCCTCACACATATGTTCTAGTCGTTCCTGACTCTAGGGGGCAGAGCTCATCTCTTTTCAAAGCCAAAGAGCCAGCGCTATCCAGAGACATCTCTGTGGGCATGACTAAATGCTGAAGGCGCACGGAACGCTGTTACCTTCCCACCAAAGGTGGTTCCTATTTTTTCTACTTGCATTTTTATGTGCTTCCGAACTGCTAGGTTGGCAGAAGCTGGGACAAGTAACGGGGGCTCACTCCATTATGCGGTGCTCGAGATTCAAACCGCCAAACTGCCGACCTTCTGATCGACCAGCTCAGCCTCTTAGCCACTGAGCCACCATGTCCCTATAAACATATAAGTTCCATATAAACATTCAACTACATATTTATACTTAACCTCTGTTAAAGATAACAATTTGTGTGTGAGAGAATGATGTATGTGTATACACACACATATAGTCTTGTATAGCAATATTGTGTTCCACAATTGGGCTTCTTCATTTGTTTTTCTTCAAATTACAATATAATGCTGAAATCCTTTTTTTTAAAAAAATTGACAGGTATGGCATCTGCTAGCCTCTCTTTTAAGATGGCACAGATAGATGATATACATGCAATCAAAATGACTTCTTTCTGCATCAGAGTTACCACCTGTTCCTCAACCAAAGCCAGATACAAATTATTCAGTGTGGAAATGGATGGATGGCAAAGTGTTGAGAGCATTCTGGAGAGCAGGTTCTAATCTAAGCAACAATTTGTGAAGCAGGTTTGATGACTGTAACAGGAAAGGATACTCATGGATATATATATATTTATCAGGGATAAAAGACCAAGTTGAAGGACCAGTTGGACTGATATACTGCTAAACAGCTTATGTCCAGGAATCTTCTCACCCAATGGTTAGCACTTGCTAAGCGTTAGATAAGGGTCAATGGAATTCAGGTTTATTTATTGTGAAAAGTTTTTTTTTTCTTTCACAGATATACATTTTCATCAGTACTCTTAATATTTATCTGTTATCTTCTAGCACTTATCACAATCCATTTAAACATATAAAAAGCATAATCAGCGTCGCTTTCTTTCCACCACATCCATCCATCTTATTTGCAACAACCCTACTCCTTCTTTCTTCCCAACCTCCGTTCTCTACCTTCTTCTTTCCTCCTCTCCTTCCTCTTTTCTTCTCCCCTCCCTCTCCCTGACTTCTCCTCTCTACTTCTCCTTCTTACCTTCTCTCTTATTACGCCTCCCTTACTTTGTCTCCTTTACACTTTCTTCTTTTCCCTCCTCTTCCTCCCTCCTTCCGTTGTTGCCCTTGCTTATTTTCTTCTTCAGGTTTGTGTGTGTGTGTGTGTGTGTGTGTGTTGGCTGGCTGGCTGGGGAATTCTGGGAGTTGAAGACCACCAGTCTTAAAAGAGCCGACTTTGCAGACCCCTGAATCATTTTAGCGATAGGCAAAGCCTAGCACAGTATGGAGAACCTTTTGGGCTCAGAATGTTAAACATTTGGAAAATGGCCAACTGGACTCTGCTGGCATCTTACATCCCCCACCCCAATATGATTTATATATTTGTTTATTTAAAAAATACAGCCTAATCATGCGTGTGATCCCCAGAATCTGCCACACTCTGCTTACCAACTGTTCTTCTTTTCTTGACAGACTGCTGAGGCCTACCTGAGGCAGCTCCAGGTTACACCAGGTCTTTGTTCGTGGCTTTGGAGAATGCCCTTCCATGGGCTCTGCAGCCTCAAAAAAAATCACAATAAAGCAGGCCAACATTCCCACAGGAGTTTAGGAATTTCTAGAGGTGGAGCGAGAGCACAGTCCCATCATACAACTTTGGGAGGGTCTGGAGGCCACACAAGAGCAGACACCATTTTCATGCAGCTTCTGCCAGCATGAAAAATTCCCAGAATTCTAACTGGGGAAATCTGGGAGTTGAAATTTACACATCTTAAAGTTGTCAAGTTTGAGAAAGTCTTTGTAGGCCCTACAGCAGTGATGGGATTCAAAAAAAATTACTACCAGTTCTGTGGGTGTGGCTTGGCATGGCTTTGTGGGTGTGGCTTGCTGGGCATGGCAGGGGAAGGATACTGTAAAATCCCCATTTCCTCCCAATCAGCTGGGACTCGGGAGGCAGAGAATAGATGGGCCAACCAGAGGTGGTGTTTATAGTTCTCTGAACTACTCAAAATTTCTGCTATCGGTTCTCCAGAACTGGTCCGAACCTGCTAAATACCACCTCTGCCCTACAGAACTCTTGGACTTGGTGCTGGAGTGCCTTAGATTTACACCCCAAGCAGAAATAAGGTATCATCCTGACTCTGCATTCTTTTCTCTTTAGAGTTGTTCAGTATTCTGCACTGTGAGATTTAAACTGCTTTGTTGAAGTCTATCACCCAAAGGTTAACACCCAAAGAAAGAAGCAAATAGCCAAGCAATGGCAAGAATTTCAGGCTGCAATCTGGAATAAACTCCATAGAATTGGCAGTTGGGTTCTCTTCTGAGTTACAGGCATAAGCCATTATGCCTGATTGAGACATTATTGATTGACACCTGTTTTAAATCTGCATATGGAAATGGCAGGGGGGAAAAACAGCTCTTAAAGCAATGAAGGAGTAGCAGAAAGTAAAAAAAAAATGCAGAAACAGCATTTATCTAGGCTGTGCGAAGCTTCAAAGGGGTTGCTTGGAATTAATGAACCTTCGACTGGATCAACCCATCCATGCTGATTTGTGAATCAAAGCAGAGGTGTCTTGAATGCAGCAAATCACTGCAGGTGACTACAAAGGGTTTGGTAGCCTGGCAAAGAGCTTGGCAGATTTAATGGCTTCTTCCTGCTTCAGTCGGGTCAGTATGGATGCTATACAATGAAGCAGGTTGATTTCCACGTATAGAGAAGGGTGTGTGGAGCACTGTGATGAGCTCCCTGACATTGACAAGGTGGGCCAGCCAAGGAGTTTTATCACCTAACCCAGGGGTCTCCAACCTTTGCAACTTTAAGTCTGAAGGACTTCAGCTCCCAGACTTCTCCAGCCAGCTTTGCTGGCTGGGGAAGTCTGGGAGCTGAAGTCCTTCAGACTTAAAGTTGCAAAGGTTGTAGACGCCTGACCTAACCTACTTGGAACTTTTTTTGAGACAGCAATGTTAACATTGCTTTGACTTACTCAACTCAAGCGTGTAGC
The DNA here is from genome assembly GCA_039707465.1 of Rhabdophis nuchalis. Classification (NCBI taxonomy): domain Eukaryota; kingdom Metazoa; phylum Chordata; class Lepidosauria; order Squamata; family Natricidae; genus Rhabdophis; species Rhabdophis nuchalis. The sequence continues at coordinate 20,319,424 of CM077645.1, forward strand.
CAGCCTCAACATTCAATCCTGCTATTTCTTCTGCTAATGAAAGGAAGCATCTGAGTCTTTATCCCTCTGAATAGCAGTGGGTTTCACTTATTTTTATCACTGGTTCAGCGCATGCGTGCGCCTTCCACACATGCGCCCAGCTTTCCACGCATGCACTTTGCTCTCTCTCTCACCTTCTGCGCTTGCCCCGTCCTCAAAAATGTGGCTAAATATGATGGTATAGCGCCAGGGTAGGTCGATGGGCTGACCTACAATCTCTGCTACAGGTTCGCCCAAACAGGTCCGATCCGGCTGAATACCACTTCTGACTCTGAATATTAGTTCAGAGTGGACATATGCAATATGCACTCTTGTATTAAATTCTATAATTAAAATATGCATGATCTTAGTAAGGAGCCAAGCTAACATACATAGGTGTTGGCCCATTCATGTATCCCAAATTAAAAGAGCAAGTCAGTGGTTAGGCTTTCAAATGTTCTCCAGAAGAAGCCAAGATTTCCAGTATGTCCTACCTGCCATGGCATCTCTATCAAAGCCAGCAATGAGGAGTCCTTCTCAGAAAGGGCCAATCCTGCCCAGCAAGTAGGCCAAATTTCCCAGGACTCCAGAAAGCAAGGGACCGAAGCAGCAAATTTCACTACCTCCCAAACAAATCAATGCTCATTCTTCAAAGTCTTCTCCAGAGGCCAATCTTCATCAGCTTGTCACCCTACTGGAGATTAGAGACTATCAATCAACTCTGTCAACCTGCAGGGCCATGTCAAGTCTGACAGCAAACAGAAAAGTTAGGGCTTGTCCAAAATATATATATCTTCAAAAATTTTAAACTTAAAATTGAACAAGAACTTTCTGTATTGCTTCCACAGAACTCCTTAGTGGACTTAGAGACTTAAGGTGATCAGGAGAATGTTCCATTGTCTTTCCTCAGCCTTAATATTTCTGATTTATGGAAAAACTGGAGGAATATTCCCCAAGTTAATTACAGTGGGGAAAAACATATTCCAGAAGTTTACCCAACTGAAAGTCATCAACATCAATGACATCTAAAGAATCTACCATCTCTGCTATTTTTGTTTTCATCTGCTAAATAAATAAATAAAGGAGCAGTAGGCATTTTAATTCTTCCTTTTATTGAATTCTTCCTTATTATAATTTACGGACAAATCTATGTCTCAAATCAAACCTCAAAGCAGCTGGAGTCAAATAATCTTGAATTGTGAAACTGGTAAACTGGAACGCCATCAAATTTTGACCATCCAACTCACATCAAGGAAACAATGATTTCTACAAGTCTAGCATTTTTCTTCTCCTCGTTCACAGTTTCTGTGTGGCAGTTTTAACATATGTGGATTTCAATTCCCAGAATTTCCTAGCAATGCTGATCTAGAAGACAGGAAACTGTGATCCTCTAAATCAGTGTAACTAAACCTTGCCCACTTTAAGTTGTGTGGACTTCAATTTCCCAGACTGCTGGTTGGGGAACTGTGGGAATTGAAGTCCACACAATTCCCCAATTGTGCAACACATATCAGCTGAGAAACATTGATCTATTCTTTCTGGATTCCAATTTCCCCCATCTATAATTATATGTTCAAATCAAATCAGTTTAAGATTTTAAAGATTTTGCAAAGCGTCAGTCTCTGAGGCAAGGAATTTCTTTTCTTTGCCTTTTCTTCTTCTTTCTTTTTAAAAGTGTGATTCAATTAACCAGCCACATTTCCAATCAATCAAAATAATTTCAGACTTGCAATTCTATGCAGGTCTATTCACCAGATTTCTTTTAAGAGCTGATCATTTCTTCCCTGCAGACTGTTATTTGGGACAAAGAGTGGGGAAAATCAGAAAAAGACAAAGGTTGCTACGGAGAAAATGAGTTGCACTGTATCAATTGCTTCCTTTAGCCTCACCTACTTGGTAATCCCCAAAATTTCAGACTTGGATACAAAGCGATTTGCAGAGTTTATAAGCAGAGGACAGACTTTAAACTAAGGAATTTAGCAAATCAGTAGCATTACATTGTTTCTTCTTAGCTTGGCCAATATTCTGGACTTTGATTATAAACTGCAAGGTCAGGAAAGGTTTGACCACTGTTTTCCTGAGAGTGTATAAACTAACTAAATGGTGCCCTGGAGATTTATTTGGATCATGCTGATGCAGAAAAATGTGAACCTCTGGGAGGATTTCTAGGTATTGGCTAACCACAGGAAAACATGGGGAAATTTCCATCTTACAAAACCTAATTCTCAGACCTCGTGCTCTGAAAACCTCGGTTATTCGAATATTTTATTATATGGTTGTCCATTAAGTGTTTTTCCAGTGAGACCAGTCTATCAGGGCTACCTAGTCTACCCAAATACTGCTTCCACTTTCGCCTTTCAGACCCAATCCAGGAGACTTCGCAGGCAGTCGCTTCCATGACAAACTATTTTAGGTTAAATTTAAATTTCCTAACAAAGAAATGAAGGGAGACTAGTATAGATCTATTTCAAGCTGTTTTGCTTTCATCAGCTAGCCATACCCTTACTGGGATTTGAACCCAGGCTCCTTGCATATTAGGCAGATGTATTAACCTCTAGGCCACGGGCTCTCCTTGCTTTGTTGGCTGTACCAGGGGAGAGATTAAGTGTTTTTCCATTGAGACCGGTCTATCAGGGCAACCTTGTCTACTCAAATATGGGACAGAGCATACTGCTTCCGCTTTCACATTTCAGCCCCAATCCAGGAGCCTTCACAGACAGTTACTTCCAGGGCTATGCATTATTCCTCAGGCCCTTCCTTTTAATCATTCATCTTTGTAACCCTTTCTGAGATATGATCACAGATGTTTTATTTTTATTGTTGTAAATTATTATTATTATTCTGTGGTTAATCTTTGGTGAGATTCACAGCCTTTGGTAGTTCAACAGCTCGAGTCCTAACCAAGGACCTAGGAACTGTTAAAGTAACGCTGGAGGATATAAGCTGTCCCAAGTAGGGTGGTTTTCTGTAGAATCAGAATGTCCTGCTACCAAACACCTCCCACCGACCAGTCCGCTCCCACAGAGAGGGCCTCCTTAGGGTGCCGTCAGCCAGGCAATGCCGGCTAGCGACCCTCAGGAGGAGATCCTTCTCTGTGGCAGCTCCTGCCCTCTGGAATGACCTACCCCCTGACCTACGGACAACCACAGACCTGCGCCAGTTCCGTCAGGCCTTAAAGACCTATCTGTTTCGTGCGGCCGGTCTGGCGTAGTTTTTTAAATTGTTTTAGTTTTTTAACTGTTTTAGTAAGGGTTTTTTTAACAGGGTTTAGATCAGGCCAATCTATTTAATATATTTTTAATTGTATTTTTAATTGTATTTTATGGTCTATATTATTGATCTCATTATTGCCTGTACACCGCCCTGAGTCCCGCAAGGGAGGAGGGCGGTCTAAAAATTTAATAAATCCTAAAATCCTAAATCCTAAATCCCAATTCATTTCCTGCTCTATACAATCTGCTCCTGTTACCTAGAACACCACCATTTTCCTTTTATCTATCTACTGTACATCAATGTACAGAAAGTCCATTTCAGGCCTATGTACTGGGAAAGTTACACACGGACCTCTTCCATTCTGGCCCAGATCTAAAGACTCTGTCTGACATTTGTGGGTGAGTTAAAAAGCCGGATGTCAAATACTATTTGACATGGAGATCCTTTGTCTTATTCTTGGAAGAGTCTTTTCTAATTATAACCCCTCGCTGCCTTTCAACGAGACTTGAGGGAAGGCAGGTTGCTGCTGTATAACCAGGATTACTAATAACCACTACAGCCCTAAATGTCCCTGCAGGATCCTTTACACTACCACCACTATTATTTCCCCCCCCCTCAGGGACTTCCCTTAATTCCATATGACTCACCCTGGCCCCCTAAGTATTCAAGAACTGATCAGCCAGAAATAAACCTGAACTGAATGAAAAGCCATTCAGGGTATTGTTGTGCTCCCAAAATTATATAACCTTTTTACAGGCAAAGAAACCATAGAGATCATTCAACTGAATTTTGCCCAGGAAAAGGGAGGGAGAAATCTTCCCTCCTTTCTCAGGATTTCACTTCACTATTATTCATGGGGGTGTTTTCTTTCTTTCTTATCTACAGTTGTTTGTTCTGTACCTTTCTAGTAGCTCCTACAAATGGCAGCTGGGAGCAAAAAATAAAATACTGCAGATAATTAGTGATAATTTCTGAGCCAATATGATATATCCAATAAAGCTATTCTTGGAGGAATCTATGTGCCTTGGAATTTTGCTTGCTATGGGTCTGTTACTTGGAACCCTGACAGCAAGAAGATAAATTGGTACCAATTCAGTGGGTAGGTAACAGCATTCTGTGTACCTTCTGTGTATAGTCATGCTGGGCAGTGGTGGGATTCAATTTTTTTACTACTGGTTCTGTGGACATGCCGTGGCTTGGTGGGCATGGCAGGGCAAGGATACTGTAAAAGCTCCATTCCCTCCTCACCCCACTCCAGGGCAAGGATACTGTAAAAGCTCCATTCCCTCCTCACCCCACTCCAGGGCAAGGATACTGTAAAATCTCAATTTCCACCCCACTCTAGGGCAAGGATACTGTAAAATTGCCATTTCCTTCACACTCCACTCCAGGGCAAGGATACTGTAAAATCTCCATTTCCACCCCACTCCAGGGCAAGGATACTGTAAAATTGCCATTTCCTTCACACTCCACTCCAGGGCAAGGATACTGTAAAATCTCCATTTCCACCCCACTCCAGGGCAAGGATACTGTAAAATTGCCATTTCCTTCACACTCCACTCCAGGGCAAGGATACTGTAAAATCTCCATTTCCACCCCACTCCAGGGCAAGGATAATTTAATTTAATTGAATTTAATATTTAAATTTCTATACCGCCCTTCTCCCTTCCGGGACTCAGGGCGGTGTACAGGTAGCAGTAAAATCATGAATAAAACATAGAAAACAATTAAAAATCTATTAAAATACATTAGATAATGTAAAAACCTCATTCCCTTCCCACCCCACTCCAGGGCAAGGATACTGTAAAATCCCCAGTTCCACCCCACCCCACTAATCTGCTTTCCAGCTCTGTTCTCCTGTGCAGGGCAACAGAAGAAAACCCAGCCAAGCAGCTGGGGCTCAGGAGGCAGCAAACAGATTGGGGCTGAGCCAGCCAGAGGTGGTATTTGCTGGTTCTCCGAACTACTCAAAATTTCCGCTACCAGTTCGCCAGAACTGGTCAGAACTGGCTGAATTACCACCTCTGATGCTGGCCACATGACCACAGAAATGTCTTTGGACGATGCTGGACCCTTCAGTTAAGAAACAGAGATGAGCACCATCCTCTAGAGCTGGAAATGATTGAACCATTTACCATTTACCTTTGTATTATACAAGGATTCCTTTAGTGCTGGAAAAAAAAACCATATTGTTTTATATTTTAGCACAATGCTTCCTAATCTGATGCCATCCAGGTTACACTTTCCATCATCCCCAACCCTATCGATGAAGAAAGGTTGCCGGGCCTGAATTAGAACAGAACATTAGGAAACATTACGACCTTGAATGAGATCCTGATTTTAAGGGTTGTGTATGATGATGTGCTGTCACTTGCTTTTGCTAAACCAAATTAACATTTCTAGGTCTTCCCATTTCATGGCTCAATAGCGTGTGAATAGAATTAACAATTACCTTTTAAAAAGTGCCCATGTAGCCACTCATTTCTTCTTCTTTTGCTTCGACTCATCTTAAAATAAAACATAAAAGCTAAACTAAAATGAAATCTCAGAAATGAATATCTTAAAATACACCGCTGCCCAAAAAAAAAAAAAAAGGAAAATAAAAAAGAAGAAAGAAATAATTTAGAACCAGGCAGGTGTGATTTCTAAGAGGCACACAGGTGTTTGGGAAATGTATTGGATTCAGAAAGAATACACTGCTAGTAGTCTGTAATTTATGGCCCTACTGTCAGTGATTCTTAGTTGTGCACATCTTTGTAACTTTCTGGCATGGAGGAAGAAATCAGTTCATCACACTCCTGATTAATGTTAGTGGCATTACCATCATTTGTGTCCTCACTAAAGTATCAATAATCTTCCCAACCTCATTTACTCCACACATTCCCATTAATTCACAGCTTTAATTGTCTGCCTTGACTGAAGGATATGTAAATGTATATTTGCTGAGCTGCAGCTACAGTAACTAAGGTTTGCTTAATGTGGAATTACAGAGCAGGGAAGATATTTTCCCTTCTTTTGACTTCAGAATCACTGCCCTAAAACTTGGCTGCCGAACTTGGCTACTGGGATGACCGTCTAATGTCCCATTGCCTGGAACTATTGACTGTCCATGTCTTTCCATTGATGGAGCAAAAGGCTGGGATTCAGAACTGATAGAGACTGAATAAGGACATCCTTCCAATTATCTGTCTTTCAAATTCCAATTGAAATGTCAAAGTTTGGTTACTATTATACATCGATACATGGTGAAGTTTCAAACTCAGCTGATGAAACTTCTATGTGGTAATTAAATCTGGTGCCCATATATATCTTAGGGTATCATATCTTGGATATGATAACAAACACGGTGGCTCAGTGGCTAATATGCTGAGCTTGTTGATCAGAAAGATTGACAGTTCGGCGGTTTGAATCCCTAGCGCCATGTAATGGAATGAGCTCCCGTGACTTGCCTCAGTTTCTGCCAACCTAGTAGTTCAAAACCATGTAAAAATGCAACTAGAAACATTGGAACCACTTTTGGTGGGAAGGTAACAATGTTCCATGAGCCTTTGGCATTTAGTCATACTGACCACATGACCACGGAGATGTCTTCGGACAGCACTGGCTCTTCAGCTTTGAAATGGATGTCTTTGGACAGCGGTGGCTCTTCGGTTTTGAAACAGAGACAAGCACTGCCTCCTAGAGTCAGGTACGACTAGTACATATGTGCGAGGGGAACTTTTACCTTGATCATATCTTGCCTTGTCTATCTCTTCGCATCTCATCTCATCTTAATTTTACTTGTACCCCACCTTTATTATTTTCCCAACTGAAGCAACCTTGTGAGATGTGTTGGGCTAAGAGAGACTGACTGGTCCAAAGTTACCCAGCTGGTTCTTATGGCTAAGCACATCTAGAATTCACAGTCTCCTCTTTTCCAGCCTGGTGTCTTAATCACTAAACCAAATTGGCTCCCATATCATATACTGGAGGACAATGCTATATTTTGGATGCAGGATACATGGTGGTAGTGAATTAGAAAAATTCATTCAAGAGCTAACATTCATCTGTTTGACAACGGAGACATTTTTGGACAGGTGAACTGAAAACAACAGTACTAAATTGACACTATATGAGAGTCAAGAGAATTCAAAAGGGCCTGGGCTTGGAGCATTTGTGAACATGTAACAATTCTAGGCTAGTTCTCTTTTGATTCTGCCCCCAGGTTCCACCTCTTAATACAATACAATACAATACAATACAATACAATAAAATACAATAGCAGAGCTGGAAGGGACCTTGGAGGTCTTCTAGTCCAACCTCCTGCCTAGGCAGTAACCTTATACCGTTTCAGACAAATGGCTATCCAACATCTTCTTAAAGACTTCCAGTGTTGGGGCATTCACAACTTCTGGAGGCAATTTCTGTTCCACTGGTTAACTGTTCTAACTGTCAGGAAATTTCTCCTCAGTTCTAAGTTGCTTCTCTCCTTGATTATTTTCTACCCATTGCTTCTTGTTCTGCCCTCAGGTGCTTTGGAGAATAGTTTGACTCCCCCTTCTTTGTGGCGGTTGATCAGCCAGTTACAAATCCATTTTATTTTATTTTTTATTTATTTTTATTTATTTATTTATTTTATTCAAATTTATACCCCGCACCTTCTCCAAAAAAGGACCCTTCTAATCTTTGCCCCAGCAGCATATAAAATACAATACAATACAATACAATACAATACAATACAATACAATACAATACAATACAATACAATACAATACAATACAATACAATAGCAGGGTTGGAAGGAACCTTGGAGGTCTTCTAGTCCAACCTCCTGCCTAGGCAGAAAACCCTATACCATTTCAGACAAATGGCTGTCCAACATCTTCTTAAAGACTTCCAGTGTTGGAGCATTCACAACGTCTGGAGGCAAGCTGTTCCACTGATTAATTGTTCTAATATGAAGTTCTTGATTTTTATGAAGATATTTGATCAAACCTGCTTGCTAAATCAATGAAATAGAAATGGGGGGGGGGGGGGAATCTCAGCCAGATGCCCTCCATGGATCCCTTTCTGAATTGGCCTCTATCTTCGCCACTGCTGTTTCTACTGATCCATTTGTTTCTTCCTCTGGACTATATATAGAATAGAATAACAGATTTGGAAGGGACCTTGGAGGTCTTCTAGTCCAACCTCCTTCTTAGGCAGGAAACCCTACACAACTTCAGACAAATGGTTATCCAACATCTTCTTAAAAACGTCCAGTGTTGGAGCAGTTACAACTTTTGGAGGCAAGTTGATTAATTGTTCTAACTGTCAGGAAATGTCTCCCTAGTTCTAGGTTGCTTCTCTCCTTGATTAGTTCCCACCCATTGTTTCTGGTCCTACTCTCAGGTGCTTTGGAGAATAGTTTGACTCTTTGTGGCAGCTCCTGAGATATTGGAAGACTGCTATCCTGTCTCCCCTAGCCCTTCTTTTCATTAAACTAGACACACCCAATTCCTGCAACCGTTCCTCATATGTTTTAGCCTCCAGTCCCCTAATCATCTTTGTTGCTCTTCTCTGCACTCTTTCTAGAGTCTCAACTTTTTTTTTAACGTTGTGGCGACCAAAACTGGATGCAGTATTCCAAGTGTGGCCTTACCAAGGCATTATAAAGTGGTATTAACACTTCACGTGATCTTGATTCTATCTCTCTGTTTATGCAGCCTAGAACTGTGTTGGCTTTTTTGGTAGCTGCTCCACACTGCTGGCTCATGTTTAAATGATTGTCCATATGAACTTCTGAACACAAGAAAACAGTTACCAAAGTTAAGAACACTGTTTGCTTCTTGCTATTCTCCCTAGGTATACTCTGATCAAGGCTAAAAAGTTGAATATATGAAAATAGTGAGACAGATGCAATTTTTTTAAAAATGGTAAAAATGACCTGGGTACATCTTAATATTAACTTATGCGATCAGGAATACTATAATCTCATCATATTTAGTTATAATGCCTGAGAATTTTCTATTCATCCTACTTGGAATTAATGCAATATGAGTCATTAAAATGATGAAACTAATTTGCCGTTTTAATTCTAGGATATTATTACCTCAACTTGCAAAAATCCATAGGGATATGACTAGGAATCGTATATTTTTTAAATACATGTTTCTATTTACACACTTTGAGAAAAGAGAAAGAGGGACGAGAAATGATTTCGTAGCTTGTTCTAAAGACGGCCTTCGCGGCGGCTGTTGGGCAACTGAAGTTTGGGAGATCCCATGATTTTACTTCTCTGAAATTTAATTCTTTTCTTTTTCTTTGGCTCCTTGCCTGTGACAAGACTGTGGTGGAGGTCGGCATCCAGCAATCTTGAGTGGGTGATATCTGTCTATCTATCTATCTATGACACACTATTGCTAGGCAACTGGCAGTAGCATGCCACCCACATTCTGCCATTTCCTCCTAGAGGTTTACTCTCTTTTTCTTCTTGCTTGTAATATATTAATTATACCTAACTTTATTTCATCTGCTTTGGGTATGTTGCATTCAGCAGTCATTGCCTGGTTCAAGTGGAGGAGTTTACAGATGGTGCCTAATGAAACTGGGATTCAGTGCCATTAGAAACAAAAGACAGTCTCCGAGATAGAGAGGTCCAAAAGATGAGACTACAGAGTCATGGAGAAGAGCGCTGTCAGGGACTACCTGTAAGTCAGGTACACTTTGTTCTGTTTAGAGCAGGGGTGTCAAACTCGATTTCATTGAGGGAGTGGTGAGATTCAAAAATTTTTTATTAACGGTTCTATGGGTATGGCTTGGTGGACATAGCTTGGTGGGTGTGGCATGGTGGGTGTAGTATGGTGGCAGGGGTGGGTTCCTGCCAGTTCTAAGCTCTTCTATAGAAGAGGTTCCACAAATCTACAGGGCCGTTTAGAACCGGTTCCAGCTTCCTCCCTCCGCCCATCCGCCCATCATCAAGAGGAAGAACGAGAGGAGGAATTCTGGGAGTTGAAGTCCACAAGTCATAAAGCTGTCAAGTTTGAACACCCCTGGGGTGTTTTTTTCTAAAGGGTTAGGGGTGCAAGGGTCTTGTAACTGGACAGTTTTAAGACTTGCGTGCTTCCAATGCCAGAGTTTCTGAGCCAACATTTTGGTTGCTAAGCAAGAGCGTTGTTAAGTGAGTCTCACCACTTTTTACAAGTTGGCCATGCCCACCCAGTCACATGATTGCAAAGCCACTCCCACCTGGTCACATGGCTGGCAAGCCACTCCCACCCAATCACATGGCCAGCAAGCCACTCCCACAAAGCAGGTCACACCTACAGAAGAGGTTCTAAAAAATTTTGAAACCCACCACTGCATGGTGGGTGTGGCATGGTGGCTGGGTGGGCGTGGCAGGGGAACGGGATTGCAAAATCCCCCTTCCCTCCCCACTCGTGAGGGAAGGATACTGTAAAAATCTCCATACCCTCCCCACCCTACTAACCTGCTTTCCAGCTCCATTCTCCTGTGCAGGGCAACAAAAGAAGACCTAGCCATTAGCTGGGGGGGGGGGGCGGACTCTGATCAGCTGGAACTCAGTAGGCATCAAATAGATCCAGGGCGGGGCCAGTGAGTATTTGCCAGTTCTCCAAACTACTCAAAATTTCCATTACCAGACCTGGCTGAATAACACCTCTGCATTGAGGGCCATATCAGGATTGTGTTAGACCTCAAGGAGTGGGGTGGGTGTGGCCAGAGTGGGCATGGCCAGCTCAACGTCACTTGTGTCGGGAGCGCCTGTGGTAGTCCGAGAGGTCTGCCAGCAAAAACGGGCTCGCAAGCATCATTTCCAGCTGCGATGGCATCCTGCAACTTTCTGCCAGCAAAAATGGAGCTCGCAAGGACTACCTGCAGCCCTCCTGAGCTCTGTTTTTGCTGGCTGGTCCTTTGCTGTTTCCCAGGTGGCAAGAAAGGTCTTAAATGGGGCAGAGCCCACTTAACAACTGTCTCCCTTAGCCATAGAAATGTTGGACTCAGGTGTGGTTATAAGACAAGGAGTACCTGTATTAGACTTCCATTAGAGGCAACACAACTGAAGAAAGTTAGCACCCACCCTAGAAGAATGAAATATCCTAGGAAGTATTGAAAAGGCAGAATATTATATTTCCCTGGATAAGAAATGGAGAAAAATGTTTATAGGTAGGAAATAGACACATCTTAATAGCCCCCACACACACCATTATCAATGGGCCATTAAGGCCTGAGCCAGTATATTCTACATAAGCAAGATTTACCCCCTTCAGGCAGAGCCATTTCATTGTCATTCAGTGCACCCCCCCCCCCCACGTTTCAACCAATCTTAGCACACATACAACCTACAAAGCGAGCTATGACCGTTGACAGCAACCAATGAGGATGCTTTTCCTGTGCCCCAGGAAATTCAAAGCCCAGAGAGGGTGTAAAACTCAAGCTCTCTCAGCATCTCTTCCTTTTTTCCCCTTCAAGATCTTCAAGGCATGTGACACCCTTTTCACCCAGGAGGTCCAAGGCATGTGATCCTGTCCACCATTAAAAACCATCTTTCCAAATAGCCTCCCATGTTTCCAGTGTCTTTTCCCCCACTTGGAACAGAACCCAGATGGATATTTCTTCCAACACATCTTAAATGCCCATTGCTAGGGAACAAAAGTGGTAGAACTCTATTACCTTTCTGTCAAGGTTTGTGAACTGCACTGAACTACAAAGCCTATGTAAGTTGGCTTTGTGAAATCCTGAACATTGAGCTAAGAAGCTTTGAGTTGGATTCAAGAGGACTTTTCTTGTGCTCTGGTGAACCCTTTATGCTCTTAGGAAGCCCTCCTGCTATCGTGGGATGGCTGTTAGCAGATTTGCCATGAAGCCAAAATATAACTTGCTCCCAAACTTTGCTGCTGAATTGCATTTTTAAAAATTTGGCATAGGGCAGGATTGTTACCTGAATAAAGGTGTCATCGTATACACAATCTTTAGCTGGTACAGTTTTATGAAGTTGCAATCTGATTCAAATTTTTCTTCGTGCCTCGCTGACATTTTTTTCCTAGGCTATACCTATCTTTTTGAACAGTGGCACGTCACTCTAAGATCAGTAACATTGTTGGAAGGGATCTTGGAGGTCATCTAGTCCAACCCCCTGCTCACACAGGAGACCTGTACTAGGGATTCGAACCGCCGAACTGCCTACCTTTCTGATCACCAATCTTAGCCACTGAGCCACACAGTTGTGACCCTCAATCCTAAAGAAAATGGACACCTCTGCAATACAGATTGCATGAGATGATGTAAAGAATGCCAGTAAAATTTCAGAGTTCTATCCAGATCAAGCAGTCGTGATGGATTAGAATGCAGGTTAAAAATCATTTATTGAAAGATAAGGTATAATGAAGGTGTGGAAAGTCCACTATAACAGGGGTCCCCAACCTTTGCAACTTTAAGTCTGAAGGACTTCAGCTCCCAGAATTCTCCAGCCAGCAAAGCAAAGCTGGCTGGAGAATTCTGGGAGCTGAAGTCCTTCAGACTTAAAGTTGCAAAGATTAGGGACTCCTGCACTGTAAGTTAGCTTTCCATCGTGACAACACAAAATTTGACTACTGCACAGGTAATAACAGTTTTGAATCTTCTAGAAAATGGTTCAATGGCTCCCAATAACCCATAAAACATATTTAAAAAGAAAGGTAGCATCCCCTCCAAGTGCCAGACCAAACTTCCTCACAGGTCAATCCCCATTATAAGTCCAGTGTTTGGGCAATAGCCCTCTGAAAGGTTATAGTCCTCTGGAATGCAGCTCCAGGTGGAAGGTAGGAGTATCTCTAATCTCAGGTTGTTCCAAAGCAGGGCTACTCCAGGAAGACCCCATAACTAACGTTATGGCCAGTTTAGAGAACCTCCAAATCCCACCCCTGGCTGCCCCCACCCATGCCTGCCCCTCCCCTCCACGTGGCCTCTTTTGGATGTGAGGTAAAAGCAGGCCCGAGTGGAGGCTCAGGGAGAAGGGAAAAATGGACCTCCCAGAAGTTCTGGAAGCCTGGAAATGGGTCCATTTTCGGCTTCCAGAGCCCGAGGGATGCAGTTTTCACCCCCTCCTAGAGGCTCAAGGAAAGCCTCCAGAGTCTGAGGAAGGCGAAGACTCCCCCCTCCTGTCATGGTGCAGGAGACCAACTAGGCCATGCCCACCAGCACCAGGGCAGCGAATCCATTGCTGAAATTTTTGAAGCTCACCCCTGTTCCAAAGGATTGGGGCAAAGAGATGCACTCCCAAGGTCCCATCAGATGGCAGCCATTAGAGGAGGAGATCTGGACTGCAACCACCCATTCCTGATAGGAATTCACCTATTCAACAGAACATTAAACTAAGCATAACAACGCCAACAAAAATAGCCACCACAAACAATCCTTGGACTCTTGTAAAAAAAAATGCTTCTGAAAATGCTTCAAGTCTCAATAAAAACAGATGAGAAAATGCCCAACTCGCATAAACTGCATTGTGGTGTCACCGATGGATCGGTTAAAGATAAAGGTGAAACCAGTCGTTACAAGATCTGACAGTATCACAGAAATAAAGAGACTTTTAGAAAACACAAAAAGAGGAAAAGAAATATACAGAGGACTAAAACATATGAGCGAATTCACAGCGTTTTCCTGGCACCAAGCGATAACAAAGCAAGTACTAAATTGAGCTGACCTGGAGGTTGTCTTATAATTGGACAAAGGCTGCTGGATTAGCAGGCTTCAGCATTTGAGAGAATATGTGACTAAGATTTTGGGAGAGAGGGGGAGAGGGAGGGAGGGAGGGAAGGAAGGAGGAAGGGAGGAAGAGAGAGAGAGATGGAGAGAGAGAGCAGTTTCCTATCCGTGATGCAGCTATCAAGTTCGAATAGTCTCATCAGCACCTTTAGCCACGGAAGATGATATTATTCATGCATTATATTATAATTTGGTTCTAATGGCTAGCCAACAATTATATTCCTTTCTTAAATTTCTAAACCAGGTCCTCCCATTACTCTGACAATACAGTCTATTTCATTCTTTTATTCTTTCTGCTCCTTGAGTTCCACTTCATCTTTAGTTTCTCAAGACCCAAGTCTGACATCATTTTCTCAAATTCTTCTGTTCTTGAAATTGAATTACTAATTTCAAATCTTAAATCAACGGGCTTGTAGAATCACTCAGGTGAAAGAAAGCATTTAGGCTATTGAGTCTAATCTCCTGTTCGATGCAGGGATCCCAATTAAATCATTCTAAATAGATTTGTCAATTTCTGGAGAGGGAGGGCAAAGGTAGACTGCAGTCAAATAGCAGGTGTCCGAGGAAAGCCTTGTATCTAATAAGGGAAAATGCAAACCCAAAGAAATGGAATTTTCATGGAAAGTTGGGAACCTTGACACCTAAATTAAACCAAGGGTGTCAATAACACTAAATGTCCCATCCTTGTGGGAACTGGAACATATCAATGGTCTTGACAGTTCAGGTAAGAATGAATGAACCACCTTTTCTCTCTTTCCATCTGGCCAGATATAGTAAAGAATGTCCTACTTAGGAGTGTAAGTAAACAAGTTCTAGCTTTCCGACAAGCTTTGTCCCCTCCCATTTGGCAGGAGGGGAATCTTCTAGCAGCCATTTTGTGGATTCACCTCAAGGTGTCAAAGGTCTACTGTATTTAATAATCCAAACAGTTTGCATATACAATACAATACAATACAATACAATAGCAGAGTTGGAAGGGACCTTGTAGGTCTTCTAGTCCAACCCCATGTGTGGGCAGGAACCTTATATCATTTCAGACAAATGGCTATCTAACATCTTTTTAAAGACTTCCAGGGTTGGGGCATTCACAACTTCTGGAGGCAAGCTGTTCCAGAGGTTAATTGTTCTAACTGTCAGAAAATTTCTCCTTAGTTCTAAGTTGCTTCTCTCCTTGATTAGTTCCCACCCACTGCTTCTTGTCCTGCCCCCAGGTGCCTTGGAGAATAGTTTGACTCCCTCTTCTTTGTGGCACCCTCTGAGATATCGGAACACTGCTATCATGTCTCCCCTGGTACTTCTCTTCATCAAACTAGACATACCCAGCTCCTGCAACCGTTCTTCATATGTTTTAGTCTCAAGTCCCTTAATCATCTTGGTTGCTCTTCTCTGCACTCTTTCCAGAGTCTCCACGTCTTTTCTACATCATGGCGACCAAAACTGAATGCAGTATTTCAAGTGTGGCTTAACCAAAGCATTATAAAATGGTATTAACACTTCACGTGATCTTGATTCTATCCCTCTGTTTATGTAGCCTAGAACTGTGTTGGCTTTTTTGGCAGCTGCAGCACACTGCTGGCTCATATTTAAATGGTTGTCCACTAGGATTCCAAGATCCCTTTCACAGTTGCTACTATTGAGCAAGGTACCACCTATACTGTACCTGTGCATTTTGTTTTTCTTGCCTAAATGTAGAACCTTACTCTTTTCACTATTGAATTTCATTTTGTTAGATAGTGTCCAATGTTCAAGTTTGTCAAGATCCTTCTGTATCTTAAGCCTATCTTCTGGAGTGTTGGCTATTCCTGCCAGCTTGGTGTCGTCTCATCAAATTTGCAGACGACACCAAGCTGGCAGGAATAGCCAACACTTTATATGCGTGTTACGTTTTTGAGCTGATCAATAAATAAGTCAGGGAGACTAGGATAGATCTATTTCGAGCTTTTTAGCATTCATCAGCTAGCCATACCCTTACTGGGATTCAAACAGCCCCAGTTCGAATCCCAGTAAGGGTATGGCTAGCTGATGAGAGCTAAATAGCTCTCAAAAACCTAACGTGTGTGTGTGTGTGTTTTGAGCTGATCAATAAATATATCAAGGAGACTAGGATAGATCTATTTCGAGCAATTTAGCTCTCATCAGCTAGCCATACCCTTACTGGGATTCGAGTTCAATATATATATATTGCAAGGGATGTGGTGGCTCAGTGGTTTAGACACTGAGCTTGTTGATCAGAAAGGTCAGCAGTTCAGCGGTTCGAATCCCTAGCGCCGTGTAACAAGTGAACTCCTGTTACTTGTCCCAGCTTCTGTCAACCTAACAGTTCGAAAGTACGCAAAAAATGCAAGTAGAAAAATAGAAACCACCTTTGGTGGGAAGGTAACAGTGCTTTGTGCACCTTCGGCTTTAATCATGCCGGCCACGTGACCACAGAGATGTCTTCGGACAGTGCTGGCTCTTCGGCTTTTAAACGGACATGAGCACCACTCCCTTGTGTCAGGAATGACTAGCACATATGTGCGAGGCAAACCTTTACCTTTATATATTTTGCAGATATGTATGTATGTATTTATATAGCATGTGTATATTTGTGTTATGTGCTTACGTGTTAGAGTAGATATACACTTTTTGTTGAAGAGCAGGCAACATATTTTCATTTTTAATGTGGGACAGTGTGCTCACTGTAAAAAAATGACCATTAAATTTATCCTATCCTATCTTATCTTATCTCATCTCATCTCATCCATTATCCTGGGATATGTATATTTGCCTTCATTTGTGATAATTAAATATACCCATTTTACTATCCTTGTCCTGAAATGTAAAATGGACTTAAACTTCCCCACGGCTTCCAGGCTGTATCCTACCCATTTGCATTTAATGCCTATCCATTGCTTATTTGCCAAACTGTCATTCTCCATCTCCATTTTCTCTAGCTTGATTGTATTTCTTAGAAGCATCCTGACACATCCCTGCGTGAGGATGATATACTACTAAACAATCCTTTCTTTCCACAGATATGTATAATAGACCTGAGGCCTCCTCTTGCTGTATTTTGAAGATTTCTCAGTATGGTATTCTTGAGCAGCCCTTGTCACTGAGTGCACTTCATACCTTTTCCTCAGGACCACTTCCATGGATCTAATTTGTGCACATGTATGATACAATACAATACAATAGCAGAGTTGGAAGGGACCTTGTAGGTCTTCTAGTCCAACCCCCTACCATTTCAGACAAATGGCTATCTAACATCTTTTTAAAGACTTCCAGGGTTGGGGCATTCACAACTTCTGGAGGCAAGCTGTTCCAGAGGTTAATTGTTCTAACTGTCAGGAAATTTCTCCTTAGTTCTAAGTTGCTTCTCTCCTTGATTAGTTTCCACCCATTGCTTCTTGTCCTGCCCCCAGGTGCCTTGGAGAATAGTTCGACTCCCTCTTCTTTGTGGCACACTCTGAGATATCGGAACACTGCTATCATGTCTCCCCTGGTCCTTCTCTTCATCAAACTAGGCATACCCAGTTCCTGCAACCGTTCTTCATATGTTTTAGTCTCCAGTCCCCTAATCATCTTGGTTGCTCTTCTCTGCACTCTTTCCAGAGTCTCCACATCTTTTCTACATCGTGGTGACCAAAACTGTATGAGAATAAACTTTGGGATGGATTTACTCAGAAGGTAAATCTCAGCACCTTTTATTTATTTTATTTATTAGATTTTTACTGATAAGTAACTCAAGGCAGTGAATTCACACTATACACCTTCATCCTCCTATTTTCTCTGCAAAAGCCCTCTGAGGTAAGCTAAAATGAGAATGATGCAACCTGATTGCATTTGACATTTATGCAGCCATCTATCACATATCTGATTCATACCGCATTCAGTTTTGGTCTCTACGGTGTAAAAAATATGTTGAGACTTAGAAAGAGTGCAGAGAAGAGCAACAAAGATGATTAGGGGACTGAGGGCTAAAACACATAAAGGGTGTGTTTTACCCATACCCATACCCATACTACAACTGGGTATGTCTAGTCTGATGAAAAGAAGAACTAAGGGTGACATGATAGCAGTATTCTAATATCTCAGGGGCTGCGACAAAGAAGAGGGAAGCAAACTATTCTCCAAGGCACCTGGGGGCAGGACAAGAAGCAATGGGTGGAAGCTAATCAAGGAGAGAAGCACCTTAGAACTAAGGAGAAATTTCCCGACAGTTAGAACAATTAATCAGTGGAACAACTTGCCTGCAGAAGTCATAACTTCTCCAACATTGGAAGTTTTTAAGAAGAGATTCAGCAGCCATTTGTCCGACGTGGTATAGGGTTGCCTGCCTAAGCAGGGGGTTGGACTACTGTAGAAGACCTCCAAGGTCCTATTCTATTCTATTCTATTCTATTCTATTCTATTCTATTCTATTCTCTTTGAAATAGTAGCCCAATTACTTTTTCAGATATGCTATTCCTACCAGTTACCCACCCCACCTGCTCTCACACAATGAACATTTCTGCAATTTGATCTCTGACTCCTTGATGAAATTCTCGGTGTTGTTTCGGTTATATATCACATTTTTAGTTTCAGTCTATTTCTCTGTCCTATCAAGATAATTTTGAATTTCATTTCTGTGCTCCAAGGCAAAACTATCTTCCCCAGTTTGGTGTTACCAGCAAAATCGATAAGGGTCCCTTCCACCTCTCATCCAAGTCATTATTTCTGTCTTCCATAGTATAAGCTATTAGGTCTATGCAAATATGTGGTTCTGACTTTGAAAGGAGGTCAGTTTGAGCGTGAAATCAAATTGATTTTCTTAACTGAATAAAAACATTTATTCAAATAATCTAGTTCAAATGGATACCTTTGAATTGTTTGGAAATATTCAGAAATGTCTGTTTATATGTATGAAGAGTTTCCCCCCCCCAAATGAAGATATATCCGTTGAAGCAATTGGATTCAAGGATTAGATTTTAAAATACTTCGAACTGTTGAGGAAATGAGACTGGTTTTCTGGGGGGGGGGGGGAAATCAATAATTTGATTTGATTTTTTATTTATTTTGCTGATTCTTGACCTACTAGCACTGCCAGTCAAGGATGTGTCATCAGCATAGGTCCCAACTTATTATTCAAGTTGTTAATGAAGGATTGGACTTTTAATGAGGTGCTATTAATGAGAACTCTTTCGATACCACTTTTTGAACTAGCTATGTATCTGCTTAATTGTCGTGTCACCCAGCCTGCACTCAATTAGCTTGCTAATTGGGATGTTCTTAGGTACTTTTGTCAAGTGTTTTGTTGAAATAAAAAAAAATGGGATAAGGTCAGCTTGCCAATACCTGTTGCTGACAAATCCAAGGTGATATCTACCACTGTTTTCAAAATAATTGAAAATTTATTTGCAAAATAATTATAAATTATTTGTTTTGTGCTTTGCTTTATTTCCATATATCTACATATCTCTATATGTTAGATTTTTAAGGGCTGAAAATAATCATCTGTCTGGATGATCTCTGGGTTGAATCGAAGGACAGAGAGGGATGACGTTAAGTCTCCTCCCTTAAAGGGGCCCTTGAACAGGAGCTGTGAAAATATTCTCTCATATCTCTATATCTCTATAGGAACAATTTTCCATAAAATCCATTTTCAGAATAGCATGAAGTTCCTGATTTTTATGAAGATGTTTTTGGTCAAACCTACTTGATAAATAAATGAAATAGAGACCTGTGAGGATCTCAGGCCAGATGCCCTCCATGGGATCCCCTTTCTGAATTGGCCTCCTTATCTGCCACTGCTGCTTCTATTGACCCATTTGTTTCTTCCTCTGGACTATATATAATTGAGAATAACAGAGTTGGAAGGGACTTTGGAGGTCTTCTAGTCCAACCCCCTGCTCAAGCAGGAAACCCAATGACATTCCCAACTTCTGAAAGCAAAGTGTTCCATTGGTTGATTGTTGTTTCTGTTAGGAAATTTCTACTTAGTTCGAGGTCCTACGTTGCTTCTCTCTGTGATTAGTTTCCATCTATTGTTTATTGTCTTGCCTCCTGGTGCTTTCAAAAATAGGTTGACTTCTTTGTGGTAGCCCCTCAAATATTCTTTCTGTAACCAGAACAAATGCTTGTTGATTGTTGTGAGCCACCAAGAATCACCATATGACCGAATTAATTTGGTTGCCAAATTAATAAATAAGTAGGTAAGAAAGTAAATATTATATCCCTATCTCCCCACTCTCAAGAGAAGAAGTTCCCAGATACTTTTGTAAAATTTAGTTTCCAGTTCTTTGTTGCCCTTACCTGTGCCTGATTTCAGTTTTTCTACGTCCTTTGTAGAGTGTGATGCACAAAACCGGATACCAAAATCAAAGTGGACTTTGAAGAAGCACAGATTAAAGTGGAATTATTGATGATCATGATTTGGAAACTGTATTTCCAATGATGCAGTCTGTGACTGTAGTTGACTTTTTTGCAGGCATATTATACATCTCAGTCATAAATAGTCCAGCTAGTAGTCCATCTTCCTTTTCAGATATACTAATCTCCCCCCTCCCCTTCTGTCACACACAAACACACTTTCCTTTTGTTGTCATGTGAAAGGATCCATTCAGAAAGGGGGGAAAATATGGGCATTGCCATTCAATTCTTGCAATGAGTCTCTCTGTCCTGCAGAGCCATTTTTGAGAAAGGCAAGGTAGAAAGTGTGTGTGTGTGAGAGAGAGAGACAGAGAAAGAGAGAGAGAGACAGAGATAGAAAGAGAGAGACAGAGAGACAGACAGAGATAGAAAAAGAGAGACAGAGACAGAGACAGAGATAGAAAGAGAGAGACAGAGAGAGAGACAGAGAGAGAGAGACAGAGAGACAGAGACAAAGACAGAGACAGAGAGACAGAGAAAGAGAGAGAGACAGAGAGACAGAGAAAGAGACAGAGACAAAGACAGAGACAGAGAGACAGAGAAAGAGAGAGAGACAGAGACAGAGAAAGAGAGACAGAGACAGAGAGAGAGACAGAGAGAGAGAGAGACAGAGAAAGAGAGAGACAGAGAGAGAGAGACAGAGACAGAGAGACAGAGACAGAGAGAGACAGAGAGAGACAGAGACAGAGATAGAAAGAAAGAGAGAGAAGATTGCTGTTAATAAGATATTTGGAAACCTTTTGTCCTTTTTGTTTCACCTCCAGCCTCAATGAATGAATTTAAAAGAGGAAACTGAAAAATTTGGCACAGTATGAGAGAAAACCTTTCCAGCCATTTTATACCAAGCTTTAATGCTACTCTTTGGTAAAGGAGTGGGGACATCAAAGAAGCTTCATGAACATGCTATCATTTCCACTCCTCCCTTAAAAACCAAGCAAACATGAATTAAGGGGAGCTTGAATCATTTCCTCATTAGGTGGCTGGCCGGAGTTCCAGGGTGTTGTATGCCTTCCCAGATCTGACTAAAGCTCCCACCCTCGATAACACAGGCAGATGGGAACAGTCTTTTTTAAAAACATCCCATTCCAGTTTTTACAGAGTCTTGCCCGCCAGAGTAGTCTAGTGCAGAGGTCTTCAACCTTTGCAACTTTAAGTCTGAAGGACTTCAGCTCCCAGAATTGAAGTCCTTGAGCTGAAGTCCTTCAGACTTAAAGTTGCAAAGGTTGGAGACCCCTGGTCTAGAGGGTCCAGTGGAATTCACAGTCACAGGGAAAAATTGTTTTCTTACTGGGACATAAATCCCATTAATCTACAATTGTCACATTTTCACAGAGATAACTTCTTATGCATCACCAAATTCTGTGAAGGGGGAACATTATTTGTACATTCTGCTAACCAAGATTATAACATACATACACCCTATTCCAATTTTTGTACACACCCCAAACCGATTCATTCATCCATTCCAAAGGTGCTTTTTTCAAGAGGCAATTGGGCTTTGCTATTCCCCACTATTGAGTCAGAACTGACAAAGTTTCTTGGATGAGAAGTAAAACGCCTGCACAGAAGAACAAGAAAGGCCAGTTGCCTCTTGCAAAAATCACCTTTGGGACAACCATATCCTGGATGACTGAGAATCTCCAAAGACATTCATGCATTCATTCATTCATTCATTCATTCATTCATTCATTCATTCATTCATTCATTCAAAGCGTTGCATCCAGTGGCACACCAGCAAATTTTATGTTTCCAATGCGAAAGGAGTTAAGGGTGGATGAGGTTTTTAAATTCCCTAAAAAGTGCCTCCTAAAACCACAACTGCACAAAGAAGGAGAAAAATGGAAACCAGCAGAAGATAAGGAAACTAATGAAGTTCTCAAAACCCAAACAACTATAAAAGGTCACAAATATTACCGATAGAAAGAAAAGCAAGTGCATATGGAGCAGTTCATGGCAATGTCTTGTAACTGTATGGATGACATCGAAAAGTTAAAGCTCAGAAGGAATTTGGGTTGGAAAAAGAGTTTTAGACCACAAGGAAAGCTTCTTTAAATAGGCTACCATATAATAGAAAACACAAAGAATATGTTTTTCAGCTGGTGGAAAGAAGTTGGAATAGGCAAACTGGTAATAAAATAAGAGCAAAACAACTCAGCTTCTATTATTATGTGTGTTCCATCAACAAAATTGTGAAACGCAGGATGAAAATGGTAGGTTTTCTTGACATTAATAAAACATGGGCAAGTTTAAATGTCTAAGGTCTGGTGCATTGGCTTCTTTGCCCACAGAAGAAACTAAAGGATGGTCTGGTTGAATTCATATTCATTGTTTTTGAGGAATCTTGAAGAAGCCCAAATGACTGGAGGAAAGCAAATATTATTGCTATGTTCAAAAACAGGAAAACCACACTTGGAATACAGCATCCAGTTTTGGTCACCACGATGTAAAAAAGATGTGGAGACTCTAGAAAGAGTGCAGAGAAGAGCAACAAAGATGATTAGGGGACTGGAGGATAAAATCATACAAAAATGGTTTCAGGAATTGTCTATGTCTAGTCTAATGAAAAGAAGGACTAGGGGTGACATGATAGCAGTGTTCTGATATTTGAGGGGCTGCCACAAAGAATAGGGGGTCAACCATTTTCCAAAGCACTTGAAGGCAGGACAAGAAGTAATGGATGAACACTAATCAAAGAGAGAAGCAACTTAGAACTAAGGAGAAATTTCCTAACAGCTCCTAACATTTAGTCAATGGAACGACTTGCCTTCAGAAGTTGTAGGTGATCTGACAGTGGAGGCTTTTAAGAAGAGATTCAACAACCACTTGTCTGAAATGTCATAGGTTCTTCTGCTTGAGCAGGGGGTTGGACTAGAACACAGGTGTCAAACTCACAGTGTCACATTGCCGTCACATGATGTATCGTGATGGTTTTTTCCCTTCGCAGAACTGGGGTGGATGTGATGCATCTGGCCCACAGGCCACCAGTTTGACACCTCTGGACTAGAAGAACTCCAAGGTGCTTTCCAACTCTATTCTGTCATTCTGTTAAATCTTATTAAATCTTATCTTACTGAGGCTTTGCAGACATGAAGGAGTTGTCTGTGATTGATACTATCAATAGCATAAGGATAGTTAAAGCTAGAGCAGAGGTGGTATTCAGCAGGTTCTCACCAGTTCTGGAGAACCAGTAGCAGTAGTTCGGAGAACCGGTAAATACCACATCTGACTAGCCATGCCCCCATCTATTCTCTGCCTCCCAAGCCTAAGGTGACCAGATGTCCAGTCCCGATTTTTAACAATTTGTCCTGCATTCCGCGGCGTTTTAAAAAAGTCCCAATTTTTGGAAAGAATTCGGCGTGCAGGCCGAACCTTCAAAAATTTTAATCCCACCACTGAGCTAGAACTTTTTTAAAACTAAGGCATAGAGGATGAAAGATTGGGGAGTGCCAACAACCTCCCTTTCTGAATTATTCTAAAAATGTGAATCTGTGCATTGGTGGAGGTGGCAATATCAGTCAATGAGGCCTACAGGCACCATAGGGCAGTGAAGGTGAAACTATGGCACACGTGCCACAGGTGGCAAGCGGAGCCATTTGGCAGAGCACATGAGGTGTTGCCCTGTCAGCTGGCCAGCATGCATGTGTGCACTGGCCAGCAGATTCAGTCATTTTTAAAGCCATTTTTCACCCTCCCCAGTCACTTCCGGTTTGCTCATAGCGTCGTTTTTAGTCCTCCTGAGGCTTCAGGCCTCTTTTCACCCTCCCCAGGCTCCCATAAAGCCTCTGAAGCAGGGGTCAGGAACCTATGGCTCGCGAGCCAGATATGGCTCTTTTGATGGCTGCATCTGGCTCGCAGACAAATCTTTAATAAAAATAATAGTAACGTTAAAAATATAAAACATTCTCATGAAGACTAAGACTAGGTCCTAAAGGAAACCCCAAGGATTCCCGAGCTAATGCGGCGAAAACGTGAGCTGTTTTTGCGCTGGACTTTTAACGACACGCGCTCCGAGCAGGGCGTTCCAGCTGTCCTTTTCCCCCCCCAGCTTTCAGGAACTCTCTTGGGCTTCGGAGCGGGGATTCTCCGCTCCCGGGGTTGACTTTTTAAACTCATCTCCGCCAAGTGGCTCCTTCTGGTGCGGTTGCCCCAAAGTAAGTCTCGCCCGAAACTTTGGGAGTTCCGAAACGGGAGCGCGAGCTAAGCGGGCACGTAAAACCTCGCGCCAAAAAGCTTCCCCCGAAACGAGAGATTTTTAAGACTCCGAGTCGAGAAGGAAACTCCTACCTGGCTGGCTGGGTGGCTGAGCCGGGGCACGCTTCCTCCAGGTGGTAGGCGAAGAGGCTCTGCTAAAAAGGCTGAGGCAAAGGCAGGAGAACGAGATCCCCCCCCACCTCCCCTCTCCTCCTCTTTTTCTTCTTCCTCCCTCCTCTCAGGCGAGGTGAGCAGGCGCCCCGGTTATGGGCTCTTCAGCTTTCCAAGGGCACGCTAATCGCCTCCGGCAGCTGGACGCAGCTTGCACTTGTATGTGCCTGGGAGAGGCAAAAAGCTTCCGCTTGGCTCTCTTTCTCCGTGTATTTAGTTTTAAACATATTGTATGTCTCTCACGGAATTACATTTTAAAATATGTGGCATTCCTGGCTCTCTCAGCCAAAAAGGTTCCCAACCCCTGCTCTGGAGCCTGGGGAGGGCGAAAAAAGAATGTAAAAAATGGGGGGTAGCGCCTGTCATGGGGGTGCATGCATTGCATTATGGGTGTGGCACGCCAGCACACGACGCCCCCTGCCCTTATGGCACGTGAGCCTAAAAAGATTCGCCACTGCTGCCACAGAGTTTCGAACCTTTGGTTGGGCCCTTCGCTCTCAGCCCCTTGCAGCCTGGCTGAAAGCAAATATAAATGTTCTCCAAGTAACAAGACTGAGTGTAATATTTCTGTAGCCACCATCTGAGAGGAAAATATGAAATAGATAAAATTGGTGCCGTGTGGAATCCTGCCCTTTACTTTTAGGAAATAATTTGCTCCCTGCCAAACATGCATTATTTTTCTTCCGCCTTTTTCATAGGAGGAGGAGGAAAAATGGATTTCCTTTCTCATGAACTAAATGTCCCTTAGGGCAGTGGTGGGCAAACTCATTAGTCAACAGAGCCAAATATCAACAATACCACGATTGAAATTTCTTTTGAGAGCCGGAAGGTGTGGCCTGTTTTGTGGGAGTGGCTCAGCGGTCATGTGACTGGGTGGGCGTGGCCAACTTGGAAAATGTGGTGAAACTCACTTAACGACGGTCTTGGTTAGCAACCAAACTTTTAGGCTCAATTGTGGTCATAAGTTCTTTCTTTCCTCCTTCCCCCTTCTCTCTTTCTTTCTTTCTCTCTTTTTCTCTTTCTTTCTGTCTCTCTTTCTCTCTCTCTTTCACTCTCTTTCTTTCTTTCTTTCCCTCTTTCTCTCTCTTTCTCTCTTTCTTTCCCTTTGTCTCTCTTTCTCTCTCTTTCTCTCTTTCTTTCCCTTTGTCTCTCTTTCTCTCTTTCTTTCTCTCTTTCTATCTCGGTCTCTCCCTCCTTTGTCTGCCCATCTCTGTCACTCTCTGTGTGTGTCTGTCTGTCTGTCTCTCACTCACTTAATCAGTCTCTATCTATCTGTCTCTCCCTCCCTCTCTCTGTCTCTCCCTGTCTCTGTGTGTGTCACTCACTCTGATTCTCTCCCTCCCTCTGTCTCTGTATGTCTGTCTCTCCCTCTTTCCCCCTATCTGTCTCCGATTCAATTCCTCCCTGTGTCATTCTCTATCTGTGTCTCTCTCTGTCTCTCTCCCTCCCTCTTTCTCTCTGTCTCTGTCTGTCTCTCTGTCTTCCCCTCCCTTCCCCTCTGTCTCTCTCTGTGTCTGTCAGTCACTCCCTCTCTTCCCTCTCCTCCCCCCCACAACCCGGGAAGCAGCAGAAGGGCCTGGCATGCCAGAGGTTACGGATGCCTCCTCCCGCAGCGGTTACCGGCATCTTAAGCACCACCAAGGCTGTCGCCCGGCAGGTCGTCCAGCAGGGAAGCCGGTCGCGTCTCCATCTCCCTCTCACAATCTCCGAGACTGTAATTGAGCGGAGCATGCGTGCGCCTATCTTTTCCCCACAGAAAAGAGAGGCGCACGCATGCTCCGCTCAATTACAGTCTCGGAGACTTCGTAGCGTGCACGTCCCGCGGAATTACAGCACAACTTCCCACCGCTACGAAGTCTCCGAGACTGTAATTGAGCGGAGCATGCGCGTGCCTATCTTTTCCACAGAAAAGAGACTTCGTAGCGGTGGGAAGTTGTGCTGTAATTCCGCAGGACATGCACGCGCCTATCTTTTCCACAGAAAAGAGACTTCATAGCGGTGGGAAGTTGTGCTGTAATTCCGCGGGACGTGCATGCGCCAATCTTTTCCTGGGTGTAGAAAAGTGGCGAACTGCTTCACTGCTGCTGCTTCTGCTACCCCCGAGCCTTGCGCCCGGCAGGGGCATCGGGCAGGGAAGCCACGCGCATCTCCACCGGCTCCCTCCGACAGCCACCACGGCACACGTTCTGGGGCTGCGTGGCTGGGAGGGAGATGGATGCGCAGCCCCAGAACGTGCGCCGTGGTGGCTGTCGGAGGGAGCCGGTGGAGATGCGCGCGGCTTCCCTGCCCGATGCCCCCTCTTTGGCCCTTCCCCCCCCGAGGCAGTGGAGGGCCCAGCATGTTGGTTGGGGGGGCTCTGGCTGCCTCCCCCTGGAGTGAGCGAACAGGCGGGGGGAGCTGCGCCGGAGCTGTCCGGGCGCCGGGCGCCCGCCTCCCTATGCGTGCGGCTCCCGGATGGCTCCGGCGCAGCCACAGCACCGGGCATTCCCCCCGCCCGTTCGCTCACTCCAGGGGGAGGCAGCCAGAGCCCACCCCAACCGACATGCCGGGCCCTCCGCTGCCTGGGGGGGCGGGGGGGGAGGAGAGAGAAAGAGCCGCACCCGAGGGGCCAAAGAGCCGCTCGTGGCTCGCGAGCCGCGGTTTGCCAACCACTGCCTTAGGGTAATTTGCTCAGGGAAATATACAAGGAGAGTGAAAGAAGCAGTAGGTGGGGTCAAAGTCCAAAGCGCTGGAGAAGATCCATTTTCTTTCTGATGCCGCCTCTTCTTCGCCTAGTGTTTTCTGCCTCTTCTAAACAGCTGGCTGAATTGTTCTCTTCAGAGAAACAGATAAGGTTTTTGACTGTAAAAAGATTGAGCCTATTCTGATGGAAGAAGACCTCTTTAAGGCCATAAAAGAACACTCTTCGCTTGCTAAAAGGTGTTGGAAACTATGGCTGTACCAAACATTTGAAAGAGATGCTTGACAAATAATACACCCCCCTCCTTTGAATCATAAAAGCATTCTGAAGGACTGCTTCCAAACATCTCCTAGCTATCTTCAGCTGCACTCTTGATCTTATGAAGCACCTCTTTCAAGTGAATTAAACAACCCTACTAAGTCCTAAGCATAAGAACAAGGTGAGATTTTCCATGCTACCATTTTAGCAAGCTTCTTTGTAGTTTAATGCATGATTATAATGATTAATGCATACATCTTCGTAGTGATTTGTATGAGGCTGCCAAAAAAAAATCTGTGCTTATTTCTCTAGTTTTATTCTCTATGTTTGAAAGCTTGGGAGGAGGAGGGGTAAGGAAGGAAAGAAAGAAAAGAAAGAGAAGCAGAAGGAGAAAGGGAAAGGGAAAGAAAGAAAAAAGAAAGAGAAAAAAGAAAAAAGGAAGGAAGGAAGGAAAGGGAGGGAGGGGAGAGGAAGGAAGAGAGGAAGGAAGGAAGGAAGGAAGGAAGGAAGGAAGGAAGGAAGGAAGGAAGGAAGGAAGGAAGGAAAAGAAAGACCAGGAAAAGGAGAAAGAGAAGGAAATAAGAAAGAAAGAAAGAAAGAAAGAAAGAAAGAAAGAAAGAAAGAAAGAAAGAAAGAAAGGTAGGTAGGTAGGTAGGTAGGTAGGTAGGTAGGTAGGTAGGTAGGTAGGTAGATAGATAGATAGATAGATAGATAGATAGATAGATAGATAGATAGATAGATAGATAGATAGATAGATAGATAGATAGATAGATAGATAGATAGATAGATAGATAGATAGATAGATAGATCGATCGATCGATCGATCGATCGATCGATCGATCGATAGATAGATAGATAGATAGATAGATAGATAGATAGGAGGGAGTGAAAGGAAAGAGGGAGGGAGGGAAAGGAGGGAGGGAGGGAGGGAAGGAGGGAGGAAGGAAGGAAGGAAGGAAGGAAGGAAGGAAGGAAGGAAGGAAGGAAGGAAGGAAAAGAAAAAACTCCAATTCTTCTGTGCTTATGTAGGCCCAAACAGACAATATAAAAAAAATAATCCCTAAATGTACCATAATTCTCAAATAGGACATTGCCTCCTCTGTTGCTAAGTAAAGGTTGATTAATTATGTTTATTTCTTGATTGCATGTGCAATCATTGTCTTGATTGGATTCTTCCAATTATAGCCAAATATTACATTTATTGTAAACTTTCTTTTCCCAGGAACCGAAAGTTCTGAGAAAGTATTTCTGTGAAGAACTCCAGGAAGTTAACTAATTAAATAGAATATAGATGAAGTGCAGGCATAACATTTTCTACTCCCCAGTTCATTTTAATGAAGGGGACATTATCCCATCCCATACATATATGGAATGATTCTGTATACTGAAACAAAAGAAGGGAAAATGTATACCAGAAATCCTTATGTGCAATGGCTATCTCCTTGGGGCAAACCCTACTTTATTTATTTCTTTATTTATATCTCACTTTTTGTTTTCACAAATAACTCAAGGCAGCCAAACATATCCAACACATCTTCTTCCTCCTATTTTCACTCTTAACAATCCTATGATGAAGGTTAGGCTGAAAGAGAGAACTGGCCCCAGCTGACTTTCAAGGCTAAGGTAAGACTAGAACTGGAGTCTGCTGGCTTCTAGTCTGGTGCTTTCACCACTAGACCAAATTGGCTAACTTTGCATAGAAATTTTATCAATTTTGACCAGCCCAAGGCAGGGCTGAGAAAAATCCCAATCAGGAGATAAGCCAGATACTGTTCTGACCTAGGCTTCCCAAGAGCATGAATTCCCAAGAGCATTAATAGAAGGAGATTTTGTCTTGACAAAATCCCCTTCTATTAATTTACTGTGAAATCTTCTCATTCACATCCAGCGAAGTCTTTTAATGGAGAATTTACAGTCACAGACCTTATCTGGCTTGGAGAGCTGCCAGGCAGATATCTGCAAAACTTGGCAAGGAGTCTCAGAGAGTCACGAACCAATTAATTGAAGCAATACTCTCCTGCAAACTCCACTCCCCTTTCGCTCCTCTTTTATTTCCTCTGGGAGGGGTCATTCATTGTCCACCTGTGGCCTTCCTCCCAAGTCATCCCCTATTCTTTAGCTGTTCCATTTGTCTGGCAACTCTGCACATGCACACACTGGGAAGAGGCTCCAGCTGTTCGTCTGCGTCACTGATGTCTGACTCTGAAGGCAGCTGATAACTGGCATATGGGTCTGGCTCCCTCTCTGCCTCTGACACAGAGCCCTCATCAGAGCCTTCCCCAAACTCCAGACAGGCCCATGTTCTTCCCCAACTTCCTCACTGTCTGAATCTGCTGCCAGCTCTGCTGGCCACTGGCAGGCCACAACAGATACACGCATACCATAGCTTGAGTTCATATTATTGGGTTCATATTCCAAAGTTTGTATGTAGCAATGAATAAACAGGAAGGAGATAGTCCATTTGGGCTGGTTCGACTGTTAAATATACAAAGTATTTTAAGTTCCAGTTTTCTATTAAATTCTTATTGCATTTGACAAGAAGCTGTAAACAAAATTTCACTTGTCTACTGAAATTGCATGGCTAAGAATGAGTTTAGGCTAGGCTTCTCATCTGAGATGCATATAAATCAAATATAAGTAGAGTCACATTTATGTAATGCCAGTAATATTAAAAGGAGTATGGGGCCTTTGTTTTCCTCCTTTGCTCAGGTCAAGTAGAGAAAAAAATATTTAGATCCTTTCTCAACTTTCACTGGATACTGCGTTCTATTCAAGAGGTTTGATATATGATTCAAGCTCACAAATGTTTCTTGTCTAATAAAATGCCCAATGGAATATTTATCTAAGTATACTAAAAAGCCGAGACATCACCCTGCCAACAAAAGTGCACATAGTCACGGCTATGGTTTTCCCAGTTGCAATGAATGGCTGTGAAAGTTGGACCATAGGAAAGGCTGGGCGCCAAAGAATGGAGGCCTTTGAACTTTGGTCCTGGAGAAGACTCCTGCGAGTCCCTTGGACTGCAAGGCCATCAAACTAGTCAGTCCTAGAGTAGATCAACCCTGACTGCTCTTTAGAAGGCCAGATCCTGAAGAGGAAACTCAAGTACTTTGGCCACCTAATGAGAAAGAAGGATTCACGATTGAGGGTTAAAAAAAAAGAATGGGACAACAGAGAATTAGATGACTGGATGGAGTCACTGAAGCAGTAGGCATGAGCTTAAATGGACTGCAGAGGATGGTAGAGGACAGGAAGGCCTGGAGGAATGTTGTCCATGGGGTCGCGATGGGTCGGACTTGACTTTGCAACTAACAACAACGAGTCTAAAGATCTTAATAGTCTGGTACTGCCAAATACTTTAGTTTTCCCTACACTTGCTGGAAAGTAAACCCACAGAACTGAATGGAAAGAGGAAATGTATTTATTTTATTAATTTTTTATGCCACCCATCTCGCTATCCAGAGCAAATACATGCTACACCAAACCCAGAGCTTTTCTACTTTTGAACTGATTGAGACATATTTTCAGACAAGGCAGACATGATAAGAATTGCATAGAAAAGGCATTATCTTATTTTGAAAGATAAAATATATGAATAACAGTTGCAGGAAATGGGTATGTCTAGTTTAAGGAAAAGAAGGCTCAGGATCAGCCGTCTTCCAATATTAAAAGGGGCAGTCTTCCAATATTAAAAGGGGCAGGCTTCCAATATTAAAAGGGGCAGGCTTCCAATATTAAAAGGGGCAGACTTCCAATGTTAAATGGGGCAGGCTTCCAATATTA